>JANVCC010000127.1:4451774-4575325 GCA_025345505.1 Todiramphus chloris collaris | reverse complement strand
AAAAATAGAGAAGGAAAAAAGATAAAAAAAAGAAGAGAAAAAGAGAAGAAAAAAAAGAAGAGAAAAAAGAAAAAGGAGAAAAAAGAGGAAAAAGGAGAAAAAGGAGAAAAGGGAGGGGAAAAAAGAAAAAAGAAAAAAAAGAGAAGAGAAAAAAAGAAATAAAAAAAGGAAATAAAATTAAAAGAAGAAAAAACAAAAAGAAAAAGGGGGGAAAAATACCTCAAACCCAAAGATATTCTACAAAGAGATAAAAAGTGGTGGAAAAAGGTCAAATAAATGATGTGATTCATGGTGCTCTGCAAACCACACAAGTATTTTGTATGCAGCCCACACCATCACCTCTGTCTCAAGAGGAGATGACTTCTTTACGGAACTCACCCTTCCCTTTAGTCTCAGCTAGATTTCTTGTCCCCAGAAGAATATTATAACATATGGTTGACTTTTCCACATAATACCTAGTTCACAATCTCACACAAAAACTTCCACAATATATGTCATTTTGACACGGATTTAAACATGATAAACAGTGTAATACAATCTCCAGCTGTTTGAACAATTCTGGTCATAAACTGCCTCACTGCACTGTCATCGTGCTCGTTTCTGCATCGAGCCTTTGTTCTCTTTTATTCCCTACATTGTTTCCCTTCCACTCTGAGATGTTTTGAAAGAAAAATGAATAAATGCAATGTTAAAACCCACATTCCCTTGGGTTTTTCCCTCTATGCAAATAAGAACCTCAATTTTCATCTTTATTAAAATCAGAGATGGACACAAAAAAGAAAGTGGCTTTTTTTTTTTTAAATCTAGTCAGGCCATTCTGAAATATTATCCGTAACTTTTCAACAAATGCTTGTATAAAGCATTTCTAGAGTGGGAGAAAGTATACAGGAAGAAAATCCAGAAAGATTAAACCATTCTAATTTTTTGGTTCAAAATACATGAGTATTTAGGTCACTTTCATTAAAAAAAAATAAAAGATCAAAAAGTTTTTAAACCAAACATTTTGTTTTCTTATTAAGTTGTCACAGAAAAAAAGTACTTTGTTTTCAATCAATTGCAGTGATTTCCATTTTTTTAGTGTAGCCTAGAAGTTTGGGGAAAAAAACTTTCCCTTCGTCTGGTGCAGGTCTAGTAAAATAAACTTTAGATGTAAGAGTGAAGCAGATGTCGATGAGGAGAGTTTAATACCCACTGGCATGTTGTTTTCTAAGCCCCAATCTGGAGGTTCCCTGCACTGGTGAGTTATGAAATCCTATCTGCCTCTGCTCTAATGACACAGCCCTGGCAGAAACTCCTCTGCTCTGAATGCTCTTGTGATAGTTTAAAATTCTGGAGAGTATGTGCTTTCCTACCACTCTTCTATGTGCACGGGATACACTGGAAGACGAGTGGAAATGAAACAGCAGTGAGACCTATAAAGGCAAGACCGTGTCTGAGTTTACAACGGGCTGCAGTTGCCGGGGTTTGCTACCAACCCTTTCCCATGGAGTCACGCGTTTCTTCAGTGCTCCAGCACGGCTGCAGAATGAATTTAAGTCCCTTCCTGCCAACCCAGGTGTGGAAGAATATATTTTAATATCATAAGAAACAGGAAAAAAAAAGAAAGGAGTATTTCACTTCATTAGTGTGCTCTAAAAAGGGAAGATCTGAGATAAAGATGAAGGGAAATTTAGGGTAGGCTAAGGAACAAGTTCCCGAGGGAAACCATAGAAGCCCCGTCAACTGAGATGTTTAAAATTAAACTCAAGAAAGTAGAAAAAAGTACGTAGTGCAAAACAACCCTGCCTCAGCAGGAGGATCAGCCGCATAAAGTATCTTTTTTCACTCCTGGTTTCTGTTGTCTCCCCTCACTCCTGCCAGAGTGTCCTGGGAGCATCTCCTCCCACACAGCATCGCTGTCACTCCTCAAGCAGCCAGCGGCAGCTCCAGTTCCTCTAATTGGTTTAGCTTCATGTTCAGTTCTTATCTGTTACTGCAGATGGACACATTATTATAGGTTTATTTGTGCTGAGTAATAATTTACTCTGGGCTCGCTTGTAACTTTACACTTTGCTCCAAATAAGGACAATTACTGCCCCATGGCTCAGGACTGATGAAGGAACTGGAGCCTCCTGCTAGTTCTCGCCCTTTTGATTCCCCCCTGGCCATGAGACAATATCTCAGGGACAGCCAGCGGGTGCCCAGGACAAGGCTTTCAGAGTTCAGGCTGCTGAAAGGCAGCCAAGACTCAGTGGCTGTCCCCGATGGCAGGCCAGCAGTGAAGAAACCACAGCGGGTGCAGATAACTCCTTTTCACTGTGCAAACTTGGGGCAAAACTGGGGTAGTTCTGGTTTGCAGATATGATGGGGTTCTTCCTAGCGTAAGAGAAAGAATTACTAAAATCAAACAGATTAAAAACCATGTTGGCTCATGCCAGGAAAACCATTAATATAACTAAATACTGTTGACAGGGAAAAAGATAAAAATCACATGTCAAAGCCGGGGAGAGGAGGATTTGATTAAAGATGGCTTCACTGATTCAGCAGCAATTAAGGTTGCTCTTCAAGTGGTGCAGTTCATTCCTGCCAGGAAGGAGACAGCGGGTCCAACGCTCTCCTCACTTGCACCAGCCTTACACCCGTGAAAGCCTCCACCTCTGCTCAGGCAGCTGTGGCCTCAGCTCAGCGCAGAGCGGGGCAGAATCCAGCCCTGAAAGGCCTGTGGCAATCCTACAGGATCAGATAAGACACCTCAGGAATGCAGCACTGAGTGGAGCACTTCAGCAAGGTTTTAATTTCTATCCTTGGCTTACTCAGCCCCAGCTTTCATTAAGAGACTACACAGTGGTTGGAGAAAAAGTTTTTACATGCATTAGTTTAAAGGGCAGGAATTACATTCGCATTTTAATGGTGTGGAAGTGAATAATCTGAACAGGAGCAACAAACGTGGGAAGGGCTGCTCCATGTTTTCTGTTCACCAAATGAAAATAACACTCTATTTTCTCGCAGCACTACGTCCCCAGTTAGCTGGCAGCAATCAGCACACAGATGCCCTCTGATGCAGTGATGGGGATCATTCCAGCATTCGTACTGGGGCAGCAGCTGGGGGCCCCAGTTGAGCTCAGACCTGGCTGCCCCACCACAAATAACTGCAGGGTCTGGTCTGACAGGGCAAGCAATGCAGCTGCAGGAGGAGTGGGCAGCAGCTGCTAACGAAGGAGGCAGAAGGAAGCCATCTCCCACCTTCAGACTGTAGCTCCACCAACAGCCCCTTCCCCAGTGCAGAATCCAGACCAGAGTTTAGGGAAATGACTCAGAGGCCCAGAATGAATCACTCCACTTTCCAGGATAACCTCTCATACTGATGAGTCTAAAGTTCTTTACAACTACATGTTCGTTCCAAATGCACCTGCTAGGAAGGTAGTATTTTTATCTCCCTTTTATCAAAATACATAAAGTGAGATCCAACGCATTAAGATGTTGCAGTGATCAATGGCAGAGGCAGAAGCTGGGGTTCAGCTTCAGTGGGAGTTTATTAATTGGATAAATTCTTGTTTGCTTGCTTGTTTTATACCTTCATAAACTAAGGGAGACAACACATTTGCCTTGAGTTTCGCAATGAGTCACTGCCAAAGCCCGGAAAGGACTCCAAGAATTCCCTTTAAAAAAAAAAGCAAGCTTTGCCCTAACACATTTGTACTCGCTGTGCCTCACTGTACACATGAGTCATGCACTGACACTTGCAGGGCAGCATCCATCCAAATGATGAACCATAATGAGGCTCTGCCTTGGACACAATCAAGGGGTTTTAATTTTACAAGGAGAATCCCACAGACTAGGAGGCCATGATTACGTGTCACTTGAATTCGCTAAAAGAGGCCAGGCACAGATGGACACTGCCTGGCTAAAGTACCCGGCCGGAACTAACCACCAAAGGGAGGGGAAGATTCTGGACACAAGGCAGCAGAGGCTCCACTGTGCTAACCAAGCAACCAGGTTCTCCCTGCTGGTTGTCCCTCTGGGCCAGCACCGTACCAAGACCTCCCCACCAGTCGCAGGACACCAAACTGGTCTCCATAGCCAGTGCCAGGGCTCCTCCAGGTGCTGCACAGAGTTAGATTGCACTTGTCACCTTCTCATCTACTCACAAAATGCAGCAATGTTGCTTGAAACATCCAGTCCTTTTGTTTCTGGAGTGGAAGGTTCCGGGGTGGAGCTGGTCCATTACTTTATGTTGCTGTAAAAGCTCTACAGGACTGAATTGGTGAAATTGCAATACACGAGCTCAGGACAAGAGGCCACAGACAGCTGCTGCATCTTATTTGTGCCTTATGTCCAATCAGGCTCCTGCCTGAAACCTCAAAACCACAGTATCAGCCACTTCGAAACACGCAACAGCGACCAGAGGAGCAGTGCTGCTTTTCTAAGACCAATAAAACATGAAGTTGGATGCGTGCCACCCACAGAACTGATTTCTTCAACATTTGCTACACAGAACACTACCTACTGACTTCAGTGGGAATTGTATACATGTACAGTTGCAAAATTTTAATTACACTTCCTGGAAATCAGAAATAAAAACTTGTGTCCAGCATCAGAAACGCAGTTTGGTGGCCGTGCAGCCGCACTGCTGGCAGCCAGCCTGTTGCACACAGCAGGGCGAGCGCACAAACCAGCTCCCCCTCACTGACCCGCACAGCAGTTTCTCTTTAGGAAAGAAAGTGGTGCCATCGCGTCTGGGGAGGGGGGCTGGGTGCTTGCTTTTTCAGTATAACTTGATTTTGGTTACGCTACAACTCCTCTTTGAAGAGGGATGTTCACAAAGAGCCTGCAAAAAGCCTCCAGCATGACCGCCCATTCCCCTGGGAGCTCCCCGTCACAGGAGCTGCTCCAGCTTCTCTGAGTACGGGAACAGCTTCTGCTTTTCGCTTGCTCTTCCAAAAGAGCATCCCACCCGGCAGCCAGCCCACAGGGAGGGAAGGATGGTGTGTGTGGAACAGGGACACCTGGTGATGCCCGAGCCAGGGGCATGGGCTCTGCATGCATGCACTTGCATGGCAGATACAGTGCATATTTACCATGGTGCCGTGTATTGCAACCAGTCTTCTTCATTTCTTCCTATCTGTGGCAGTGGTCTTAAGGTAGACCACTAGTATGGACATCATCTAATTCTACCACCAATTGTTTTGCTGTTGACAGATGCTTCACACTAGGAAAAATGAAAAAGTGCTGGAGTGGCTTGTCTCAGAGGTGCTGATACCCTTCATAAATCAGTATTTCTTCAGGACATGAGGCCTCACCAGCTGAACATCAGTCTGACGAGGAAGAGAAGCAATTTTCAATCAGCACAGAGACACCCCCACTACCTGAGAAAGAGCCAAGGACACAAGAGAAAGGGAATAGGTACAGTTTACCTCACTTAGTAAAGCCACTCTCTGTAGAGAAAGCGATGAACATGAGCTCTAAAACTACAGGCTATGAAGGAAACAAAGAGGCCTGGGAAGAACAGCAGAGTGATCTGGAACAGACAAAAGAAATCTGGCGTTTACAAATGGCAAGGACAGGAACAGTGACTGTGAGCTGAGAGATGTTCTAGGATAGCACAGAACGTGTAACTGTTGGTCATTAATCTCTGCAAGAGAAGGAGCTCTTCTTTTGTGCAATCTGTTTCTAGTTACTGCCCCACTCAGCTCTAGGCCTGAATTGTGCAATTCAAACTTGATTCCAAACCACGCAAAGTGCTAAAGGTTTTGGACAGCACAGGAATGGGAGTATCGGGCACAAATTGCAGGATTTATGGTATTTACACAAGAGCACCCAATTAGTTCATGCATGAGTGCCAAGGCAACACAGACACCCCAGCAGGGCACACTTGAGTGCCAATTACTTCACCCATGCACACCCAATTAGTTTCTGCAGGAATGTGCCAGTAGTTCACGCATGAGCACCCAATAAATGAATGCAAGAGTGCCCAGTCAGTACGCACACGGGTGCCTACTCAGTCTGTGCAGAAGCATCCAGTTAATCTATTCATAATAGCATAATTCATTCATGCATGGGTGGGTGATTAGTTTATGCATGGGTGCCCACCTAGTACACGCATGAGCACC
Organism: Todiramphus chloris collaris; assembly: GCA_025345505.1. NCBI lineage: Eukaryota > Metazoa > Chordata > Aves > Coraciiformes > Alcedinidae > Todiramphus > Todiramphus chloris. Next base: position 4,569,236 of record JANVCC010000127.1, on the reverse strand, counting down.
CGATTCATTTGGATGTGAGCGCCTAATCAGTACACGCTTGAGCACCCGAATGCTTCATGCATGAGCACCCAAAGAACTTCTGCTCGAGGGATGTGTTTTATGCATGAGCACCCAATCAGCACACACTTGAAAGCCCAAGGATTTTACGCTTGAGGACCCAAATATTCCATGCATGAGCCCCAGTCAGTTTGTGCATGAGCTCCTCCTTAATTAACCTCGAGTGCTTCAGGCAAATGTAGCTGGGGCTGCAGTGGTGCCTCTGCCAGGCACCAGGCACTGCCAGTGCCAATCCTACTGTGAAACTGGTGGAAAAACCCCAAACGCTCCAAAGCATCACCCCATCAGCAGAGCTCCCAGTGCTCCATCTCAGACGTATGGGACAAAGGGCAGCAGCTGCAAGCAGTGGAGACATGGGGAGGGAGACATAGCTGAGGAGATGTGGGGCTGGAGATGTGCTCTTGGAAGAAGACATTCCATGTGTGAGGAGTACACTCCAAGGACTGGCTTCAGAACGATTCATAGGTATTTTTAGCTTCCTTACTTCTGCATGGCTTCTGCAGAAGTGTCACAAATGTCACATCTGGAAGCAGGAATAATGTTGTCTAGGAGCTCTGATACAGGCCAACTGCTTGTGATTCTGCAGCATGCCCACAAGAACTCAAATGCAGACAGTAATGACTGGTAGCCTCTAGAGAAAAATCTCACTCTAACAAAAAGTATTGGCTTAAGAAGGATAAAGGATGAAGCTCTACAGCCTGTGCTACACAGGAGCTCAGATAAGATGACATAATGACACATAGCGGTCATAAAATTTATGATCTTATCAGTCCAGCTTGCTTAGGTCTCTTAATCACTGGTGAGACCAACTTGCACAACTTTCCTTGTTCAGGCACAGAGAAAACAAGGTGGTATGTATTAAGCCTTGCTCATGCCAATAAAAATGTACTACAGGAATGAATGTATTTATTAACTCTCAGCAGTGATGCCAATGGTTTTGGCTCAACTACAGTTTCCTGGCTTTGGACATGGGATCACAAATCTCTAAGACTGTTGAATCTTGCCCTGGAGTAAGGAAACTTGTAAAGTCTGAGCTGGAGCTGCCTGCAACATGGGACAGAAAGCAAAGCCTAGGCACCCTTAAAACAGTATGATATTTTTTTCAGCATTCACACAGAACAATTTAAATATTTGCAAGAGCAGGGGAAATGCTGGCTTCAAGATGTTTTGGATCAGCTCTCTGCACTTCCATGCAGTTAGATGCCCGAGCACTCTGCCTGGGAGACCCTGTCACAGCCTGGAAGGGGAGGCTGCTCCTGAGAGTATGCAGCAGCGAGTTGGTGATCCAACCAAACTCACAGATTCAAAATGATTTATTATTTATTGGAATGAATTATCTCCTGATAGAATGGGCAAAAGCTACAAATTCAGTCCTTTCAGCATTTCATTGGTAATTCAGAATATTACCATGGAAGAATGGAAGGCCTTGTTACTACCTAGAAAAGAGGAAATATGGGCATAAACAGCATCACTATGACCCATCAGTCCTAGCCATGATCATCTCGTAACACTTAACCGTCTTGCCATTGAATTAAAGCCACCCCTTCTCCTCTCTTGTCCTTTGCACCAGGACAGGACATAATTCTTCATCTGGCTGCACATTTGCATATTGAGCATCTAGCACAGTGAGAGGCAGATCACTCCCTGGGGACTACTCATGCTCAAACCCAACAAAAATCCCTTCAGCCTTTGCCCACAGCCAGCCCACCAGGGCCAGAGTCAGCCTAAGCAGGTTGGAGCAGGCGGAGCTCAGACAGTGGCAGTGCTGGCCTGTCTCTGAAAAGGCACCTTGGAGTCCTGTTCCTAGAGGTAGCCTAAGGTCTTTGAAGCACAGATCTCAGTGAAAGCTCATGAAAATTATGTTCCTAAGGCCCAGAGAGTCGAAATTTTACTTTTAACCAAAAAAAAAAAAAAAAAATATATATATAAAATCAATGCCTAGCAATTCCTATCTAGAAGTCACCTCTCTGAGTCACATCCAACCAAGAGCAAAGAGCAGGCACAGGGAGTGTGAACTGGCTGATTCTGGCCTGAGGAATCACTTCAGAAGATGGGTCTTAGACTCTTAAATCCCTAAGTTGTTATTAAGAAAGAAAGTAAATACATTATCAGATTCAGGGGTAAAAAGACTATGTATGGCTGCAGACAGCAATTAGTCGATGGGTTCATGCAGGAGCATTTGGAGAGTTTCAGCATGTGCTCTAAGCAGAATTCACCAAACCAGATTTACTGAAGCTCCTGCTCTACTTTCCAACCCATCCTCTTTCAGCACTCAAGCCTACAGACACATTTCTTCTGATGCAGGCAGGAGCTGCACTTGGGGAGTCATTAACCTCACCAGTTGGACCCATCCTACCCAGCCCTGAAGGACAGGATTAGCCAATGGATTTTATTGAAAATCTTTTGGATTCAGATTTCATTTCCACACCTCTGCCAGTGCAAAATCAGGGACCCTTTCCCCAGTTTGAACATACTCTAGCCACAGAAGCAACAAGCTTTGCATTTCTCCAAGAAACATAACATTTTTTTCATTTCTTAAGCAAAATCCATAGATACTGAACATTTCTTCCCATGTTGAAATCCCCGTTGTTAGTGCTGAAATTTAACCTATCAGAGTTTGGATTTAAGGACACCATCAACACTCTGTGGTTAAATCCTCAAGAGGAGATAAGGCAACTGAACACCTGTGAATTCTGGATTTACAGGCTTTCAGCAGAATCTCTCTCTGCCCAGAGTACTTAACATAAACATGAGCTGTACGGAGAGCCACTGAACAGCCACCCCCCACCTTCTCCCAAAACAGCTTTCTCCTTTTGTCCTCCCTGCCTGCATGGGAGGTTTTCAGGGGAACCTGGCCAATAACACTGTGAGCTAATAACAGCGTATTTTGGACAAAGAGCAATATTAGCTAGGGGGAAAAAAAAACTCAAAACAAAAAATTTCACGTAATTAGACTAGGACATGATGTCATCAGTTATATGAAATATCATTAAGTATGTTTGGCCCAGCTAATGAACTGCAGGCTAGTTTTACAGACATGGATAATCTTTACCTAACTAAATGGTTCACAAATCACAGGCATTAATTCTTAGAGCTGAGTGACAGTTTCCAAATCAAACAGGGAAGGAAAGGATGTTGCAAGAAAACCATCAGGATGATTTAGCAGCCTTCTGTCTTGAATATTTTTTAAGCAGTTTTGCAACTAGGCGAGAGGATGCCCTGCTACATGTGGGCTGAGCGTGCAGACTCAGAGGTTGAGAAATAATACGTCCTAGAAACAAAAGGTTCAATCAACTGCGTACACACAGGAGAGAGTCCCCACTCCTGCTCCTTCTCAAGGCAAAATAGCAAAATTCAGACCATGCACTTGGGGACCACCTCTGTGTTCCTGCAGTCTTAAGTACTTGCCTGAATCCCAATTACCACAGCGTCTAATTACTACTCCACGGTGCAATACACTCTAGGTGTGTTGATCCCCACGTTATTGCTGTAAGGTGGGAAATACTTTCACAGCAATTTTACAGACATTAAAAGGAAGCATCAATGGATTAATTGACTCGCCAAAAGCCTCAGAAGATACCTGTAGAATAGCAGGGACTGAACACAGGTTTCTCACACTTCAGACCCATGTCACGAGTTTGTGTTTCTCTTCAGAGCTACTCTGTGAAAGAGGTCTTGGCTGTAGCTGTTTAATTCTCTCCTTACCGTAACAGTTGATTTGTGTGTAGAAAGGTAACGCACATGTGTAAGATGCGCCCGTGAACCACGATGAGGTTATTTCATTTTCAGTCACAAACTCCAAACATTCCAGAGTTTAAAATAAAAGCAATATTCACCTCTGGAGCACACAGGGTTTGTTCCAGAAAAGGTTAGTTCAGCTCTTGTTTTAAGAAGCACATCATGGTTTTGTTTTTATCATTTGTACACAAGGTGTTTCTCAGGGTGTGTTTGGCCCGAGAACAGCTCTGGATCAGGCAGCAAAGCAACACATCCTCGCTGGCAAATGAATCTCTGCACATTTGGGAGCTACAAGCTTGAATAAAACATAAATGTCCTTCTGTGTGAGTGCCTGGACACTTCTCCAGGTCTGTTACAAAGCAGGTAACAAGTGGGGTCACTGAAAAGTACAGATGAAAAGTTCATATGGGGCCAGAATATGTCAAGCCTTACAGTGAGACATAAGCTTTAAGATTTGCTCTTCCAGTACACTTGGACTCTTTTAGAAGCATCAAGCAACGCACAAAGACAGCAAGGAAAAGGTTCAGCAGCTGCCTCCATGCTGCACAACCCCCCACGGCTGGCTGGGCAGAGGCACACGTTATTCTGGGTCACAGCTACAGGGGCTAACCAGCAGCAGTTGGACACTACTGGTGCCACGGATGGACTGGGTGCTGTGTCCCCCTTCCTCCTCACTATGCCTTTTGCTCTTCTCAAGGAAGGACCTACACCAGCATGAAAGAATGCAAATCACAGCTCAGGAAGGAAGCACGGGAGTGAAACTCTGCTGGTTCCCAGCTCTACCAGCACACTGTTTCCGACCATTCCTGGACAAGGATGCCTAGAATAAAATACAGCCATCTCTAGCAGATTATTTTAAAGCCTCACTACCGATCCATGCAAAATTCTAGACAAGAGAAGTCTGCTCTACACTGACATACCTTTTTATTAAAGCTAGTAGAAGCAAACCGCATGTGTCTCTAGTATATATTATCTCACCAGTGTCCCAGCACTATATGTTGCTTTTCAAGGCACGTAGTGGGTATTATATCAAATGCATCCATAAGGCATTTTGAAGAGCTCTCTTCTTTCCACAACTGAAATTCCCTGTACAGGGAAGATCTTTGAAAAAGCAAACATCAGTGAGAAGCGAAATACTTGTCAGAGGGAAGAGAATCACACAGTCACACTTTACTAAACCTGCTTTTATCACAGCAAACTTTCTTCTACAAAGAAATATTCATGTCTTTTGGAAAGAAAATGCACTTATCAGATCAATGCTGTTTGCAAAGGAAATGAAAAATGGTGAATGTCTGTAACTTAAAGTGTTTTTAATGAGCTTAACTACTGTATTTTAGTCTTGGAGGACAAGTGCTTAGAAAAACAAGCAGTATAACAGAGATTATGAAGTCTATTTGAACCATTCTGTACTAGTACGGATTCTTTCACCATCTTTGCCAGTCCTGCTTTATGGCACGTGGGATAATTGCAGTCTGGCGTAGAAGGAACACGCCTTTTGCCAACTGGGAAAGCGAGCTACTGGTACCTGTGCCACCTCCCTGTGGGATTCAGTAAAACTCATGACTGAATCACCATCTACTTGCCTCCAGCCTGCTCACAACGCTTAACTTTCCAGTAGGATTCTTGCATGACAATTTCTGAAGGCACCAAAGCGTGTTCCAAATGTCCTGCTTCTGTGGCTAAAACAAGGGCTGTGTTGCAAGTAAGTGCAGATGAACCCAAGTTTGAAACCAATTAAAGGCAGCAAGTTAGAACAAGAATCTGGGAGTGTAACAATTTCATTAATCATCTTCATTATCTTGGCAAACATCAGGAACTTATTAGTAAAACTTAGGAGCTAAGCAAAGGGGTATGATTACTCAAAACCCTGCAATTAAAAGGGGACAACACACACCCAAGGGAAGATCAAATGAACACTAATCTGTTAAAAAGGAAAGAAGAATACAGAATACTGGAGAATAGGTCCTTATCACCAGCATGTACCACACAGCCAGATACCTCTGCCTCCTCTGCACCCAAACAAGTTTTGCTGCTCTCCCGGAAACGTACCCGCAGGACTGGAGGAGCTTGACACTTGGAGAATCCCGTACGTATACAGGCAGGGTGACCCTAGGCAAAGGAAAAGGCAGACAGCAGCTGAGTCAACCTGAGTGGCCTTGCTAGCAAGTCCAGGACTTCAGCACGTTTCCAGCTTGTCAATATGTCCTTAAACACTTACTGGCCTCTATGATAAATGCATTTACAGACTGGAGGGAAAGTCTAGCCCCTGCTGCTGCTCTGTGTGAATGACAGCTGGAGGGAGATTTAAGAAATCTCCAACAGGATTTTCGAGAAGAGAGGTTCCCAGACAAGCATTAGAAAAATCCATCTCTCTCATGGTATGTAAAACTCTTGCAAATTTGGACTAGGTAGAAAGCCAGCTACTTGGGGATTTGTGTTTGTTGGGATTTTCCACAATTTCCCCCACCAAGTATAAAACACTGTTCTTGCTTAAATTTCACTAATGAAGAGAAAGTCACAGTACCTGCCTGGTTTTAGCACTGTGAAACCAAGGCCTGCCTGGGTCTACGTGGAAAAACTGAGACTTGCAGGAACACAGAGCTATTGGTAGTCCCAGGGTATTACGGTGGCAGACACTGACCCCTGGGCAGGCCATTTTGTTGTGGGAACAGCAGGCAGCAAATTTGCCTGAGCTACGCTGGCACACGCTATAGTCTGGCATTCCTGAACATTGGAAAAATTCCCTCTGAGTGCCGAGTGACTGGTGTCGCAAGGATTTCCGAACGTCCGTAGCAAAAGGACCCTTCTTACCTTTACCGTAACAGATCGACGGGGGAATGCAGAGCTGCTTCCCTGGGCCATACCGAGGTAAAGATGAAAGGAGGATATTCCCAGCAACACAAGCTGAGACACAAGGCAGTCTCATGTACTGGGGTTTCAAGAGTAAGAGAACATCTGTCCTTCAGGAAAGAATAGGCTGGGTTCCCATTAACTCCAGCATGGGGAGAGCAGGCACCCCTCAGATGATGTTCCTGAACCACAAATACTGAAAACTGTACTTTTGCTAGGAAAAACTTGAGAGAACCAGTTGGGCTATTTGTGATTAAGATGAAGATGGACCTCCAAGGAGAAAATAAAATAGCAGAGGACATCCAATCAGCTTAACAATAAAGACAATTAAAAAGACAGAGAGCTCCCATTCTGCCTCCCCTCCAAGCACCCAACAAGTGAGTGAAATGCTTAAACATTTCAGATCTAATCTCATATATTAACTCGCACCAGTTCACACCACCTTGGGGGGTATATAACAAGGTCTAAATACGAGTATAAATAATTATGTGTAATCAAGAATTCAGGTTCCCTTTGCCAGAGGTGGGGAAAAAAGCCCCATATTCATTCCAAATCCAAATTCATTTTGGAAATGAATTTTCATGACTGATCAGCCTATCTGCTCATCAGCATATCTACAGTCTAGCCCCACAGCATTAACGCCAAGAACAAACGGTACTGATGACAAAGGATGATACAATCTGCATGTTCATTGAATTTATCAGACTTTGACAGATACCTCGTGCCCTGGGCAGATAGTTAAATGTGATTGATTGAGGTTGGAATGGACCAAGATGAAATCCACTTCAAAAATCTGGGTTTTCTCCAAAACAATAGCTGAGAGCAGTGACCAAGCACCCAGCAGACAACCTTTCCATTGACTGCAGAATTTCAAGGGTGTTCTGTTCATCTGGAGAGCCATGGGAAGCCCTGCTGTGCCTGTGTGACAGCAGGTCCTGACTGCGGGCATGAACTCTGAAGATGCAGTTGCAGAGCACCTTTCAGTGATGACAACAGTGTCTCTCACCACCGACCTTGACCTCTGACTGATGTTGCCAAGACAATGCCACCTGAGATACTCATGACTCAGCTCCTGGAATCTCTCTGCCTTACATGTTGGAATAAAACTGCAGTAGTTTGAGAACATGATAGATAAGCAGTACAGACCATCCCTGCTACACCAGCCTCCACCTTCCTTGATCACCAATCTCAACACCATGACAATACGGTTCAGTTACTTCATTCTAAACTCCTAGCACACGTCCTTCAGAGCCTTTTAGCCTAAACTGTTAGCAGAGAAGCATTTACAATGAGGTGATGGCTGTAAAACAGGGCCTGGATGTGTGTTTGTTTCACCAACAGCATTCTGAAAGTCACACCCTGCAGCCCTCATCTGTCAGAGCCCTGCAGGAGCGATCCCTCCACCCATTAACTCACTGGAACTGCCAGCCCATGAAAGCACACAAGTGTTTTGTACAGCTAGGAGGACTAAGTAAGGAAGCAGGCAGGCAGATATTTCTAACACGTGTCTCAGTCCAGTCCGAGCTTACAACCAAGGAACCATAAAGGCAGATAACTCTAACATAAACCTGAGCAATTTTGCATAAGCTTTTTGAAGCATTAGCGGCTGAAACCTAGAAGCTGTAACTACAAAATGCAAGCCCAAAGCATCTGACCAGTTCTCATGTAGACACTATCCATGATTAATTAGGATTTAGAATCTATCTTACTTACAGAATCTCTCTTACTGCTTCCCAGTTCAATTACCTGCTCATTAAAACAGGCTCCCAACTGTAATCTTCCTGTTAGCTTGTCCTTGACAAATCTCACTTTGGGGTCTACCATTTTCTAGACACTACTGAGGATGAGGAAGAACTGGAGAGAGAATATACAGATGAACTTGTGGTTTGCTGCCTCTTGCTCAGCCCTTACTTTCTGCAGCCTCACCACAGAGGAAAAGGCAAAAGCCCAAACACGTGACAGCATTTCAAGAGCGACCTAGTTAGTTACTGTAGGTTTGGATCCTTGGCATTCTTGGCGCCCAGCGCCTGCATACATGAAAAGCAGCACACAGAAACAAGAACTATTTTTCCCATGGCGCTTCAAAATACGGTAGAGGTTGAACAGTGCCTGGAAATTCAAACTGGATGAACCCATCTGTCTGCAGTCTCCAATCTGTAAACAGCAGTGCTGCTGGCAAACAGGAAAATTATTCTTTAAAGGGAAGAAATAGCCTGGGTGTGGTGATTGGCTGCACTGTGCCTGAGTTTTTATCCGGTACTAGAAGACTGCAGAAGTAAATGAACACCTACTAATTATTTAAATCTAAAAACGGAAAGGCAACATCTACTGGCCTAATTCCCATGTCTGTCTATTCCCTAGAAATATTTTACTGTAAATTGTGACACCAGTAACTCTCTCAACAAACTGAGCACTAAGGGACATGATCTGTAATGGGTGCTCAAATCTGGCTCTTGCTGCTTGGTTTGTTGTGGCAAATACCAGGACATGACAAACTTTCCGTCTGGTTCTTCATTCCCATCCACTGATCTCAGACCTTGTAACGTATTCGCAATGGAAAGCCATCCATTATCCAGTAGCAAGGATTAAACTGCTGCTGCTAAAAGCTGGGGGCCCTGCTGTCAGACCTGAGTGCAGGACCATTGAATTGGGAAACTGAAAATTTGTATTGCAACTTGCAACAGAGGTAATTTGAACAATTGCTCTGGAATTGAAAATCCCAAGTAGACAGGAGGAGCGGGCTCAGCACGTCCACCTCACACCATACTGCTGGCTATCACCTCTCTACTGGCACATCGAGCCAGCTGCACATGCACCCTGTAAACAGGTACTTTTAAGAAAGAAAAGCTCTCCCTCAGACTATCCCGGCTCTTCACAGAATCCACCGTTAGCTTTTCTAGCTGAGCACTCTGCTGCATATCCACTTGGCAGAGCCAAAGGAAAGCACACTTTATTCTGCATCCGTCAGCATCACTGACAAGCAGATTCCACATAAGGGCATGAAATAGCACATATCAGGGACAAGGTACTCATGAAAAATGTGTGAGATTTAAACAAGAATTCCCATCGTTGCACTTCTGCCCTGGGAGAAGGGACTTGAGATGCTGCTCAGGAAGAGGATTTTCCCAGAACTGCCAAAGAAGTTTCTACAGAGTGACAGCAATTTTTCCTCTCTGTACAGTTTCTAACACACTTAAACTGCTGTGAGAAGTCCTGAGCGTTCTGTAACTCATCTGAGCTCTCATTCACATCAGAAATATCTGCAAAGAAATGCAAGCTCCCCTTTTCCTGAAAGAAGGATCAAATAAAATAGCAACCCCTCAAGATGAAGTGGAAGTTTCCAGAGGCCAAGGTCATGTACAGACAGAGCAAACTGGACATCAAGTGCCTGGACTGTGGGACAGTGCTTGGGTTGTGCTCCTGAGCTCTGCCGCCAAACAAATGCAGTGTCTGGAGCAGCCCATTCAGCTGGACTGCACTTCAGCCTCTGAAGCAGGTCTCACAACACTGCTCTGAGAATCAAACCCACATTTGCTGTAAAGTCCTTAGCAGCGTCACACAGAAACCTGTTCTTTTACAAACAGCAGATAACTACTAACGCAGTGCAAACCCCAGAAGTTACTGCTCTGTGGCTCATTCTCCATTTATATACGATAGGTAAGAAAATGGAGAATATGTTACTGATCTAATTCACGTATCTGCAAAGGCATGTGTTTGTGAATGCACACATAAATATACACGGACACTGCTGCCTGCCTTTCCTTTCAATTCCCAGGCAATTCCACAAGTTCCTGACCCCCGTTTCCCTAATCAGTTCAGACTATATATGGGCAGCCCATTTCTGGAGTAACAGATGCTCCTAATTTATCCCTCAATATCACGCCTAGAAATTGTCACAATTGGATGCCAGAGTCCCTAATTTGGAGGGTTGCCTGTCAGAACAGGGATGGCCACGCACTGAGTTCAGAGCTGCTCTGACATTCAAAACAATGTGAACTATTAAAAACAAAAAATAATAATAAAATAAAAAAAAATCAAGCCAGAAATCAGTGCTCACTAACACACACTGCAGGGAAAGAGCAAAGCTGCCGCAACTTAGCAAGAAAAGAAGAACCAAAAATAGTTTATTAGTGAATCAGAGACGTAGAAGGAGAGACGGTGAGCAATGGAACAGCATGAGGAGGAGTCCTATTGGAAAATAAATGCACACATTATCATGTACAGAAAATAGAAGTGAGACTGAAGTGGAGCTACTCCAAAACAAATATTTCTGTGAATAGGAACATTTTAAAACTGTTTTCTTCATACTGAGTGCACATGGTTCTTTTTGCATTTGCTCTATGTGACTGTTCTGGTAAATACGGTTGTAAGGAAGAATGTTGTAAACAAGAGCATTTTAATCATATGTTGGCATATACTCAGAGAATTCACATGCAAAAGCATTTTCACTGAAATCCTAAGGGTTATATTCATCCAAGCCAAGAAGAGGAAAAAAAAACAAACACGCAAGTGAAGTGAAGCAACATATTATCTGACTTTAAAATACAGCGTTGCCAACTCCAGCCACTCATCTGTCAGCAATGAAAACCTCTGCTGGGGAAGCTGATATTAAGGAATTAAGAGAAGAAACACTCATCAAATAGTGAGGCACAGGCAAATGTGTCAGCGGCCAAAAACTTGTGTGTCTTTTTCCAGCAATTGTATCAGTTTGTCTAATAAAAGGCTCTCTCTCTCAGCAGAACCTCCTATCACCCCAGCTACATAGGTGGAGAAAGGAAGAATGAATTAGCCTGAAAGAAGTACTAGAAAGATCATCACTTACAAAAGGCAGACAAGTTTAGCAATAGCTGGAGCCCAGTTACTGGAAACTAAATGAACATCTTAGATGAGATATTTCTTGAGATTGTCTGAGTCACTTTCCCAGTAGCTGATCCCAGTGGTCTTCAGAGTATGTGGCAATCTGAGGAACCAATGGCACAGCATCTTAAAAAAATGTCAGTGGCACCCAGGCAGTGAAGATTGGAGAGATTTCTGCAGCTATGTATCATGTATAATGAATGTAAAGAAAACTTTTTCAGATGTAATTTGCAGGTTCTTTCATGTGGGAATTGAAATTAAATCATTGATTTGCTTTATGAGGAACCACTGAATTATGCACTAGTTTCAAGATGTCAAGGTGCAGTAATTAAAGATTCCTAAACCTGCAGCAATTCAAACTGAAAGCTGGTGTATTTCTCATCTCACTCTAAAATGAAGAGCTGATCCAAAGGCATGGAAGTCATGGGCCCTTTTGCAGGATAAAGTCTGATTAACAAAGACAGCAAAGTTCAGTCTAAGCCTTCTGCCAGATCTGGCTGCTTTTGGAGTGCCTCCATCACTCACCTCCAGCCCACACCCCAGCTGAGGCTCTCTGGAGTTGCTCTTGCCTCTTTGGGGGACATAAACTGACAGGAGCTGAATACAGCCAAAGTCCTCCCGTGAACATTGCCAGTGGAACCCCTTGAAAAGGAGCAGAGTTTGTTTATATTTTCTCAGATGATTTGGTTCCACATTTAACCGAAGTAGTGGAGACTTTTAAATATGAAGAAGTGAGTCATATACTGCAGGTTTTATTTGCTTCTGCATTTTTATATATAAATAGTAAAAAAAGCAATTTTTAGTATTTATTTCTCAACACAGATAAGGGAGTTACCATGGCTACCAGTCTCTAGTGCCACGGTTTAAAAGGACAAAAAAAGGAAACCAGACTAAAGCTTGAAATACTCGGGTTGCTCTGCCCAGTACTCACACCATGTGTGTTATGATAGGAACAGGAGACTGAAATCAGTCAGACTGGAAAAATACAACATTGAAAACAAAAACAAGGAAAAGGAGTCAAGAAGGTATGTGAGCCATGCACGTAACTTCAGATTAAGTGTATTTTCAAGTACACAGAGCATCTTGGTAGGATCTGAGCAACCCTGGATTTAAAGAAAACACAGTCAAGTCCCTGAAACAAATTCAAAGACAACCTCTTCATAAGGAGATTAATTCAGCTCCATGGGCAGCTGCTCACAGGCTAGGCCAGTGCATGGGATGAACACTCATTTCAGGGCTTAGGTGCAGACTAAACACTGTCCCAGCTCCTGAGCATACCACAAACCAGTTGAGAGTGATCTGGAAAATTTCTCATTATGTCCATGCCCTACTTCCCCCTCCAAGTAAAAATATGGATAAACCCCACTTCCTAGCGCTGCAGACACGTGCTGGAAGTTCTTGGTTTAGATGTGCTCAGATGCCCTGGCATTGAAGACAAGGGAGTGCCCAGTAACGCCACTCAGCGAGGCTGTGTTAGCAGGATGCTGGATGGCAATGCACTGCATTAGTGAAGGGCAGTGAAAAATGTTACATTTGTGTTATGAGAACAAACTCCAAGGAGAGAACACAATTATTTTACTACTCAAAAAATCCATTTAACACTTTCACGCCAACACATGCACTGCATCACAGATCATTTAGATGGGAAGAAGTACACAGCCACCTGCCCCTTCCGAATACCTAAGGAGCTGAACTCCAACCTTTCCACTTCAAAAATCACAGCAGCCCCCTCCAGCCTCCAGCCCTACGCCAGACCTTCTCCACCTTGCCAAGAGGTCCTGCAGCCTCCACCCACTGTGAGGCATCTTGCTGAGACCAAGGGGCACCGAACCCGTTCCAGTCCCCAAAAATCTTTGGTGGCAGCTCCAATTGGTCACCATGAAGTAGACATCAGCTGCTGTACTCATACATGAATATTTCTAATGGGTAATTCACCCACACAATGGGAGCAACATACTTTGGTCCACTTAGGAGTGGAACCAGTGTAACTTGTTTCTACCAGAGGTTTTTCCATCCGTTTTTACTACAGAAGACAGTTCAATTGTCTTAAAAAAATGGAAATCTGATGCTTCATGCATACGATTTTCTGACATACTGAAGGCCTTTAGACAGATGTCTGAACTATTTTATTGAAATGGCACTAAGGCCTCTTTGCATACCAGACTTTTCATTAAGAATAGACAAAGATATATTCTTATATTACAAAAAGCTGAGCGAGGCAGGTGTTAAATAAAGACACTGTGAGTGTGATTCATTTTGTGTTGATACAGACATTGTTCACAAAAATGTGAACATTTTAAACAATGTAATATATTTGGAGAAGGAAAAGATTACCCAGCTGCACAGGATGATGCACTTTCCAACTCATTGTCATATGAGTGAGCTGAGTGTAGCGATAATTTATTCGGAAAGAGAGATAATTTGTGCTTATATGATTGGGACTTTAACATTTAATTCATAAATAAATCTGTGGTCCTCAGTTTTTTCGAAATTGTCTTTTTTCTTCCCCCCTCTCAGCTCCTCTGTTATCATCCTTGTATTTGCATACTACTGATATCGAGTCTTCAGAACGCATTTGCCCCCGTGGCGCTGGGCCGGGTTGGGCACATGTCTGAACACTGCTCAGCAGCGGCGGGGAAGGCTCAGTCCTTTCACGGGAGCTGTCTCCTAATTTGTCTCATTCTGGATTTTCTCATTACTTTAAATCATATGAGCAAAGAACAACAAGATGCCCCCTTGGCAATGCCAGCAGCATCAGCAAATTTTAACAATAGTTTGTTTGTTTGCTTTTCAACCCCATGATGGCCTCTGCCTGTTCCACTCCAGAGCCTGGTATTTACTGGAAATTCTGTAGTGCCGGAAGCACAATCTTTGTGGAAGAGTTAGAAGTATGAATTGATCCTAAAAGCATCGCAAAAAATATCTCTCTGAAAGATGAGGGGACGGGATTTTTATATATTTAAATGTTAAACAGCCCTAATTATGGGAGTAAAAATGATCTTTGTCCCTGCTAATTTATCTCCACATAGCACTCAGCCACAGCCCAGTGAATTGCAGAAATGCTGCATCCTGTGCGATGAAGGAATTTTTCCTCCAGCTACTAAAGTAGTACCCTGTGCAGAGATGTGACAGTTCAAAGTGTGCATGTTATTTTAATGAAATATCTTGATGGCTCGTTAAAGAAAGATGGCAGCGGAACTGCGGATTCTCTCCTGCTCCCGTGTTGTGTATGCAATAAATGCTCACTTTCTTCCGAAAGGTCCAAGCAGAGTTCAGCTGAGACAGATGTCTGCTGCATCAATTGTTCTAACAACTGTCTCTGACAGCCAGCCTCCAGTATGAAGCTCTGATTACCACAGCTAGACCCAGCTTATGGGTCACTTGGGAATTATGATTAGACCACATACATTTTTCTTAGAAGGCAGAAAAAAGAAAAACAGGATAAGATGAGTAAGTTTTGGCTCACTAGAAGCTTTTTTTATTTTTCTTTCCTTGGGATGGAGATGCTCAAATTTCTAATAAATAATAGTTTGTAAATGGCTGAACATGGATGGAAGAAGGGAGGAAGGAGAGAAACCAGCAAACAAGAAAAGCAAGTAATGCATGCTTGTAGACTATGTTCTGCAATGTTTTCTGGAAAACAACATGGGGCCTGACTTTAGCAGGATGTGACACACCAGAGAAGCACCTGAACAACCCACAGTTCATTCAGAAAGGATGATGTGTGAACGCTCCACCTACAAGTTTTGAGAATAAAAGTCCTGGTAGTTGGCAACTTTGTTGTCCCAGCTCCCTGTGCTGCTCTGGAAAGCTCCTGGAGAGCTTCTCCAGGAAGGGCACTTGCAAGAGCAAATCCTGGGTTGTCAGGGCTGAAAGACTGGAAGCTTATGGGGATCCACCCTCCTCCACACACTGCTGGGTCTCTGCAGATTGGCAGCCAGGCTAACGGGAAATGCATGGTGAGGATGTCCTGCTCCTCTGCACCATGTCACGGAGTCCCTGGGTTCTGCTTTTGGTCTCACTGATCAGCCACCCAAGTGCAGGGAAAAAAATTCCAAGTGAAAAAGGTCAGATCAAGACCTTCACTTTTTGACTCTGCATAAAACGGGGAAAACAATCTTTGCTGCAGCCTTCAGAGGCACTTCTCTACCTAGCTGAAGAAACTGCAGAGTTCAGTTAGCTTCTTGTAAGCGTTGCAGGAGGCTAGAGAAGACAAACACTGCTTTATTCCTTGCTATACTACCAGCTTCATGTGTGACCTTAGCAACTCCTCAGCCTCTCTTGGGCTTCATTCTCCAATTAACTTTTTTAAGTCTGTGGTTTCTACACAGACAGGTAAGTTCAAATGATCCGGATCTTTGTCATTATAAATTTCCCCAATTCTGTTTTATATCATCAAGGAACTTGGCTCCGCATTTCTGCTGGAATAGTTCATTCCTGTTGCAAATAAAATATTGGAAAATGGAAAGAAGCTGAGAAAGTAAGAAGAACCTTAATTTAAATACTAGATATTTAAAATACTATAGGCCTGGCATGAATGACAGAGTTAAATCCACTGGCCAAGGAGATGCCTAGGAAGAGCCTCCAGAACAGTAAGAAAATGGCTTGACAGGAAAAGGTACCAGCAAAAGTGCCTCAGGCAAGTTGTGCCTTTTAGCAGTCCCTTGGTCATCTACATTTCCCTCCAGAACCAAGGAAAAGGTTGAAAGGGAAATAAGATCATATTATTCACCAGATTTACCATATAAGACGTAGCTGAACAGAAGATAAATCATCTTTGCTGCTACCACATAAATCAAGACAAGCATCTGACAGCCACAGTACGCTCACTCTGGAACACCCTGAAGCACTCTGCCATACCAAGGAGAATCACGAGCATCCTCCAGGCTTCCTGTCAAGATGCAGCACGTGCTTCTCCACAAACAGAGGCTGAAGCAATTGGATGAGGTGTTGAGGTGCCAGCCTGGCACTGCCCTGTGGAAGCAAAGCAGAGACAAACACGGCTGGCACCACGTACCTCTGAACTGCTGTACTGGAAGACATGGGTCTTGTCAGATGCAGTCTTCTTTAGCACAGTGCATTTGAAGTGTCACCCTCTGTCTCCTTGCAGGCTTATGGGGTTTTAGGGTGTTGCACGCACCTGCCAGGCAAGGAGCAAACCTTCCTGTAGATTTGTTAGTTCCTTATGAATGGACATTTCTAGCCCTTTAATCTAGTACTGAGTGTGCTCATTCAAAAATGGTAAGTTTGTGTTAAGGATCCGACTGATGCCGTAGGACTACACACTGATTTAATGCACATCATCATTTGAAAAAAAAAAAAAAAGAAAAGAATAGCAAGACTAGTAATTCATACCCATGCAGTTTCTCTTGAAATCAACCTCCTGATTCAATTCAACTCACGATAGAGAGGAAAGGAGAGATTGATGTATCACTCTAGTCTGAGATTACACTTAGCTGCAAACAGAAAAGAAACTGCCACAGAAAATAATGCCAAGACTACGCAGGGAGAGAGCAACGCAAGAAGTGAGAGGAGTGCATTTTCAGAGGGGTGTTTTTTGTAACCTGTCACTTTCCAGTTAGGCCAGCCTAGGGTGGAAAGCACACCAGCACCTACTTCAGGTGCAGTCCAGCCACTTGGGGAAGAATCTCTTTCCGGCTTAGATGGGGACTGAACTTCCCTGATGCGCGTACTCCATACACCCTCTGCTTCCCAGCTGAGATGAGGCTGTTCCCTCCACCCAGGCACACGTGACAGTTGGCTTCTAGAGTCTAGATCAGAAAGTAGAAAAAACCTAAACAAGTGCACAATACTCGATGAACACTAGAATAAAGGTTTTGCTTCACTGAATTCTTAAAAGTTGTCAACATTTTGCTGAGAAATTACATACTTTAAAATGAAAGGACTTTGCTAAATGAATCACTTTATGGATTTGTTTCAGTACAAAAAAACCATGGAGTTGAATCCCAGCAGATTTCTTTGCTTGCTTGAGCACTGAAAAGGGAAAAAAAATTTTAAAAATTCCCCGAAACTTCTCCACACAGCTCAGGATGATAACCTCCTCCAGCACATTACTGCACTAGTTCGGTAAAAGTGGCCTTCAGGATGAGTCTTGAGAAAAGCTCCAGCTCACCACTGTGCCAAAACCCTTGAAATTACTCATTGCTGCACTTGTGGCTCTCCAGTTTCCTTAGCTCCTCCTCGCTGCACAGCGATGAAGATGAAATGTCTTTACCCCCTGTTACAGAGGCAAGGCACAGAAAGGTTGAGTGACTCGCCTGCAGACACGAGAGTTGTGCTGCAAGGTAAGAAACCAAACTCGAGTGCCCCGTGCCAAGGGGGTACTTGGCATAAGGCTCACCTTTAGAAAAGGGTTCAGCTCCACACAGACACTTAATAAAACACAGAAAGTGTTCTTGAGAAGAGTGCCTTGGAGATGAAAGAGTACCGTTGTTACTGCCTAAGCCTGTCATATATTCTTATCGATATATCAAATTAACAGAGCTGCCTAATTTCCAGTGTACAGCATCTCTAATAAATCTCACCTTATGAGCTGAATTTAAGATTGAAAATAAATGGATCTTTTGGAATATCCTGAATAAAGTTTTGGCAGTTACTTCTACAACAGGATCTCTCTAAATGAGATATGACTAACAATATGAGCACCCAATGCAAAAAAAAAGGAAAAAACAATCCTTACAATTAAGATTTATGACTCTCTCAATTTCTATCATAATCTATCATAATATCTCTTACTTATATTCTACTTTTTTTCATTACTAATGTTAACAAATTTTAAAACATATTAACTTCTAAAATCTGTACTTTGATACAGCCCCACAAAAAGCCACCAGCAGAACGAGAAGGGACACTGCAAACACTGACAGCCGCCTCCTCTTCCAGGCCTCCCATTCCCACTGCTACAAGGAGGAATTCCTGAGAGCATCCTTCTGGGTTCAGGTATCTAGTTCATTGATTTATGTATAAACTCATTTAAAAGAAACTGAATCTACCTACATAAATAAAGGTTATAAAATAACCAATTCCAAAAGACTTTTTATTCTGTTAATCCAATAATGCATTTTCCTTTTTTTTTTTTTTTTTTGGTCTCGCTTGATATTTTTTCCACCCATATTTTAAGGCAATTTCATGACAAGTAAATCCAGGCAATAAATATTTTTGTTGAGTCTGATCTGTGAATTATCAAATCTAATGACACACTGACACAGCGCGTTCTTCCTGCCATGAAGAATTTATCACAGGCAACTCCAGCACCTCTGAACAGGAAGAGTCTACCATTCTTGATTTATGGGGCCTGAAAGGAAACGGACCCATTCTGAAGTCGCAAAGCTGCAATTCTATTTTGTCTTCTGCTGGGCGTGTTTGATCAAATCAGAGCTTGCCAACCAGGCTCTCTACCGCGGTCTGTGTTTGAGAGAGGAGAGAGTTGTTTTTGTGGGAATGATCTAGCTCGGGAAAAATGCCGAGGTTAGAACACCCTTGTGTAAAACACATTGGCGGCATTACTTGGCACTGCTGCCTGCAGGTCAGCCTTCTGCTCATGTCAGCAATCTTGGCTCTTTTGGAGAAAGCTTGGCAGGATGATGGAAAAAACTGTACATCCCTCCTCGCTGAATCTTCCCCTCCTCGCTCCCTGGCCCGTAGCAGAAGCACCAGTATAGTTCGGTGGTGCTGGTCACCTGGGCTAGAACATCATCTAACACTATTTTTAATCATGGTTTTCCTCCCAGGGAAATAAAATATTTATTCAAAGTTTCATTGGCACCTCCCAAAACAGTCATAAAGGACAGGAGAGGAAAAGTAAAGAAATAAAGAGAAAGTACTATTAATCACGGGAAAAGTAAGGGCAGATGAAGACAGGCTAAAATGACTTGGTTAAGTGACTGATTAGAATGGAAAATAAATGGTATTAATATGCTGTGACCAGAAACAAGCACGCTTTGATACATTAGTACATAGCACTTGGACTTCAGTGCACCTCAACAGTGACACACGTCCCCGTGTTGCAACATCGCCTCTTTCAAAGGGCGCTCAACATCTCGGCCAGTGTGGCACTGGCTCTGAGAAGCTGCTTTACAGAAGGCAAGGTTGCCTTGGTGAGAGAAGACACCGGCGTCCCTGCCTCAGAGGAGATGGGAAAGGGCAAAGATAAATAAATAAATACATACATACATAAAGGAAACAAAAGTAGGACCAAGATTCGAGAAAGGAAACTGCTCTAGCAAACCACAAGGTTGTCTTGATGTTTCACGGCACGGTGAACAAGTGTTCAATACCAGAGAAAACCAGGATGCAGATTCTCCTGCCCCAGAAATCTGACTCCCAGCTGAAAACAACAGTTCTGACACAGCAGCAGCGCCGGGACTGGGCATGGAGCTGCGTTCTCCTTCTTCCCCCGGGAGGGCAGAGCCGCTCACACGTGTTGGAAACATGACACAAGCACATTTTTACCTACTATTAAGAAGCCTGTAACTTCAGTACCAAATATCCCTCACATAGCTTCAAACAGCTTTGTTTAGAGGAAGCAAAACTCTTGTCTTTTTAAATAGATGTCAGACAGCTGGAGGAACAAACACACAACCCCGTTCTTAGGAGAGATGTAAGAAAGAGAATTAAATTAAACTAAACTATATAAACAGCACAGTTCCATAGCCAGGATTAGGAAATTCCAAGAACAGATGATTGAGGTGGCAATGAGATGGCAAGAGGAGTATTTACCCAGGTGAGGAAGAAAAGACTATTTACACAGTGGTATTAAGGTTCTTGTTAAGCATAATCATAAGTGCTTCAGTGAAAAGAAAAGGTAAGCACAGAACCTCCCCAGTTAAGATGGCACACAATGACTAGGATTGCAGAAAATGTAATTGAACTTTGCTAAATTAGGAATGAAGTTACTGAGATTTGTTTGCACAGAGATTGAATGATGGGTGCTTGCATACACAAATCTTCAAAATAATGACCTAATGTAGCTGAAGTACTTCTATTTTCATTCTTCACTAGGCGTGCATGTTGTTATTTTAAAGAAATCATAGGCTACAGGCAGTTCCCAGTAACCACAGTGATCTCAGATTACGTTATTCCTGTCACTGATGGGACAGAGAAGATTCTGACAACAAACTGTAGGTAAACTTCTGCTTCTTGTACTTTAAAGTTACACCTCATATCCATTTTGACTTACAAAGACTTTAACCTTTTTACTCCATATGGAATAATAACGTTAACCTGATAACCATCAGCTCCAACCCAGACAAGAAAATGAAATGAAAGTTGCCATGCAGACCGGCGCGAGCATGAATCTTCCTTTACTGAAAAGAGAATGTCTATTACAGGGCAGTTATATTTGTTTATATAATTTTCATAAAGCAGATCCAAGTTCTGCATTTGGCACACATTATTCAGCAGCCAATAGAAGAATTAAATAAATCAATATAGCTGGCAGTGTGGAGGCCTAAACAGCTGCCCAGAGCAGTTATGTGGGCAAACATGCAGCTGTGGGCACAGCTAATCCATGCAGACATGCAAATATGCATACAGCAGGAAGGTTAAAATTAAGCCATGGCAGGTATCAGAACTGAAACAAATACTCCATTATGGAGCATCTCAAGGAAGCCAAACTTTTATTTGGCAGCTCCAGTTTTTCTCTTTGGGACTCTCCACCTGCCAGGCCATGAGGTTCCTTGTGCATTCCCTCTGAACACAGATTTCTCTTCTACTCAAAAGTCAAAGGAAGCTGCCTCCTGAAGCCAGGGCTGTTAAATGAGGTGGGGTAACCCTTCCAAAGCTTTCCTACAGAGAAAGCAGTGGTAAAATACAGCACAGGAAAGAAGCTCCTGAATTCTTGAAGGTCTTTGTCCTGTTATGCAAGGACAGGTGGAGAAAGAGACCTCCTCTGCTCACCCGTTCCCCTCAAAGGTCCAATCCCAACCATGCTGCCAAAGGCTTTTTGCATTTTGGGACACTGTGCAAAAGTAGTACTAATATCTCAGCAAGGCCATCTTCCCCCCAAGCCCACCGTACCTCAACCAGGGGACAAGACAGTGCACAGCAAGAAATGAACTTAGCAACAGGCACTGCTAAACCACTCCTGAAGAAATCTGAGCTTCAGCCAATACCCAGAGAAGTCACTGTGAAGTGTTCTTCAGTAGGTGTTGGACAGGACTTATACAGCTCATCACTCATTACTACATTAAATGGAGGGGGATAATAATCCCAAAACTAGGAGCCTTGGGGATGTGATGCTTTACATGGAGAAGGAAGGTTTAAAGCTACAGGCATGATTTAACACTGCTTTTACAGACAGGTGTTAACCAGGAGCAAACCTATTGAAGTCAGAGGACTTACATCAGCATAAAACCCGCACAACTGAGAGAAGACAGAGGGTCACCGTTAAATGGAGATTGCAGAGGCAAGGATTTTGAGAACTGCCTGTGGAAAAACATTCACACATACTTTGCACACATCGTTGCTATGATTAATTTCTTGTGCATGCATGAAATACTCAAAATGTGGGCTCGAACTTGCTAACTCCAGCAGTATGAGAATAGACTCAGAGAGCAGATCCTCTGCTGGAGTAAATCAACATAACCCTATTGAAACCAAAGGAGCTACATCAATTTATAGCACCAAAAGATCTGGTCTGGAGGCATTCAAAAACCACATGAGGAAAACAAACCCACCAAAAAACAAAAACAAGAGGAAACACATTGCAGGGAATGTGCTTTTCTATCCTAAAAGGCAACTTTGGTTTTCTTTCCCTAAAGATGTGCTTATTCATTCTGCTCCTCTGGGAGTTGCTCACAAAGCTTTCTTACAGTGCTGTCCATTTAGCATCAGGTTTCAGTCCAACCAGCCATTCAGTTTAGGGGCTCCCTTGCTGATTAAGAGACTTACAGTAATTCAGTAACAGTCCAGATGCTCGACACTGCCTCTCTAGGTAGCTATTTGAGGCCTGGTAATTTGAAACCTTTTATTTAAACCCCCATCATCTTCCAAAATACAACGTTCGAGATCTAACTTACTGTGCTTTCAAATTACTGAGAGCAGCAGGTGGGCTATAAGGAAGCAATTTGTTATAAACATGATGCTGCCTACATAATGGTAGCTGTTTAATCCCTGCAGTGGTTAATGGCCAGCATGCTGGAGAAGAGCACAGAACAATTTATGAATTCCAAATATGGGTTTTGTAACAGAATTCTGGCATCCGAGAAGAGTAATGTGATATACGGAGCCGACTACCCTGATTATGCCTCAACCCTTCTCATAGAGCCCGAAGGAAAGATTTTAGGCTATTCATAACCTAGGGTTGTTCATCAGCCTAATCTTCAGATTGGAAACACCTTGAATCCCTGGGGTCGATTTAGCTTTTCATCCTTTCGGTGTACAATGGGGGCATTGAGACTGGGAGGCATTTCTGAGGATGAAAGCTCTGCGAGCAGCACAGGAAGCATACCTTGGATTAGATGCTACAAATCAAGAGGCTCTATGCTGCTTACGGATACTCACAGCTTGGTGGCACACGCTGGTGCTGCCCAAAACCCTGATCTCCCCCAAACAGTTCTTAGAACTACCTTCTGTTAATCTACTGGAATCTTCAGCACCTTTCCTGCAAACACTCTGTGTGCTGCTGGGCAGTGAAACGTGCCTCCCTCCTCTTTGAGGAAAGGTCTTTCGGATGTCACTAGCAATTCTGAGAGTCCCTCTGAACGCTTTCATCCTGGCAAACATATCAGGGACTGACCATCGCTCACTGAAAGGGAAGAAGTTTCAGGCCACAATGGACATTTCCAACTGCCTTCTTGGATTATTATAGCAATGACAATAAATGCTTGCAACATGCAGTGGCCAGAAACTCAAATGCTTCCACAGCTGACACTGGAAGGTCTGGCTTGTTTTGGGGGGCTTCAGCAAACATCTCAGCAATGAGCCTGAGCTGTACTGATAACGCATCACTGAAGACCAACACTGCCCAGAGGACAGCAGAGGCTTCTGGACTCAGAGCTGAACCAGTACTTTCCAGTGTGCATAGCAGAAATGTGCAGAAGAAACAACCCCACAAAGAGAACAAGGGGAAGCTTGAAAGTGATGTCCCTTCTAAATGAACTGGAAAGAAAATGCACTTACGGCATTGACAGCAAATCACAAGGTAATTGTTTCTTCCCACAGACATTATTGTAACATAGACAAAAATTGGTCACCATTAAACAAAGTTTACTCAGTGGCATTTTTACTGTTCTGCTGATGGGCGAGTTAAGAAAACACTGAATAAATTATGAAACAATAGAAGGAAGATGGCTCTTTATAAGCAGCGTTCGATATAACAATTTTAAAAGACTATAACGCAAGTTTATTGAATTTGGCAGGGCTTATAAATCCTAACTCCCATTAGTGTGCCACAGCTTAAAAAGAAGTATTCTTCAGTTTGTCATCGGAAATTTCAAGTTTAAATGGTCCCAGTGCACAATAATAACCTATATGCTCCAACGTTTCCACGCACACACCGCGGGTCAAACATCTGGCTACGTGCAGCACTCCATCCTGCAGCCTGTCCTCTCTGTGCAAGCACGAGATAGACATGAAGTGCCCTTTACATATCCAGCTGACCAAATATTTATCTCATTTGAGATCTCATGGGCAGTGTTGTTTTGTTGGTTTTTGGTTCGTTGGGTTTTTTTAAGAGTTCTGACCCTCGCAAACAGCTTTCCAGGGTGCTCTGGTGGTGCAAAAAGCTCAAAAGGAGTGCCAGAGTGTGCCAGTGAGCCCTGATTTGCAGCAGGGAACAGATAAGATAAAAAATGCATTTGGTCACAAGGCAGAATTGTAGAACTGCCTGGAGGATTTCAAAGGGAAGGAGGTTCTTTTCCCCTTTCCCTACATAACAAGCATGCTAATATGAAGCTGCTCTAAACAGACATCTCTTTTTCCAGAATATTGTCTTATGGATAGGTCAAATTTATTAAGAACAGGACTGAAGCATTTAACATTTATTTTGAAAGTAGTAAAAATTAAAACAAACAAAAAACCAAAACAACCAAAACAACAAAAAAAAAAAAAAAAACCCTACACGAAAAAAAAAACCACCCAAAACTAAGAGGCTTAACCAGTGGGATCAGCTAGAAATGCAGCTGCCCCAAGCTTGAAATGCCAAAGTGTGACTAGAAGTAAATTATTCCAAAATTTGCCAAAAAAGCCTGAAGCTTTCTACTTTGCTTTCATTCTATGGAGGATCTACAGCTGTGCACGGAGTTCAGATGAGAAGATACATATATTTTGTAGTAACAAATTAACATCATCCTGCTATATTTTTCTGTTACTTTCTGCTTTGAATTTGCAGCTGAAATAAAAACCCATCTTGCAATGAATGCAAGATCTTCCTATAGAGCAACTTTACCTTGAAAAATACTTAACCAGTGAAGGGCTTGAAGCAGAGACCAACAGGAGCTGATGAAAAAAATCTGTCTGTCTTCAACAGTTTCTGAATCAAATCAATGAAAGCTTTAATTGCTCCCAATTCTTAGAGATATATATATATATTTATAAATCTGCAGGAAAGCTAGACTGTGTTTTCCCTGTGGTGGAATGACTGGTAAATGGGGACTTTTACAGGGACTAGGCTGCAACATCTACTTTTAAATCTAAAAAATGCTGTCCAGAGTTACGTACTCCAGACCTACCTTGAAAGAAATGCAGCACCATTTAAAAAGAAGGATGAGAATATCCATAAAACAGAGACAAATGTGTTTTTCCAGAGACACAAATAGTTAAATTAGAAGCTTGAAGTTCATCACTTGTGTTTGTGTGAAAGCACACTAAGTCAACTGACAAGCTCCACGTTTCAGCAGAAGATCAGTGATGTTGTGATGACTCTTGGGCTGTACTGGCTCCTGAACACCAGCCTTCATTTAAGAGCTTTCTTTCAATTCAAGCAATAATATTTGGACAGCTCCAATAGAGCAGGATTTACCGCTCTGCTTCTACAGCCCCCCTTTCTAGAATGAGCACTTTCAAAATACTAATGGTTTTTTAAGCCTCCTGTTCTTGGTGAGGCACAGAGAGAGTAACAGCTTGGTCCAAAGTCAAGTGAAGTGAGAGGAAAGTGATATTCCTCCAGGTCACACTGACAACCCAATTTCAACAGAGCTGCATTCAGATCATGATTCTCAGCTCTGACCCAGGAGCTGCTGAAGTCGGTGCAAGTCTCTCTGATGACTTCAGTGGGCAACATCCCAGGACCCTTTGGCCTTAGCCCATGGGTTAATCCCTGGCACAAGCCCGAAGAGAAGTAACTGCAGAGCAACCATGCTCCTTGCAAAGCAGTACATCACAACAGCCAAATTTGCTTCACGTGGACTGGGAACGTGCAGTGCAGTAAAAAGCACAATTGCCATCATTATCACATTGTTGAAACCCTTAGAAATTCATAAGGGCAGTTCTGCTGCTTCGAAAAACAACTTCCCCCTGCATATTTCATGTCACATCCCTTTGTTATTATAGGGTCTTGTATCACCCAGGATCCTTAAGCTCAGTTGTTGTTTAGTTTGCCAGACAGGACAACATGAAGGGCACTGGGTCCCTGCAGTTTTCTCACCTAGAAGTACTGATACTTTTTTTAATTCAGGTAGGCTGACAAGGATTGCAAGTTTTTATACAAAAACAGATGCCATTATGGTATAAACTATAAAAAGGGAAATTTTGCTCTCAACTTTTGTTTATTTCAAAATAAATATTCCCTCTAAAAAGCTAAAATATCCCTCTAAAATATTCCCTCTAAAAATTCCCTCCCTCAGCTGTATTTTAAGGTTAGCCCAGACACTGGCTGTATGCTAACCCAACCCTTTTCTGAAATGTGCTCTAAAAATCGTATTCTGAACCATGGTTAGACTAAGTGCAAACAGAACATGAGCCTTGACACGCTCTACTCATAAAAAGAAACAAAACAAAAACCCAACACATTCCTAGAAGTTGCACTTTATGTGACATATCACACGCTGCTGACGTCCTTGGATGCTTTGCCAGAGCCAAGATTAATAGCCCATTTTAAAGACGAAAATGTTTAAGAACTAAAATGCTAGTGCTGATGGCTGAGATCCCTCATGTTCCACTGAGATCAATGAATTTGAAAGCATTTGGCATCTTACATGATTGGTGAGCTTTGCTCTAGCTACCAAATCTTGATTAGTCCAAAACAGAACAACTTTGAACACGGTCTTGGAAGAACATAGAGGAAAATGTGAGCTGTCACAGAAGAGAAAGTAAATCTCCTCCTGCCAGCTGCAGTAAATCTCTCTCTCCCTCCCTCCCTCCCTCTCTCATCAGCTTCCCCTGCACCTCATGACCCCAAAAGAAAAAAAAAAAGATCTTAATGGGTAAGACTGGACCACCTTATAGTATACTTCTGACCAACTATGTATAACCTCCGGGGAATTTCAACAAACATCATAAACAAAACCAGGTGGGAAACTGGTTTCCATTTATTTTCATTTTACAGAGAAGTTCAGACTGAAATTGAGTTGTTTACAAAACTACAGGACCTTGAAGAGCCAGGAGAGAACCCTATGTCAATCTGAAATCCACAGTCCACGTCTCACTAAAAGCAACAGTATATTTATGTTATGTGCCCAGAATTAGCAATAAATAAAGAAACTCTGTTAAGATGCGGAGGCAAAAATCCTAGTTTACACAGCTGCACCAACCCAAAGCACTTTATAAAACTATGCAGTACCTGAAAAAGGTTGAATTGCAGCCTTCTGTGAAAGCAAATTTCACAGCTGTTTACGACAGGATGTGAGGGTCATCAATACACAGTTTTAACTGTAAAATAATTTTAAAAAATAGGTAGAAGTGAGCAGCTGGAGCTCAGCCCGAGTAGAGGCATAACTTGCAGCACAAGTTCTTTGAAGCTGACAAGTGATTTGAAATTAATGTTTCATCTCCTTGGGAAGATGAAGAGTACCCATTTGTACTATGTGAAGAAGGGCTCAGATTAGGCACGTCATCCTAAGTGTCCCTCAGAGATCTCTCTCCAAAGCATCTCCCGAGATACTGAACTAAGGGTAGAAAATACAGAATGAACACTTTTAACTCAGAGGGGAGGTTAAGATCCATCTGTGGCCATACTTACATGTGAGAACAGCACGATCTCAGCTGGCCATGGCTAAGATTACCAGCTACGTGGCAATAACACAGCCCTTGCTGTGAACAAGTGAGTTAAAGCCGTGACCTGAACTCTTTCATATGACTTACCCTTTGCTTAGAGGTCAGCAGCTCTACCACAAACACGCACCAACATCTGAGTCAGGAGCACGCTCAAGCACAAGCAGAAACTTCAGGAAGAAGCACGCGAGGTGCCGAAGCCTCACCAGGTTTCTTGCTTGTGAATGGGTGAGTTAAGTGCAGAGCATGACAATGAGCCTTACCTGCAGCACAGAGACAGCAGTGCTTTTCCATTCTTCTTGACATGACAGTGAGCCTATGTCAAAGAGAAAATGGCAACACTTCCTTAATCAAAGCAAGGAGCAAGTTTTCACTAGCCGAAAACACAGATTAAGACTTAACTCTGATGAAGCTGCTGTCAGACTGGTATGATTGAAAAAAGATTCACACCCTTGCAGAAGTAAGCTAGAGAATGTCATTTAAAAGAAAAAATAGTTTGCCAGCACAAACTGATGTGTGTGCAGCTCCACTGCCATTTTTCATGCAGATTCAGAAAATGCAATTTCATGAGAAAGGAAAAATTGTAACTTCATAACAGCTGAAAATTCAAAAGACCAGGTCCCTTTACATATAAACCAGCCCCTTTTCATCACTTAGCTGAGCAAAGGAACTTAAAAATACATTAAATTTAAATTTAAATTTACTTTAGTATCCTGTTAGACTGCTGGGGTGGTACAGACAGTCTTCCAGGTAATTCAGAATCAATTCACGCCGCAAGCTGTGGAGTCCTGAATCCCCTATTTTATAGCACATAGAAAAGCAACACTCAATGTCAAATAGCTCTCCCCTGAGCTCTCACGGAGTGGGGTGGTAGTGCAGACCCCACCCACGCAGCTGCACATATTCACTGGTGTCCCTCGCACTATTTCATTTTGAGAGGAGAAACCAGACAGACTGAGCAGAAAAATGGACAGATTTCCCCAGTCAAAAAGTGAGCCACTGTGTCCAAGCCTACAGCTGTGGATGGATTAAGGTAACGCAGGGCTCTGCATTGCCCCATATTAGGCACAGGTGGGTGGAAATGGTGGCATTTGAACAGCACTGCCACCTCTCTCCCACTGCAATACTCCTTGCACAACTCTATTGTTATTTCTCCTTTGGCAATGAATAAATCCCCAGGTTTCAGTCATAGGAAAGGTTCCCCCAACCGACAGTATGAGTGTACCGATTCCAAATGTTTGCAGGTCACATAACAGATAAAAATAGAGGAGAGAGAAAGATTAGAATAAGAGTCAAGAAGTACACACACACACACAGCAGAAATAATACCAGGGAGGATCACAGGAAGAACATCCATCAATCTGCAGAGGCATCCTTAACCCAGGCAGACAAGCTTTCCCTGTTACAATCTGATCATTACCGATTTTACCTTCACTAACAGGAACTGTATTATGAGGGGCAGCAGTTCAGCTCTCAAGGTAAAGCAAGCACCCACACATTCACTAACAGCTTCACTTCTGTGTTCTTAGCACATCTCACCTATTCATCAACCCAGCCCTTTCCACTGGGACACCCCCAGAGCTCTTAATGCAGACATTCTAAGAGATTTTTTTCATCTGTTCCTGTCTCTCTCCCTTTCTTAGTGATCACAGAGGACAGATTAGGTATTTGCATTAGGGAGATATTTGCGGCCAGTGACTCAAGAACACCTGCTCTGACTCAGGAACACCCTGTCTGTTATGGGTAACATGCGTCTGTAGGAACCCACTCCAAGCACAAACCCCAAAACAAGGAATGTTGCACACAAGGAGGACGCTCTTGTGGGAGCCTGAAAAGGGACAGTTGACAGAACCACACACGGTGGAATCAGTCCCACTGCTGCAAGCTCACTGCCTTTCTTTATCAGGCGACAATAAGGTGCTTGGTTTTGCGGTTTCTAATTTGTCATTCCTAGTTTTCCACAAATCTGCTGCCTTGGGACTCAGAGCACTGATTTTTCTCCCGCGTATTCTCAGTTTTGCTAACTCAATGGAAACCTGTTGTGTTTGTGATAGGCCATGGTCACGTGAGGACAGCTCTGTTTCAAAGAATCTCTTGACAATCAGAAACAAATTACAACTGGGTTCTGTATTCAACAGAATCCCCCAAAGCAGTAATGGACAGGAACACTGCAGGTGTGAAATCCAGTGGTTTGCCCCAGACTGGAAATGTTCATTCCAAGTAGGATTCCCAACAATTCCATTAAAACATTCCAAATATATTGACCATTTTAGTGACAGGATGAGACATCTGGTCAAAGGCAGAAGGAAGTGAAGGCTCTTACAATTTTTCCTAAGGGTTTCTCCCTTCCTCCAAGTGACCCTTCTGTCTTTCCTAGAGAATCATTTTTACTGCTAAAACATTTACTGTCCTCCAGTTCCCACCTCCTCAAGTCAGCTGCTGATACCTTCTAAGAAAATGTGAAAGCACAGCCATTTCTGTTGATTAAAAAACTCAGGGAGTTGTGTTGTCCGGAGGCAATCCTGCAGGCCGCAGCACAAGACGTGACACACTAAGATCAGTCTAACGCTGCAGCTTCCAGTAGCCAAAGCAGGAAGAGAAAGGCAAGTAGCCATGTAATCCGCATTCGTCCCGCAGAACAGGCCAAAAGATTGCAAACTGTACCAGTGCTGCTTTGGGTTTGGTTTGGGTTTTTCTAATATTCTGTAAGTCTGCACATACGTTAATTTGGTGAAGTCGTCTGCGGGATCTCAAAACAAATACTTACTCATGATGTGGAGCCACAGAGATCAGAGGCAGAGTATGCAGTGAAGACTCACACTGACTACAACGATAAACATCTCCGCAAAGCTTCGTGAGTCACTCGTGCAGAAAACTCCTACTTCAGAGATCTTTATTCTTAATTCAGGACTTGCATTCTCAGAAGTCAGAATAACCTTAAAAAACCCTCACATGATAATTCTTCAAGTGTCTCCAAAAGGATCAATCTTTCTTTTTGCACATACTGTCCTGGAAGAGTTACAAGGGAAAGGGGGCAGTTATCTTCAGTCTGATACTGAATTTATGCATGGGCTTGGAGAAGTTATGAGATATGTAATTTAATGTGAAAAGCAACATTTCCTAGTCAGTCCTGTAACATGTTGCTTGCAATGCTCTACATACAACAAAAAATGAATAGGACAGAGAAAAAATTAACTAGCTCCAAGCCAGATTCTCAGCTGAGTTTAGCCTGCGTGGATCCCCTAGAGAGAGCTGTTCACATTACAGGCTCCCCAAAAGGCAGGCTCTGCAGCCAGGCTCTGCTATGCTACGTTCTGACAGCCTCTGCCACAAATTAATCTTGCTGCTGAAACGCAGAACAGGTCGAGAAGGGAAACTATCATGGAGAGAGATTTTTGAAGTGCTCAGGGCAACTCAGTGGCATTGTAGGAACAAGATAAAAAGAGGAGAGTGCAGCTCTATTACTCCAGTCAGCAAAGCCCAGATGGAGAGCTGTGCTGCTGGGACCTTCCCTACACCCCAGGTCAGAAAACCTCCTCAGCAGCACTGCCAGCTTCTCCCTGAAAATCAAATGGGTTAGGAAAAAACCCAACAAACATAAAGTTTCATCTTGTCCCCTCTGCCAAAGATGGCCTTTGACAAGGAGCTAAGTGTGTGGGTTTTGATACCACCAGAGCAGGATTTACAGTCCTTTGCCCCCCGTGGACTGGCCACAGCAGATTATTCTCCAGACACTTCTCCCCTTTGACTATTTTTTTCTGTTTTGCCCACACTGCCTGAGCTGCACTCATCCTTCCCTCCACTACTGCTTTGCTTCACTACTCTCTTCCCAAAACATCGCAGAGTTATAAAACAAAATAGTGCCACTAAATCACTGTTTCCAACATTTACATCATTCACTGTCCTTGCACGCAGCATTCTTTTCTCCTAGATTGAATCAGTCTTGTTTGTTTAGGAGAGGTCAGCTCCTTGATACTGAATTTTTTACAGTGCTGACAAAGCTGTATCCTTGTCAGCATAACACAGGTAGTGATTGATCTATGAGGAGATCAATTCACCATGGTCAAAACTTCAAAAGTTTGCATCAGATTATGACCCAAAGGGCTTTTGAGGACACCGCCCAGCAACAACCATGTGCTCAGCACCATTCTAGATCAGATTTACACCAAACCAGTTTAGCAAAACTATTTTCATTCAATTGAAAACAAAGACAACTTGCTGTCACTGAAGTATTAGTAGAGAGCAACCAGAAGATACAGTGCTTTGACTGGTAAGTCTCCTAGAGACACTGCAAGGATGACCAGAGGACCCAAGACTCCCATGCACCACCCAAGTAGTGTGTTTAAGTCCTCAGCTTGTGAGCCTTCAATAAATCTGTCCTCAAAAGTTCTGGCAGCAAGTTCTTTCACACCGGAGATGTTGTGAGCGAAGGAGAAGAGCTTCAAAAAATAAATCATTAATGAGTTGGGGTGTACTGGTGTGCAACTCAAGAGCACATCGTGTACCTGGCATCCAGTGACACCTTGGAACAAGACGAAAGCCCTGGCTGCTTGCACACCACACAACCACCGCTCTTTATAGCGAGCTTCCTTCTGCCATCTCCTTCCCTTATGGGATAAGCAATTTCTACTTTTCTTGACATGACACAAAGTAGTAAAAGTGAAATGATCTCTCTTGCTCTCTTTGCTGCTGATGTACAGCAATGGTTTATGTCAACAGCAGTTATTTGACAAGCTGCCCAAAGGTTTAAAGCCCCAGATACTGTATATGCAAACTGAAGAGATGTATCCTTGCATCTTCAGTCATGCACACATCAGAAGGGGCAGTGGCACGGAGTTAAGGAGATCAGCCTAATCCTGGGATTTTCCACAAGGATTGGCACACTCACTCAGACTCTGCTTTCACAAAGCCCCCCATGGGCATGATACAGTAACTACTCAAACCCACATAACTCTTCTGTTCCCCCGGCCAAGTTAGCTATTTCTCTATGGTGATCTGATGCAGAACAGAACAGTTCGGGACTCCGTCCCTGCGGAGTGAATTACAGCTAATACAAACCCTGGCTAACGCACTTTCCTCCTCTCTCCCCACTTAACCCTCTGTTAGGGAAGCAAAAAGGAGTTTAAAGGTAAGGTTTGTTTTAGTCATAGTTAGAGAGGAAAGACACTACTGTGCTGGGATGAATGACTTGGAATTGAACTCAGTCATCCCCATATCCCCACTCCATGTCTCTGAGTTACTCTCATCTCTGTGCCTTAGCTGCCAATCTGAAGAACTACTACTTCCCACCACTTGTCCACCTTGTCTTTTTAGACTGTAATTCTTCAGAGTTAACTTTTATTTACTTGAGTTAAAAAACCTGAAAATAACAAAAAAAACCCCAAACCCCTCACAACTCTCCCCCTCCCCTCCCACCTTTTCACATTTCTGGCTTTTTTTTTTTTTTTAAATATGTTTTGAATGGGGCATTTCCATGTAGATGCTGTCCAGATGTCACCCACACAAAGCCACTGAGCAAGATCCCAGAAAGAGCAGCACTAACACACCTGAGCAGTACATTTCTGAAGTGGGAGAAAAGCTGCACTGCTGCTTTTCTGCAGCTACTGACAACTCCCCCCAGCCTGTCCTGCTCCTGTGACTCCTGATGGGACAAAGGAAAAAGGAAAAGATCACAATGAACATCACTCATGGAGACTGCAGCAGCCAGGCTGAAGGTGACCGCTTTCTATGTCAGAGAAAGGTGGCGACTGAGGACCAGAAGCTGGGGCAAAAGCTGTGCAACAAAATGTAACTATTTCCTTGACAGTTTTGTTTTGACCAACGTTACTTCTGAGCATTTAAGATGATGCTTGGGAAGAAAAATGGGAGCTCTACACCTCAAAAAAGCCATCATTTTTATGTAACGTATGAGGATAACATTGTCCACTATTTTTCTGATCGTTCGTTTTTTCTCCTTCATCCCTTCCAGGATCCTGGATCCTTTTGCCCGTTTGTCCATGTCCTGTGCTCTGTTTCATATCTAAACTAAACCCTAGGCACAATGACAGCACAATGAAGCCTTGATCAAGCGCTCTGAGCTCTACTGTAAATACATCAGATAGGATGAGATCTTCCCATTTGCCCTCTATAAGCTCTGGATCAAGTCCAGGACAAAGAGAAGTTTATTAATGCACACACATTCCTACTGGCCTTTGAGCTCTTTGGCAAAAAATGTTTTCAGCAGGCCCCTGTAGAGACTGAATGAGTAGTATTCAAATATTTACATCGAACAACAGAGTTAATTACACTTCAAGACATTAGTAAGATTCACTTTGCTGCAACCTCAGCAACATACTACAGCAAACCAGCAACATAAACCATTTTCCACAGTCTGAGGCGGGCAGCTTTCCATCTGGGTTTCAGCTAAGGCAGGAATGTTTCTGTCTACAATAGAACCTCACTAATCAGCACTTCACTAATCCACACATTTTATTAACTTCGCCAAAAGCCTCGCAACCTCTCCCTGCCCCTCAGCAAAGATTTAATAGCAGAGACCTCAAGCAAGGTCTTTCATTATCAAAACACATTTTTTAGGTAAATGTGATGTGCATTTGAGTCAGATATTACAAAGCAATTTGATAAATAATTTGAGCAAAACTAGAGTTGTCAAATATAGAGCCAAATCTTATGCATATCTGGGCAAGAAAACCCAAGGCAACTTGAAGTTGAATCTACAGAAGAACATTTTATCAAAAACCACTTAATCCTTAGCATCTCTCAGGATTTGGTCCTTTGTGAGCAAAATAACATGCACAAATGAAATTTACGTCCTAAGTTAACGCTACATTTGCCCACTTACTTACTGGCTCACAGATTCAGTAACTTTCACAGAAGTCTCCCTCCAGCCACTTTTGACACTTCATTCTTCCCTCCACAAAGCAGTCTGCATCCTTTAAATGTAAGCCAACAGAAGCGGCAAAGCCAACAAAAACATGTAACTGTACGCGGGGAATGAAAAGCTCTGTCCATCCCAGTGTCTTAGCTCTGTGTTTAGCAACTGTTTGCATCTCTCTCCCTTGACCATTAGCACTTAAAGTTCGCGGCTATGGCAGCTTCATTTTTCAAGCCCACCAGATATTATCCACATACCACTGTTAAAAATGAAACTATATGACAGTACACCATTTATTATCCTTCCATTTCCAAGGACATTTTTAAACAAGTGAGAAGATAACCAAATATACCATCTTGCTGGGGTTTTTTCTCCCTCATCAATTATGCTTGCTATTGATATACAGTATGAATAATACAATATATAAATTATGTACACGCATTTATAGAGGAACATAAGGGAAATTTATATACAGAAAACCAATAAATTGGTATCGATCCATTTCTACATTTCTGTATGAAATATTTAACAACACATAGAAGAGAATGCCATTTCAACTTTACAAATGTTATTTCATGACATCTATTGCTTTTCTGACTTTTTAGTTTCAATTTTTTAAGACTCAATAAATTAAATTTAGAAGCATGAATAAGTACATCCAAAGAACATAGTTTCCATTATTTTCTTCATTCCAGAAAAAAAATAATATTATAAAAGCCACCTTCATCTGTGAGGAATAGGAAAAGAAAAACCAAATAGCACAGAACCTGAGTTCTTACCTTGTATTATTATTATGTTTGGAAGCAGAGGGAAAAATTAATTGCTTTTACTTTATAGATTTTAAACACTGTATTGCTAAAGATTTCTCCCCTGGATTTACCAAGCAGTGATGTCCTAGTGCTCCTCCATGTGCACAGCATACAAGACAGCAGAATGTGAATGGCTCCAGTCATTGATAGTTTCTGAGACTGTCTTTTCAGGTCATCAGCTTGAATCAGAAAGCCATACATACTGAAATCTGTACATACTGCCAAATAACCTGTAAATGTCTCTTTTCCGGCACACAGGCTTTCAACTCCTGTGTTGGGGTCTCAGCAAACCAGCCAAGCACTGAATTTGCACAAAACCAACAATCAGAATGAAAGGATACACAAATGGAAGCTTATTCTCTGACATAAATTAAACAAACTGGTGGATTAGAGACCAGATTTTTCCAAAATACAGTTGAGCACCCCTTTAGAAATTCACCTGTTTAGGAGACTTTTTTCCCCAGGCAACGCTCTGACTGCGCTGGCAGTCGCTTGGTGGGACGGTGAGCACCTGAACCCACAGGGATTCTGCCAAATCCACTTGGGCTATGATCAAATTCACA
The DNA here is from genome assembly GCA_025345505.1 of Todiramphus chloris collaris. NCBI lineage: Eukaryota > Metazoa > Chordata > Aves > Coraciiformes > Alcedinidae > Todiramphus > Todiramphus chloris. The sequence goes on along the minus strand of JANVCC010000127.1, from coordinate 4,533,321 downwards.
CCTTACCAAACTCCCTCAACTTTCCTGGTGTACAACACAGTGCAAGCATTCACAAGTTCTCTTTGGAGTGCCAGGTCACAGTTCCAGGCAAAGATGTGATATAGGCCCTGTATAGTCTCCTTGAGAGCCAAGGAAAAACAAAGGGGAAGCCTCAGCAAATGGATGGTGTACAGAGAAGAGGGAAGAAAGCTGTGATCTCACACATTCAATCCAAAAGCTACAAACATCCCTGCTTCATATGCCATCCTTTGTACTGCTACAGCCCAGAAGAGCACAGAATCTTGGCACTTTTACACAAGCTCATCTAGAGAGCACATCTTTCAATTAGTGTCTGGTGGTCAGAAAGTAGGTGCAGGCAGATACAGGCAGAGAAGGGGCCATCGGCTTCACCATCTCCATGTGCCTCTGGGCTCCTCAAAATCTTATTTCCTAAATGTAGCAAAGTCCAGCTGGATCCCTCAAAAGCAGAGTTCCTCCAAAGCTCTAGGCCCTGGCAGCATTCCTAGCTGCAGATGAATTGTGATGGATTTACAACAAGTAGTGCCACAAGCCTCAAGAATATAATAGTTTATGTCTGTTAATGATCTAACTCAGTTTATTACACAGATCTTGAAATTTTACATTAAATTACTCTCCTAAAGTAAAGACTCATACAAGAAACTCTGACGAGCCATAACTTTAAGTGAGACCAATAAATGTAATTCTTGTACCGAGCAGTAGCATTGCTGTTTGACTGCATGTTCACTCACTATCATTTATTATCCAAGTCAGGATTTCTGTTCAATCCTGGCCATTAGCTCAGTAGGTCAAAACTGGAAAATACTGCATTGCATTTTAAGAGATGAATGCTGCTTCTGTCCTTGAAAGTTAAAGCAATGTTGAGATGTTCAGACTTTCTAATCCAGTACTCTCCTTTACCTCTACTCGAATGACACTGGAAAGACAGGATCTGTGCATCACCAGGGGCAAGATCCATACACCCACTTGTACGTCATTCTCAGCTTCCCACTGATGTTTACTGAAGGATATTTTTATTTATTCAAATGGGTGCCCAGCAAAACACCCACCTCACCGGAACAGACGTGATACCGCAGCAAGGTTTGATTTGGCACATCTTTATCGGTTACCCCCAAAGCTTGTGTAGTCTTAATTCTGGAAAACTGCTCTGCTCACTGACTCTTCATCTGAACTGTATTTAATGATAACATACATTTAACATATACTGCTCATGGGTAAAAAAATCAGGTCACACACACCACTTCCGCACGAGATGTATGTGCACAAAGCTACGTAACATAACGAGGAACTGAACAGAGAACAATTCATTCTCCTGCTTTAAACTTAATCCCAAGTATCCCTTTTAAGAAAGCAAACGTTCCTCTCATGGGCAAAGAACAGAGGGTGCTCGATAGCAGGTCTGGTCAAGCTCTGAAGCGGCAAGAAATCCCTTCGTAAAGGGTTGCCTTAAATGGCTTCTGAGTTCAGGTCACCTGATCCACCCTGACGTGTGGGCTCCTCTCTGCTTCCTCCTTGCCGAGTTCAACTCTGCTTTGCTTTCTCACATCTACACTGTTACAAACATAGGTATGGAAGAAACTCCCTGTTTCTTAAGAAGCACAGAAACTTTCAACAGACCAGACTTACATCAATGAATGAGGGAATCCTTCACAGGGGTGAACGTCACGCTGTAACCTTAGTTGAGCAGGTGGAACCCATGTGACAAAGCCTTCTCCTAAGGCAACCTGCTTTGCACACAACAGGAGAAACACACCCTGTACTGTTACACAGCTGGAAGTCCATTTCTGGCATGACTATTTCAATCAACTTCAATACATGCAGTGTGATGCATATGGCAGAGAGACTTTCTCTGTCAAAGCAGCATCTAGCAGCCCCATGTAAATGATATTAAGTAGAAGAGTAAAACTAAAATATATATACAGATTATTTCTTATCTGAAGCAGTCAACCAACGGATCTGAGAAACCTGCAAGCTCCATTTTCCTTTTGAAAAGCTAATAAACCCATCTCTCCCACTTCACAGATTACACCCCATTTGTTCTGGCTACTCCAAATCATATTGTAAGATTTCAGCTAAATCTCGGCCGAGGCAGGAAGCCAACACCATATTCTGTGTGCTGCCAAGCAAGCACACAAACACCCACCTGAAACATGCAGAGGATTTATATAAACATACGTACACATACAAATTCACTTTGTAAACAGAGGCAGACCACACCTCAATCTTCCAGTCTGCACAGAAATCCAACTCCTACACCACTGGGAATTTCAAGATACGTTCAAACTTGAAGTCAATCCTGGGTGTGCTTTGACCTCTGAATTTTTGGGCCAAAGACAGATCTGAACTTGCACAGAAAGGTTTCACAGATATCTTCTCAATCTCCAAATTGGACCTAATATTTGAAACAACCAATTTATCAATAGGAGCCAGCAAAATAATCACGGCACTTAATATAAACACAAATAAACAACCTTCAGAGCAAAACTGTTTGGTATTTGTTATTTTGATACAGGAATTTAATAATATCAAAAAACAGGAGGGACCTAGCAGAGCTAATAAGATCAGCCCGAGAAGACATTATAAAATTCATTAGGTCTTTGTCTCCACCTACTGTATGGAGGAATAATACTCATAACTCCTTGAAGGATACAGAGAAAGATATTTAATACTTTTCTCGGTATAAAAACCCAACAACTATTCCATATTGCTCACAGTACTTCAACATTTAACAATTGTGACAACAGCTGCTGTTAAAAACCCAACATTGAGAGACAATCACAATGGCTTCTTTTACTTCAAAGAGTAGAGATCTTTAGCCCGTGTTTACCGTGAAGTGACAACTGGTACTGGTTCATGGTACACTTTTCCTATATAAGATGGTTTTGAAATAAAAGAAACTGTTCAAAATAACTGATGTAAATGTAAGAGGTGATTTGGAAACTTCCTGAAGAGGAATGAAAATTAAAAGCCTTCATAATATTTACTTCAATTTTTTTTAATGACCAACAATTGTATTTCAAAAAACCCCTGCGGGATTGCAGTCCAAACCTGCATAGGCCTGTGAACTCTCTCAGGTGTAAAGGCAAAAAGAATTAAACAAAACACTCTTAATTAAAACTGTCAATCTGTCAAAATCTGGAAAAGATCACAGAGAAGTCTGACCTAGGTCGCTCTATACTTTGCACTTCCTAATTTGACAAAACCCCACCAAACTGCAGGTTATGAACTTTTTCTAAAGATAGCCCTTTCCTGCTATTTTAGCACTCATCTGAGCAGTTTGCTTCTTTCTTACCTGTCACTAAATTTCTGTGCAATCAGAAGCTAAAATAAAGCTTTTCATTGCTATGGACTTGGGAAGAATGGTGCCAGACTCCACTTGAACAGAAACTGGGGAAGCCCCAGGAGCCCATTAAAAACTTGATTGAAATTGTCAGGCTGACGGCAGAGAAGCAGCCAACCTGCGCAGCAAGGGGGCACGGATGCACACCAGGCAATTTGGTGGTTTTATTTATTCAAACCACATGATGCTTCCAATCCACAGAATGTGTTCAGGCAGCAGATTCAGAAGTGCCAGAAAATTGAACTTTGAAACACACTGGTATTGGTGAACGAGCTCTTTCAGAGATATGCCCTGGATGTACCCGCGTATGTCCTTGTAAAGGTACAGACGGGAATAATTCTGTTTTCACAAAGAACTATCTTGACTGCATGTTGCAGAGAGGTGAGAGCTTTCAGTTATTTTCAAAACTGATTGTAGGATTTAAATAACAAGTCCCCTCTTTATTTGATATGAAAAAGAGGATATGCATACTGTGTCATTTCTAATTTTAATCCCTTTCTTCCATGCTCAAAATTACATGGATTTTTCTCACTCCAATAAAAGGGCATGCAAAGGCTTTTACAAGGCAGATGGACCTAAGGATAGCAGAAACTTAAAAGAAACATCTTCCATTGAACTGAGGAAAGACATCATTGCACATCCCTCCAGCTGGAGCAGTCCAGCCCACATCAGACAGGACATCGAGGAAGGGAATTGGCAATCAGGAATTGTGTCACCAGAAACACCATGACTTGGCCAGGTGTGCATGCTCACAACCAACAACTGAATGCTTTCCCGTATCCTGTCAGATTGTCTTCCTGAAGGACAAAGCTTTGCAGGTCTAAAGCAAGCAGACTTTATTCAGCAAAGAATTTCCCTCCATTAGTTACTGAAAGGCACAAATGTACATATTAAAAATAGTTTTAAACCATAAGCAGAAGCTCCGCTTTGGATAAAAAAGCTTTGATAATATGCAGAAAAGGTATGGCTGCAACAAGAGAGTCACCTTTGCATAACAACCCTAGAGGACATGATGGTAAGCACCTGAATACACACATGCTGTTGTGCTCAACAGAAAGGGAACAGTCCCTGACAAAAGTAAGCAGTGTCAGAAACACCTGATCTGTGACATTTTCTGGGCAGACGTGCTATCAGTGCAGGCCAGATACCAGAGTAAACCCCTTTGGTTTTATTTCCTCTGCTTCACTCTGTATTGTTTTTATAACCTTGCTAATATTATAACTTACTGAGCTCGGTGAGGAAAGCTGCAGAGGAAATGTCTAACAGTATCTCACCGTGGGGCTTATGTCCATCCCTTCCCATTACAAGTAACAGGTTGTATTCTGCAGTGGGCTCACCAACATTCTGCAGCCACTGGCCACGATGACAGTGGTGGCAGCACCTACAGCTTTGGAGGAAATGAGCCCTAATGGAACAACAATGGCATATCTTGACCATAAAAGTCATTCCTCCTTCACCTTTTCATTTACTAGCCAAGGAGTACTTTCCAGCAGAAACATTCAGAAGTGCAAGACCAGTTTCAAGAACAAGTGGGCATAAGCCACTCACATAAACCAAACGTGACTATGCATTCTCTTAATAACCCACACCAGAGACCCACGGCTGCATCTCTTAGAGCTCTACCCACAGTCAGTGGGTCACTGTGGGTCGTACTTGTCCTCCCAGCCAAGGGAGGATCATCTCTGCCCTTCAGTACAGAGCAGAAGAACATGAATTTATGAGATTTAATCCAAAGATGTGAAATAGAAGCGTATGTTTTGGGCACAGCTATGTAACAATTACCACCAACTAATGCCTGCAAATTGAAAGCACTTTTGAAAGTTCTGTTTTATTATATTGAAAGAAGGGGGAAAAAGGGATTCTTCTTTAAATGAAATGCACTGCAGTCTTGGAACTAAGGAAGCTTTGGTAACCATAGCAACATTGTAATTTTCATTATAAATTTTAATAGATCATTAATTTGGCAAATCACAGACTGGTATTCAATCTATTTTTTTCCAGCAGACCCATGCTTTTCAATACACTCCCATGCTAGGAGTGGCCTTTGAAGCACTTTAAAACACAGTTACCTTCCAAATACAATTTTCATACCAGCCCTGACAACGAAAAGTTGCTAAGTGGTTTCTACTTCTGTTGTTATTGTCCTTCACAACTATTTTTTTTTTAAATCAAGTGAAGTGTTTGCAAACGTTCAGTTATTTCAGAAGACAGAACATGCAATGTTCTGTGATGACTAACTTGTAAGTTGTTAAAAGCAGCTGAAATACTTTGTCTTCCAAATCCATTTCAATCTCCAAGGTATTTTAAATGTATGTAGCTGTATGGAGAGAAGACTAATGAATAAAGCTGGTTCTGAGCTATGTTATATAGAATGATATATCAGAATGAAATCCACCTGCAGTATCAGTTTTGTGAAATGGACCAAAAAGGATGACAGAAAATATGTAGGTAAAAAAAATGAATGATAAAATAAGAATCTGTAAACAGTAGCATTAAAACACAGACAATTGAAGTGCTAATGAAAACAGAAGTTAGTCTAATTAAATCATCCCTACAGCATCTAACAGCAAAGCACTTGCCTTTTTACCAAAGCAACAAGAAGACAGTTAAAACTACTGGGCTGGTAAAAAAAAATTAGCTCTAAATGTCATCCTGTCAAATGTCACAGAAAAAAAAATACTATATCCTCAAACATAGTTAATTTTTTAAAGCAAAAGAATCTATTTATCTAGCCACAAGTACCTATTCCTAGATTGCAGTCCTCACGAAGTGATGCAATGAGATCCCTCGGGTGGAAATTTGGAACAGACGAGAATAAAGAAACTTCTTTGTTATTATTAGAACATGGAGGATATTTGATAAGACATGGAGAAAACAGCTGTTGCCTACATCGTTAAAATAGCACTGAATGGACAAATAGAACCTGCATGGATTAATTATGGGAAGAAGAGCTAAAAATAAATATCCTCCTCACATCAGTGTAGTGTCTAAGGTAACACAGCAAGTACAGCAAGAAAACGATACAAGGCACCCTGAATTAGAGAAAGCAAAGCTCTCAGCTCAATTAGGTGAGGCTTCAGTAGAGCAGGAAGTCATCAAGCCAAACTTGAAGCATGCTCCAATTGTAAAAACCAAGCACAGTCACTGCACACTCTCTCTTTCTGTTCTCCCATATTTACTTCATTTCAGCCTCTTCCCACACTCACTGTCAATACAATCCTCAGGTGGATGCTGCTGTAATAGAGAACATACTTTTTAGCTGGCACCCACTGCTACAGATAGAACAAAAAATAAACTTCACTTCAGGCAGAAGCAGTCGCTATGTACAACAAAGACAAAAAAAAAAAGGGGGAAAAAAATCCATAAAAAATGTAAAATTCAGTAAGAAAGTGAAAAGCAAACCATAGAGATAAGCCCTGAAATCAGAAAAATCCTACTGCCAAGCTTCAAGGACTAAACTGTGGTGGAAGTTAACATTAAAGCTTTAGCAATCCAATGCCAAGGTAAGCTGAATTGAACTAAGCCAAACTTGAAAGGATATGTGGCAAATGGGGTTGTTTCCCAAGTTCCTGGAGTCTCAGTTATGGAACAGTTAAGTCCATTAGCAGGACACTGAACTCAGCCCTTTTGTTCAGAGGCAGTCAGGATCACAAAGGCTGGGTGTTACCAATTTCCCCAGCCCTGTAATACTGAACAGCCCCGCTGCTACGTGCTGGCAAACCGTCCCCACCTACCCCCTTTTAAGATGGAATCTTAATTAAATCACAGTAATGTAACCTGTGACAAAGACATGGCTGATTTAAGAAGTCAATACGTCCCTTAATCAGTTACAGGTCGTGAAGGGGCGGAAGGTGCCTCGTGTAGCCAGCGTAGCTGAGACGAGGCTCCTGTCGCTATCAGTGAGAGGTGCTGGGTTTAGGCAGTCACTCCTTTGCACAACAGAAACCCTGCTGCAATTAATGGGGCAGATGATGAAACTCCACGTTCTTTCACCTGAGAATTTACCTCTGCACATAATTAGAAGCATGATCATTAAAGTCAACACTCAAAATTGCAGGCAGGAACCAGACACACAAAATATTCCTATAGGGCTACAATGCTCTTTATAGACCACATAAGAAAGCCCATCCTTAAACCAAATCCCAGATCTGTCTGAAGAACAGTTTGCCCACTTCACTCCAAAAGACCAAATTAAATCTAATCCACCTACTAACACGAGTGCAGATAATAGAACTAAATGTAGGTCTTATCTAGCAGACAGGCAGTCTCTGCCTGAGAAACGTTTATCTAAGTGGCTTTATCTCTAATGTCTGACCAATCCCACCAAAAAGACCAGGCTTCTGGCAAGCTACAAACTACAGAGTGAGAGGCTCAATCAAACAAATCAAGTATGAATGATGCAGAAAAGCTAGAATTAAACAAAACAGAAGGCAAAAGGTGTTTCAGACCAGGAAAATAATGGCCTCTTTGAAGAAAATGGAACTGCAGGTACTGATAAAACTAACACTGAGAACAAGGTGGGTCAAGTATTCAAGCAAATCCAGTAGACAAGAAAGCAGTGACGGCTTCTGAATTAGAGCTGTGGCTACTTACATGCTTCACCTTTGTGCATTCATTTCAGATCACCACTTGCCCTGCTTCACTTTGTGATAAAATAACTGCAAGTGAAACAAAATTTGCACGCTTCCCTTACCTGTTCTTCCTGTACTGAGGAGAATGCAGTAACTGAGATTCCTGGATTAGACCTGTTCCCCTAACACGGACTTCTTCAGGCTCACATGTAGGGACAAAGGCTTGTGCCAGCAGATCGACACCACCAGGTACTATTTTGTGCATCATTTCGTGTCTATACTTAATTATTTAACCTGCATTTATAGCTTTATTTTGTCTGTGAAGTAAGAGCTTATGAGATGTGTTAAACCCATATGGGAAGCGTTTCTCCTGCCACAAGAATGCCTTGGCTGTATCCTGGAGGATGGAGGGTTAGGCTACATGACCAAAGTGAACCCTATCTATGACATGTACTCATTAAAAGTTTAAAATAGCAGCTATATTAATTTCCCCACACACACCCTTCCCCTTTTCCCTAGGGGAGTTTTAAGAGGGGTTCTGAACTGCAGTGCAGTATCAGATTTTTTTTAATGTGACACCCAGTATATTTTGGTAGAATGCAGTAAATACAGCAACTGAAGCCACAGAAATTGCTCTGGCTTAAAGCAGAAGAATCTAAGAGCCCTGCACAGTATAAAATCTAGATGTTCCCAGTTATCCACCTCTGTGAGTATTTTATTCATAGAGGATGTGGTTCCTAAGTTTTCTAATATTGTCCACTTAAGGTTATCTCAAATATATAACCAAACATATAACATGCTTCCTTCCTGACAAAAAGGTGCTCTGTTCAGTCCCCAGTTCCTTGCAGAGAATCCACCCAAGACACCACCAGCTCAGTGTTCATTCACACCAACTACCTCAATATGAATTGGCTACAGACAGCACTGGATCTCAGTGGCTGCCTACCCAGGACAGCAATTAATTCAAATCTAGAGCTGAACAAGCTTCCAGTCTCTCACCACTCCCCCTAAAAGTTACTCAGACAACCCATAATATATTATTTTGATTTGTTGCCCAGGCTTCTGCTGGAAGTATTAGCTGCTCCTCTGACCTCGCTATTCCAATTCTACCACACTGCTGTCACCAACACTGTGAAGACCTGCTCAGATAAAATTCTTTTCCTTACTATCTGAGACTCCAGTTAGGTAAAATGAGGTTATACTCTCTGCTGTGGAGAACAGGTTCTGTCTAATGACACTGTCATCCTGATTCGCCTCCCCTGAAGCACTTGAGTATGAGTGACAATTCCCAGCCAACTGCAGACAGACAGCTCTGTATTATAATGCTGCACATTTGCTTACAAACATGTAAGGTGTCTGGACAAAGATTACAGGTGAAAGGTATTGCTTTATCTGTGATCAAATGATTAAAAAATCAACAAAATATTTTCTAGTATGTGTTAAGTAATTGAAGGAACTCCTCAGTGAGAATGCAAAAGTTGGGGAGTAGTTCCCAATGTATAGACAGAAATAACTTGTTTAATGTCAGAACAAGAGGCTGCAATACCTACACTGATTAAAAACTGAAAGCAGCACAGTGAGAACTTGGCATTCTCTGGTAGTCGCGAACTCGCAGAGAATGTGGTGCTCAATGTAAACTGAGCACCAATTAAGCACCCCTAAGGACCAATAGCTCAGAAAGGACTGAGCAGAATTAACCAGCATTGCCCTTTGAGGGAAATAAACAATAATCTGAGGCTTCAGGCTCATAAACAAATATATACAACTTATTTATACAACTCATTCTTAAATTCCTGTATCATCCAATGAAAGATTTTCCAGGTCTAAATGCAGAAGTTGCCAGCAGATCAGAAAAGGTTTGATTAAAATAATGTAGGCTAGAGAATCAAGACTTGTTGAATTATAAGTAGTTAACTTTTCCTAGGCTGATTTTGGCTACATGTCCTGAAATTAACTGTTCTCAGTGTGGAGGGGAAAAAGAAAGAAGAAAAAAGAAAGACCATTACATTAGAACTGAAAACCACAGCAATAAGGAAACACTGAACATGAGCTTTATGTCAGAGATGACACAGGCATCGCATAGGGTAATTTACAAGGGACAGAGCTGCTGCTTGGGTACTGAGCTGCAACAGTTTAGACCAGCAGAGGATCTATTCCAGATGCTTCAAGGAAGCTGTTTCCATCACTAAACCAATTTAGTAGGGTTGTGTGCTTTGCAGCTTTTTTAGTACATTATCATTTCTTCTGCCAAGTTAGGAAGCTCTGCTAGAAGCAGCTGGTACTCCCAGGACTAACAACTCCACCAGAGTTTTATCCTCTAATACTCAAGCCTCCTATGTCATGTTTGCACTACAGTACCACAGAGGGTAAGTTATCACAAGTTCCCTCCCTCTGCCTACAGACTTACCCACTAGCTTCACAAAATAACCTTTGTTACAACGGGATTGACGCTGGTGTCCTTGGAAGCAGCAGATGGTCAGGATGAGCTGCTGCCATCAGCATTTTTCGTTGAGTCTGTGAAATTATTCACATAGTCCCCTCAACAGTGGAGGCGTTTTCTCAGCTTTAAGAGCCAAAACACGCTAGTTAAAAGATGGGACAAACAACAATTCAAGCAGTAGTGTCTTTAAAAAAAGACACTAAAAAGGGCTGGATTTTGTGGTTATATAAGAGCAAGAAGCCACTATCTCAATCTGATGTATGAATTAGATGCTGTACCTTATCAACAGGAAATATGAACACATTTCCTTCGATTATATCCTCTTGCAAATCATTCCCTGTAGGTCTCAAAGGAAACAACAGATGCATCCCAAACAAGTTTTTGTTTCTTTGCTGGCCTATTCAAAGAAAATGCAAAACGCTGTTTTGGATTGGTTTGGGGTTTTTTTAAACACCTCCCCATTTAGACAACATTTCTCCTTCAGAGAAATTGAAGTACTTTACAAACAGGCTGGTACCATTCTCTACCTGTAAAATGAGGAAATGAGAAGAAAAGCAAGGGCAGCTTCAGCCTTGTACCCAGGTCTCCTGAGTCACCACATTACACCACATTATTAAGCCTCCCCCCACAATACAAAGCCAGCAAGCACATTAACCTGCAGTAGAGCCTTCTGTCCCTTGAGTGGCATCTTAAACTGTAGGTAAAGGGGAAATCTTGACAGATTTTAACTGAGAAATCTTTGACACTTCTGATAATTTGTTCAACTGATTTATGTACTGCCAATGTATTTCTTGTATGTGTACAATATTTACAGTCTTGGTCCTGTAATGAGACTCTCTTCCCCCCAATAATTCAAGCAAGCTGAAAGGTTGATGCTCTTGGCTTGCACTATTGGCTCACGTGTTACCTTATGGGGTTTTTTTAATTGTAACGTGTTCTTGCCTAGAACGACACACTTGTGTCAATGCAGAACAGGCTCAGTGAAGAATCTGAAACACTCTGCGCTGCAGAAACGTTGGAATTCATGAGCTTGGTTTCAAATCCTTCCAGGGAGATGCTTTCTGAGAAGTCTGCACCTGGTTTCCTAATCCCACTGAAGTTTGAGAACATTCGGATCAAGCTTTACATGAAGACCTCTCCCTAACAAGCAGGGTGAAGACAAATGAAGTTACATTTGCCAACATATCCCTAGAGAGCACAATGCATCTCTGCTGTAAAATCCTCATGACATTTTTCCCAAAGCTGGTGGGGGTGATGTCAATTTTAAACCTAAAAGGGAAACTGAAAACAAATCTTTTATGTTTACAATCATTTAAACTACGAACAGCTCAGCAAGGCAGCCATTCAAGACAATTTCCCCTCAAATAACAAGACAGCCCAGATAGACAAGGCTGATTGGAGTTAAAGGAATAGGCTGAAGAAATCAAATTTTATTTATAGAGTGCATAGAAAATGGCCTGAAGACTTTGGGAATGATGGAATTTTGGAATTGTACGGGAAGAAAATCACCCTAATCAGTGGTATGAAGACTTCTAGGTTATCCTTTTAGAACAATTCTAAAGAAGGTAGGTTTTCTTCCACAGAATTCTGTTAGTTTCTTTGTTAAATACAGTGGGACATCTCCCACAAGCATAGTAAAAAAATATATTAGTCCCGAAGTCAAGTGATGTTCTTTTCTCAGCCATGGGAGAAATTTTTCAGTCCAGTAAGTATAACTCGAGTGAAATAAAAAAAAAGAGAGAAACTAATCAGGGCCATGAATCAGACTCGCTGGGGATCAACAGAGCTATGCAGAACACAGATCTAAATTGCTTTCAACGTTAGCAAGCCAGCGCGGGGACCTGGCAGTTGCTGGTGGCAGCGGGGGCCGGCTGAGAGGCTGCGCAGGGCAGGCGAGCTCCGGCTGCCCTCTGTAGGTACCGCTCAGCATCGCCAGCCGCAGCCGTACCGAGGAACCGACCGTGCCCTAAGCAACCGCTGCTTTTTCAGGGCAGCTTTGACCCTTTCCTGGGGCGTTGTTACTCCCACAGGAATCTGTACTCAGTTTTTTAATATGGCGTTTATAAACGCAAATCAACAATTTTAGCCTAGTCGATGAATGAGTTATAGTCATGCTTACAGTTTCAGGCATTCCTTTCTCAGTTAAAAGGAAGAAACCACTATGTATCCAAAGCTGGTAAGCTGGGCATAGTGAATTCTCACAGCCAAGTGCACGTTCCAACCAACACAGGACTCAGAGATGCACTCTCTCACACACACACACAACAGTCCACAAAACAAAACAAAAAATAAATTTAAAAAAAGAAAATCACACCAATGTCTCAGAAGCACAGTGAGGGCTTACTTGCCATGCAGGGAAAGAGTCTGTTAAGACTGTGCTTTCTGCTGTATGTATGTGTTCTGGGGGCATGCCAAAGGAAGTTTTGAAGGAAATACTAATACCTAGATCACTCCATCATATAGGAATGAAAGAACAGACCCTCTTTCTTGCAACCTCAACCCCAGGCCTTCACTCTTTACTTTGGTTGCTTGCTAGGTACAGAGACATAACCTGGAACTGCAAGGTACCAGAAGAAAACTCTTCCAAGCTCTTGTCCTGCCCTGTTTTCTAGGAAAAGATTAAGCAGGTACCATTGGGTCATTCACTTCCTTCTTTCAAACTAACACGTAAATTATTTTGTTCTCATACACCGGATGATTTAAAAAAAATAAAAAGGTCTTCCAGTAATGAAAGTTTACTCCTCGGCCAAGATTAAACAAACACTGTCACTGTGCTCCAGTATGAGCTGTTGTCAAAACACAAAACCATCAAAAAGTTCTTGAGACAGAAGTAATTAATGAAACACGAGCATTAGTTGAACATTATTGTTATTCAAGTGACCAGACATTCAATCCTCATTTGAGAACATTTCCTTTAACTCCAAAGCAAAGGCAAAAAGAATATGGTTCTAGATCCAACTATTCTCTTAAGAGACTTTATGAAGCTGGTTTGTGTTCCTGTCTAACTTGCCACAAAACAAACATATCAGCAATATCAGAAACCTTAATCCACTACTGTGTGCAGGACACAAACTATATACTGCAGGCATATCCTCTTCATCATTACATGGCTGATGTCACGAGACATGTTTTAAAGACAACAGTGAGACTAGAGGATAATATGCCCATATACAATAAGGTCTGATGAGAAGAAATCTTTGTTGGGAGGCAGTCTTAAGCACCCAGCATCCCTCCTCGATGCAGCAGGCTCTGCTATATGTCCACATGTGGATTTGCAAAATGTGTATCACGTATTTGTAATTCCTTTATATTGAAATACATAAAAATAAAACCAAATCAACTCGTTCTGTATTTGTCATGGTTAATTATGCTAAACACCAGCACTAGGTATGGAATCACAAACTGTAACACAGAAATACAACAGAGAAGCTGGAAGGAGGAAGAGTTTTTAAAGCTATCTCAACTAATTTGACAGAATTGAGAGAGAAGGAAATAAAACTGCAAGTTACATAGACACACACGGTTCAGCATGTCAAAACTGGCAAAGATTGGTAAACAAGCTGAAGTTTAGAAATTAAAAACTTCCTCTCAAGCAATTAATTACTAACAACATAGATCTATAGTACACAAACAAAAAGTCCAGAAATGCACCAACTCCTCCCAGCTAACACCTGCACTCTCGCTTCCAGGGAAATGGTCGATGTGACTCGATCGACGAAGAACATAATCCAACTCAGAAGCCACACTTAGTACTGACAAGGGTCGAACTCATTCATCAGCATCATCAAACTGGCCAGTCTCAGTCATTCTAACTGGTGGTGTAAAAGTAAGGCAAGCTGCATGATGACAGCCTGGGTTGTAAAACCAATCCTCATGCCTTAAGTCTGAGGCCGGAAGATTATTTTCCTGAAAGCTTCCACAGTGAAAATCGCCAGCATCTAAAGGAGATCAAAGAAAAGATGTAAACTATGGGAGACACTTAAAAAAGTACTGGTATAGTTTAGCAGATTATTTTGCAGGTCTACAGCATCTTCCAGTTAACTATCTCAATTCGATCTTCCAGCACTCATTAATTAGCCCTACAAGCAAAGCAAGCAGATGGATTTGGCAATGCCTTCATTTTAAGGAAGGTTCTTGCCACAGAGACAAAACCATTTACCAAAAAGCTCAATTATATACCTGGATTCAGAACATCTGACATCAGCTTGTACAATGCAGGCAGTTCTAGGTTTTCTTCAGGCAAAAACAGCTCACGAAATCACTACTTTATGTCCCCTCCCCTTTGCTGCTGTCTCCATAACCACATGCCAATTAGGAGCCCCCCCAACCTTTTAAAAATTGGGACACTGGACAGAAGGGAAGGCTGGGGTCCTATAAAAGCTAGCTCTGAACATTTCCACTAGGTTAGAATTAAGCCTAATAAGCCTGTTATTTAACCAACCTAGCACAAAAATAGGGCAAAGTCCTTCAATAGAAGCAAAAAATTTCTAGCCAGAAGACACTGAAAGTGAGCAAGTGAAAATCCCAGAGTATGGGGCAGCAGAGGACCCAACACAGTAGCATGGCCAAGCAAGCCCTCAAAGAAAGCTTTTTTGAAAAGGTTTTTAAAAGCCGTAAAATAACCAACCCAACACATTTTTAATTTGCAGTAGAACAACTCAGACACTTGTACTAAGTATCCTTCACAAGCGCCGGAATCCCATAATCACAGCTTCCTTAGTTTGTGAGGGTTTGAAAAGCATAAGCTATGGGTAAATGAAGAAAAAGAACTTGTTTTTGTCTTTGTTTTTACTGGTGCTATCACAAAACCAAACCAAACAAATAACAACAACAACAACAAAACAAAAGAGGAAAAAACCCAAAACAACAGCCAAACAAAAAAACCCAACCAAACAAACAAATAAAAAAAAAACCCCCACACAAAAAAATCCCCACCATGCTATAAATTTAGGCAGATGAGAGATTACAAGGAAAGCCCAGTGGAAGGATGAAACAGAGGGAAACACCTAAAAAGGAAACAGATTTTTTCTCATATTGCCCCTTGTGAAAAACCACTACTGTATTTCCATTTTAAAATCAGAATAATTTTCTAGGAAGGCTGCAAAAACTTTCCCACATCCTTCCATTATCAAACAATGGAACTTGAAGACAACAGCCATTTATGGAATTAAAATAAACAGAGAATTGATATTTCCTAAGCAGAGAAAGGGTTGTTTGTATTAATTACAAAAGATACACATTAATGAGAATAAAATAGAAATGGTACTATTCTGCATCAACAGAGACCCAGCAGGTTATCAGCCACTGCTGGCTAAACTCCATCCACTTGTTCTATTCTAACACACAGACTGGCAAATGGAAGCCTGAGCCTCTCAACACACGGGTCACTGTGGAACAGTTTACAAGCAGCTTCTATTCATTGTCCCCTTTGTCCGTGGAACTGATCACCCACACAACCACTTAAGAGGATCAAGCTGAAAAAAACCAAACACCAAAACAACCCAACGAAAAACCCAACCCTGCAGCAAAAGCAACAACAAACCATACCCTGAGAACAAGCACTTGTACTGCTCCCCTCCCCAGAGCTCCATGCTCTAGAGGGACGCTATGGTGTACAGTCTGGTTGAATTTTCTTGGAGAAAAGGAAGAGCTCCTTTTAAAAAAAAAAAAAAAAGTTGCATTTCTGCACTCCATGTACCTTTCTTTTCTGCTTCAGAATAACCACGATACACTAGAGAGACTTAGCTTCTCCAGAGAAACTCAGTATGCACATACAATTCTTCTTACCATTCCACTCCCTAAGAATTCAATTGCTCAAGCAAGAGCTTCATGTGAACTTCATAACACTTCCTTTAAATCCCGTACTTGACAACAAAACTATGCATTACAAATCCATGAGATCAACGACAACAACAAATTGCTTTCCAAAATAGGTCATGGAGTTACTTAAACACCTTCCACAAAGCACCTGCCTCCAATCACATATTAACCAAAACTCTAACAAAGCAAAAGTGAATCTGTACTCACCATAAGGATCACTTTCAGAGTCCTCCAATTCTTTATCCCAGTCCTCCGCCTCATGCACAGCAGCAGTTTGCAGCTCTGTAAAAGTTACAGCCTCAGGCACACTGGAGACTTCATCACCCAAGTCTTCCCCATCAGAATGTGTATGAACAGAGTCATCAGGAGAGCCATCGACATCATTTTCATTGGGAGAGGGATCAGAGAATTCACTTTCTTCAGACTCGCTATCAAGAAGGTTTGGAAGATTCTTTAGCAAATATTCTAAAAATAACAGAAAGAGCCAAGAGAAATATTTAGCAATTAAAGAGGAACAATTAAATGTTTAGCATGCAATAATTCACACAGGTACATGAATGCACTTTGTGACAATTAATCTAACAGGTGCAATTTCTTTATATATGTAGTATCATTGCTGGGTTGTTTCAATGCTCAGGCTTGCATCACAACACTAGCCCAAGTCAGGATTTTCCAGACTCTTGTTGGAAAATAGCTCTTTAAACTAGGGCATAGCACCCAGCAGTTTTGTTTCACCACATTCACCTCTTGGTGTTTATAAAATAGGTACATTGAAAAACCACAGCTCCAGTTTACAAAAATAAGTATATATATATATATTTGGTGTTGATTAAATTACTCTTGCACCTAGGCATACACAAGTATTTACATGGGAATAATTCAGTGCAGTAACCAGATGCATTTCCCATGCATCACTGAAGAGTTTTAAGTGTATTTCCTCAAGCAGAGGGTAAGTTTAATTACCTAGCATCTGCTTTGTGTTGCCCTAATATTCTAGGCTTACCTTTTCTGGGCTTCCAGGTCATAGTTGCTCTCATATTAGGAAGCTGTTCCCCCTCAGAGCTTGTGGACTCAATGGCAGCAGCCATGACCTACAAGACAGTTTTAAAAGAATCCAGTAGCACCTTTCACTGATTCCTGCAATATGCTCATGCAACTGCTACTGCATTTGAGTGTTTCTGAGCCCTTGAGCCTAACCTCTTTGTATGTTCCCTTGATAAATCAGGGGGTTTAAACCAGGCAGACTTTCACTTCAGAAAGCAAATCTGCTGAGGGGTGGCTCACCCTGCTGCTGCCATCAGCCAGCCCAGGTGGCAGCCAACATGGAATGGCCAGTCTCCTCAGTCACAGCCATAACCCAGCTGCCACCCTGAGTTTTGGGAATTGGCCCCAAACTTGCTCCAGAAAGTGTGGGAACAGCAGCAGACTGAAAGCTGCAGAGGTAATGAAGACACAAGGAGCAGAATAACTACAAGCACTAAAGGCTATGATCCAACGACCTCGTGGGAGCCAGCGCCCGAAGGGGAGAGAAGAGGCCAGACCCTGCAGCAGCCCTGAGGAGCTGGAGTGCAGAAAGTAACCCCTCAACCGCTCTGACGGTCCCCAGTGGGAGAGGAAAGGGAAGGAGGGTTATCCCCGCCGCTCCCACTGCAACAAAGATAACGTTTCGCTGAACGGCAGCTCAGGTCCGAAGCAGGAGGTGCAAAAAGTCGGGCTCGCAGAGCCGAGGCCGGGCCCGCTGTCGGGAGGGGCCTGACCGGGGTGGCGGCCGGCGGACGAGGGCAGAGCACCGCACTCTTTCTTCTGCCGTAGCCCACAGCCGCGAGCCTCGCCGCTTCCTCCGCCCGCCCAGGGGAAGCGAAGTGAACCGGCCCGTCCCCAGCTCCCCACCCCGCCGG
Organism: Todiramphus chloris collaris; assembly: GCA_025345505.1. Lineage (NCBI taxonomy): Eukaryota > Metazoa > Chordata > Aves > Coraciiformes > Alcedinidae > Todiramphus > Todiramphus chloris. The sequence goes on along the minus strand of JANVCC010000127.1, from coordinate 4,515,234 downwards.
AACCCACCGCACCAGCGCCACACGGGCCGGCCTCGGTTCCACCGTGAGGAGTCGCCCCTCACCTCCGGGCCCGGCCGGCTCCTCCAGTAGCGCCTGCCCCCGAGGGCGGGCGGCAGCTGCCGCAGGCGGGGAGCGAACGCCCCGGCCGCGCCTCAGGTGCGACAGCGCTGAGAAAGAGGCGGGAAAGGCAGGAGCGCGAGCGGCGGCGCGTGCCGCTTCAGACCCGGCGCGTGCAGCGCTGCGCCCTCCCGCCCGCCTCAGCCCCCGCTTCCTCCGCGGCTGCTGGAAAAGGGGTCCCGGGGCAGGGGGAGACAGCCGGAGCTAGCAGCTGAAACAACCGGAGAAAAAAGATGGAGACATACGGACACCAGAGCTGCGAGAAAGCACCTTTACACTCATAGTCATCAACTATCAGAGAAGGGGAAGCACCTGTGCAGAACAGACCAGGCATCAGCAGCTGTGCTTTCAGGAAGCATGGACAGCTCCAAGGAGCTGCAGGGGCAAAGCTCTGTAAGGAACCAAGCCAGGTGAAGACAAAGCACCTTCTCAGAAAGGGTGGTGGTATCAGCTTTGCTAGACTTAAAAATCCAAGCTGTTGCTCCAAACCTTATTCTCAGCTAGTCAGAACTTCGTGCAGGCTGTTGGTCAAGAGGAGGGGTGTGAAAAATCTCTCTCTGTATTGTCAGATCAACATCCAGTCTGGGGAATACAACAAAAGCACTCTTGCTGCTTGTTCCTGTACTTTGCTGGTCTGAGGAGGAAAGTATTTATGCTGATGTAATGGGTTTGACATGGGAAAACGTGGCTTGAAAATGTGGCATAAAAAAAATGGTTGCAGAACAGGCAAGGTCAGCACTGAGAAAAACTGTCCCCCCCTTTTTCAGGCACTGTGGAAAGAAAGTGTTGAACACAGCTTGCACTGGTCACCTCAGGAACATTTTCTAACAGATCTCAACTCCCCTCCGCCTTTCATAATCACTCTTAAACTTACAGCTTTGAATACAAACACTAATGCAAGGTGGTCCCAGAAGGGGTTTTTGTTTTTAACAAGAGGATCACAGGTGACTTCAAGGCTAGGAAACAATAAATACAGTAGTTTCACAGAGTGTCTCTTGCTGCGTTGAATAATGAAAAGCAGAACACTGGAGAAACAAAGATCGCCCAAAGGTGCAGTTTCCATGGGGTTTTTTTTTTGCATTTATGTGGTGTAGAATTAGCTTTCCAGAGTGTAAAACGCTGACACATTACAATTCCACCTGAAGGTTTAGGAAGGATGATGAGTCTGTTCTCCGACCTCTCACTGACAAACACCCTCAGAGACACCTTTGCTTTTTCCTCTAACGGTGCATGTGAACTTGCCAGTGGCAGGAGCAAAACTAGAAACTGCAATGGGGCAGCTGATTATTTCTTCCACATAAGCAAGAATGTAAAGAAGGTACACTTTAATAAGATCCAGGAACATATTTACCTTTGTACAAAGTTAAAAAAAAATGTTATCATGTTGTAACTAGTTATACTTTTTCATAAATGTCCAGTTTGCAATAAAGTGTATTTGGAAATAAAGTCTTGCACCAGGTCTCCCTGCAACATCTTCATGGCTCTCCAGTGAATGCTCCCACAGTTTTCTGGTTTTCCCTGGAGATGACTTAGTTCCTCTTTGATATAATCCAGCCAGAGATCTTTAACAGAAAAATAGAAGTTCTGGTTACATTTCGATTGGAAATTACTTAAACATAACAAACCTAGCCTAGAAACTCTCTTTTTGTAAGTGTCCTTGATGTTAACACAATGAGGTCTACTTTGTGGAAGTACAACCCCCTGCCCCTTTAGGACCAAAAGCCTGGGCTCTACTCCCACCTGGAACAGTCAAGTCTTTGTAAATAATGCAGCAATAATTGAGCTGTTTACTTTCTTAAAGGGAACACTGCAGAAATCTTTATTATAAAACCATAGCTCCATGCTGTTTGAAGATCCAAATTAAGGTGATGAGCATCTTTCATACCAGCCTGTGTCAAAACCTTATTTGCTAGTAGTTCTGCAGAAGCCATCCCACTGTGAACAACAACCCTGGTCTGAAAGTGAAGGGTCGCTGCAGTGTGTCATGCACTTTGTGGCACAGCAAAAGTGAGTTCACTCCTCCTGACAGCAATCACAGGGGCAGAACAAACAACTACTTTAGAAATAGATGGAAATAAGAGAGGCAGCACTTGAATGAATAACTAATAAAATCCCCTTACCAGAATCAGTTGAACCAAACTCTCTCAAGGCACGTTCATAGTATTCTCTCAGATGAAGCATTTTGCAGGATTCCTAACAAAGGAAGGTATTAAAGGGCCATTTATTTTGTACAGAAGTGAGTCTGCAGCTTGATTACATTCTCACAAAGAGAGAGTGTCATGGTAATTACATGCACACACGCACACTGCCAAAGATTAGTTACCATGGAACTTGGTTTTGTATTACATGCTATGAATCAACTTTAGAAGACAAATATGAACTGATCACACACTAATGACACTACGCATAACCCTTCCGTTTCCTATTTAAATGCAAAGTTAGTGTGTTTTACAAATACAAGGCACTACTTGGATATTCAACAACTTACTTGCTCCTTTTCCATCTGGATCATCTTCCTGAAGAAGTCAAGTGAAAATGGTCGATTTTCACACAGGCTGAAATAAAAACATAAGTAACTTTAGACTTCGAGCTTCTTAACACATGCCCTAGAGCAATTGGGTTTGAAGGTTTTATTTGTCACCTGGTAAAGACTCGTCTAACTTTCTTATAACCACGATTTTGGTAAGTCCAGTCAAGATATTTTTCTTTCATGGTCACAGATTCAGCAGGAGTCGTGGCACGTAAGGATCTCTGCAAGTTTACAAGTTAAAAAAAACAAGCAAAAAAAACCCCAAAACAACAAAAAACCCACTGATTTTTGGTAACATAAGCAATTTTACTTCAAATTCTTTGGTATCAACAGATCCATGAAGGATCTGCGGTATAAAGCATTTGTTATACACTTCACATGATCCCATTTATTTACATGCCGTCATCAAAACCAGATTTCTATTAGAGAAATACCTGGTAAAGAGCTTCTGTGTCTTCCTTGCTGTTGGCGCCTTCACTCCACTCCACCCAGAGGATCCATAATGGCAAAGTGCCCTACAAGGTGAGCAGATAAATCAAATGATTGAAATACAATGACTTTGATTCACAAAAACAGACAGCAACACATCCACCAGCTTCTCCATTACAGCTGCTGTAAAAAGTGTCCTTTAGACATGGCTTTGGACTGAACACTGAAAATGACTTCTTTTCTCCTTCCTCACTTACAGGACAAATACTACTTTGCTGGACAGCTGCAAGACATGCTGCCAGGGATGAGAGACAAGTTCTTCTGCATCACTGAACACCGCAGTACAAAGGTAACTTGTGAGAACAGTAAGAGGAAAGAAACAATCACCTCCTTGTTTCATTTTCTCACTCCTTGTGCCCAGAGTTTCAAGTGGGACAGTAAGAGCGCATAACTCATTCAAGGCTTGAAATACACACATGCTAACAGTGTGTCAGGTGAGTGAAGGAAGCACATTTTTCAAGACAGAAAATATAGCTGACTGCTAAAAGATGATGCAAAATGTCATGTGTGAGCACTGAAACTTTAAAATTATGAATCTGAAGTGATTTTACAGTTCCCTAGTCCTCCTGAACACAATGCTCATGTCAAATGTTCTTCTTTTTGACCTTAAAAGTTAGGGACTTTGAATACCTTGTAAAGAAAAAAACCACCCCTCAAGTATCAGAGGCTTCCAGCCCAAGACTAACGTGTGCAAGTCCACAAAAGCAGCACAGACCTCAGCTTTCACATGCTTAATGGCTTCTTCAAAACACCGGGGAACATCATCCTTCTTCAGCTGGATCAGCACCTGCAGCCTGGTCTGCCATGTTTCCACTGACAGGCTGAAGCGCTTAGTTGCAGCTTCTGCCACCTCGGTAGCCTTCTCAAAGAGGCTGGACTCCAGCAGTAGTTGAAGCTAAAAAGCAGCAGACACAGCTAATCACCGTAAGAAATTTATAACACCCTGTTAAAAAGTAAGGCCAACTTTTTATCTACTCAAACCAGTAAAGATAGGCACACAGGCAATGTAGGACAGTCTCACCATCCATTTTTCTGTGTCAGCTCTTACCCACTGCTTATAGAGCGGTTCTGTCAGCAAACTGGACTCGTGGGCTTTGTTGAACACACTCAGCGTCCTCTCCAGCCTCTAGAACCAGCAGAGAAGTAAGCAGAATAAGCATTTTTCCTGCATTTACCAGATCCCAGCATTACAAGAAGCCCCGTGAATTAGTGTATCAACGTATCACTGAAATTCCACAACAGTTACATATCTAATGCTTTAGGTACCCACATACACTCCAAGATAAAAGGCAAATATGAGCATTTGAATTCATTTCTTAAGGAGCAAAAGAACAACATAGCAATGTTCTTTTACCATATTAAAAGGGAACCTGCACAGGATGATTAGTTAATTTGCCGAGTCACATCCAAGTGCAGATGCGTAATTAAGGTGCCCATGTACCAGCACCAAATTTGCCTCAAACTTACTTACAACAATAATTTTAATTCATCCTTTTCTTTGAACTAGCACAGGTTTGCAGGACTGTCAGCAAACATTAACAGCTCTGCACACTCAACTTCCATCCAAAGTGGTCACCGTACTTCACTGACAAGGCTGGGTTACGCCCAAGTTATTCATCAGGCGAGCCACGTGGGAGCCTGACAGTAAAAGTGATCCCCTCGGATGGAAACTAATCAATTTTTAATGGTGGCCACGGGTAAGTATTTCTGATAAAATGTCAAAATATATTTGCTCCTTGTCTGGTAGATTACACAAGTCAGTAAAAACAGGGATGATTTGTTACTTGGATTTCCTAATAAGCTTTTACCTTTTGCTTTAATTCTTTACTGTTGGTCTTCCTGTTATATCTCTCTAAGCAAAAGGTGATGTAGCATTTCCACATGTCCTCTGTAGAATCAAAAGGCATAGTATCACAATTTATAGAATCACAAGAGTAAGCACAGATATTTGTCTTTAAGGAATACAGAGAACCCAAGCACCAAGTGTTAATGCCAACTTTGTTTCAAGATGTTGTATTATGAAAGAGGCCCTACATTTATAACACTAACATTTAAAAGCAGCTCCCCAGTATAAGCTGCAGCCAGTAACTCTTTCTGAAGAGCATGAAGCTCTTAGTTCAGGTGAAGCTTCAGCATATGCTGTCACAATCGATGTTCAGCCTTGACTGTACTTTTCAGCAGGCCTCAAGAGCAAGGACATGCACAGGCACTCAAGAAAATCCTTGTCTTCAATCCTCATGTTTAAACACAGGCAGAACTTTTCACCTGTTGGGACAGCTCCCACAGCTTCTTCAAAGACTGCACAGCTTCGTTCCTCTCTCTGGGTCATTTCAGATATTTTCATCTGTTTTGTGGTGTGTTCTGTGGACTTCAGGGACCCCAGCTCCAGCTCACGACGGGCCATGTAGTCCCACGTAAGAGGATCATCAGCGTACTTGGTCTGCAAACTGAACACACCCCATCTGTAATACCCCTTAACCGCCACTCTTCTTTCACAGGTATGTTTAGAAGGGCTGTTAAATTGCTACAGAAATATCCTTAATTTCTAAGTAATCAAATGCCAGAGAAAGAACATTTTACCTTTCCACAAGAGAAAGACAAACTAGTAGCTTATTATTGCAATAGCATGAACTAGAAAAGAAAGACCTTTCTTTGAAGAGAACAACTGGAGAAACTAAAGATGCAAAAGAATCACACAGTGCACTAGGAAAAGCCACAGCTCTTGCAGTAAATTTACAGAAACTAAGTGCAGTAATTTCTCAGAAACAACTGCATTTTATTTATGTGTTCTTAGGAGCTTCTCAAAGCCTTTCCTGAATTAGATACAAATGTCTTTTAGAAAAGGGTACACTTCCCTTGTGTTTTCCTTTTCTTAAAGGATTTCCCATAGGCCTTAACATTCTATTTCCCTAGAGGAACAGCCTTTATCTGTTAACCTGTCAACCCACTATAAATTACAGAAGTTATGAGAACAAGTTTCTTAAACAAATAAAATAAGACCACAACAAAGCCATGACTCACCTTTCAATAATTTCTTTTTGCAAATCTTGGGTAAAATCAAAGAGCTTTGCAATGGAAAGCACAGCCAGATGGAACTCAACACCTACATTTCAAGAGGAGGGGAAAAAAAAAAAAAAAAAAGAAGCTATCAAGTGAGGTATTTACATCTGTGGCACGCGTTGCATTTCTGTATCTTTGCAAGCTTTTGTCAATAACATAGTATTTTTGTGTCTAGATAAATACCCTTTCCTTTTCTATAAATCTGTGTTCCACCCATATGATAAGCCATGTGTTAGGATGTAGTTTGCCTGACTATATTCTCCATGATTTCATGTTATCTAGTTACAGAAAAGGCCATGAGAGGCAGAACATTCCAGACTCCAAAATGACAACCTAGTCCTGTCCTGACATGCTTACAGATCATTGCAGCTTGGTTCCACTTGCAAGTTTAATCAGCACTCCTCTGCTACTCTACTCCTTCATTTGACTGCCATGAAAACACAGAAGGCTTCAGACTTGGGACAGGCCTCTCCAAAGCTGCACACAGTATATATCAGTGACATATCCATCCATCTGGTATCACTGCAACTTATCTTTGAGAATGCCAAGAGATATGACTTGACATAATGAGTTCTTTGTGAATTCCTATCAGCCATTACCTCATTTTCAGATGCTTACAAATCATTTGTATGCATATTAATTACTCTGTTTCTCCATGAACTTAAATTAAGCCAACTCTTTCTGTAATTTCCTCTAATGCCCTTCTCCCCCACTACTTTTCAATGTTGTTGTATTTTGCCCATGGTCTTCCACAATATCCCCGTTATGGTTTCTCAAAGGTATTTGCTACTACTTTGCAGTTATTTTATCCAATTCTCTAAATAAAATGAGTGAATTTTACCAAGCCTGGTTAAATTGAAATCATCTAACCTGTCAGTCTGAATTCTTACTACTTTGTCACTAAAGTTAGCTGAGTAGTTGTGATCTAACGTTCAGTAAACAACAGAGCAAAAAAAAAGGTGTGTAATTCAGAACTGTTCTACTGTTGGTTTTGGCTTTTTTTTTTTTTTTTTAAACAACCAAGTTTTGAGAGTGTTAAGCCCAGCATCTGTCCCTTCAGCCCTGTTGGGCTGGAAGAGGTGTCAGCCTGCAGAACAGGTATGAAATCAGAACTATCAGCACTATAAATTTATACTTTGGCATTATCTAGGTTCTGCTGAGGAAATGGTGTATTTGAAAAGATATCTTAGCGTGCACCTTGGACCTAAGTCTGCCTGTATTAGCTACAGGAGAGTTAGAGTTGACAGTTTTCTTACTAAATACACACTACATTAAATCACCTTTAATTTTCTGAGCAGCATCCCTGTAGATTATGCGAGCCATTTCCCCACTGAGAATCTCCTCAGAATAACTGAATTCCCCCTGCAATATCAAGCATAACATTGTTGAAGAAAATGTCTTCCTTTCTCAGATATCATTCTTGCAAACGTGGAAAAAACATCAGAAGAACATACTAATGATTTCATTTATCTATCTTTATCTAATTTGCACAAGACAGCTGTAAAAAAAAAAGATGATAAGTTCATAGTCATTTCTGGAAAGGAGTAATTGAAGTTTCAAAATGGGGGATACAGCAAGACTACAAATGTCAACAAAAATCAATGTATAAAGTATTTGAGCTGAGCATCAGCAAACACTCGAGAAGGTTAACACAGGCACAGGACATGAACAAAAACTTTCTCTAAGCAGTTCTCAATCCAACCATCAATTCAGATCCCTTAAAACTCTTCATCCAAACATGTGAGAGGCAAGCAGACAACATCTCTTAATGAAGTTCAGCTGACCTACCAAGTCCATCTTTGCTTGTTCAAATGCTTTCTTTTCCTTTCTCTGTTTTTCAGCATGCATCAGCTCCATTCTGAAATACTGCAGGAGAGAATAAAATGAAGTTACTGTGCAGGACATCTAAATCCACAAACAAGGTATAACAAGCTCTCAGGAGCTACAAATCTGGACTTTGTCAACATCCCAAATTTGTCCAAGAGTCTTGTTTCTCTAAAGGTTTGTGTGTCTTGCAGGGCTACCTCCCCTACATATATATTCAGACATTTACCACATGTAGAAATTACCATTCTCTAGTAATTCTGTAACCTTTAACTTGCCCTCAAAGAAAACCATGTCCACTAGCAAAGGCTGCAGATGCCAAATCTAATCCAGAGAACTACGTCCTAGCAGATTTTACAATACTTTAGAAGAGAATTCTGACACATTCATCTATAAACAGTGTAAAAACCTCACTCTGTATACATAAACCCAGGATTTGCTAAACAGATAGAAAATGCTACCAGTAAAAAAATGGTTTGTTTTCCTTTAATATTTTCGACATTTCCCCACTAGAATCAAGTTTTTTCCAGTTTTCTCAGACCAATCTAAGACATACGATTTTCTCCAATTGACCAAATAACTGGTTGTAAAAGAAAATCAGGAACTCACCTCTTGATAAAGTTTTGGGCACTCAGGATGGAAGCGCAGAGCACGAAGGAACAAGCGCCTAGCACTTTCTGAGGAGAGTCGTGTCTCCATTTCCCATTTTGCTGCCATAATCCACAGTGCTGCAACAGATGGTCCAAATACATTCATTTTAAGGCAAAGCAAGGGGCTGGTCATGAGAACCCACTTTGAAGCTACTCTCCAGGATGCACAGGTTGGTTTTGTTCAATGTACCCACTTCAACCTAATCCAAGAGCTCAGCAATGGAATAACACTGATTATCTCCTGTGTAAAAGTGAGTTAAAGGGCAGATCTAACCAGATAAGCAGATCCAGGAAGTTTAATCCAGTATAGCTACCGATGAAGCGATGCCTTCAAAAGCCAAAAGCAGCCATGAGTATTTAACATCTCCTACCTCTGAAACATTTACCTAGTGCCCAGTCCACCTGGGAAATGGTCATTCAGACCATGAGGACTCCCACCTCACACCACCTCTTGATTGCTCAGCACAATCCCTGTCAGAGCCCTTCTTTCTGAAGTAGTGGCAAGGCAAAGAAAAGACAGTAGGAACTTTCACACCAATAGCTTGAACTGAGATCTGTAAGAACTTAAATCAGCACTATATAATCTATACACAGTCATTTATACAGCTCTAATACAGCTTCATTTACCTGGTTTGTTGGGATGAATGGCCAACATGGTAGAAAACACCTTACTAAGCTGATGTTTTGCATTCTGTAAAAGAACAAGTTTGTTTTACCCACTCAAATATCAAACTGAACCACCAGCACCAAAGCTTCTTTACAAAAGTTTACAAGTTGTAATGCAATGCTACTGGAAAAGACACTTCTCTGCTACTGGATTTTCAGTAGACAGTTTCTCATATTTGTTCAATACTGACCAGCTTTCAAATGTTATCAGACTAGATCAGCACGGTTAACTCAGACCTTTCTGAACTACACAGCTTAACACAAATGCTGCTTATGTCACAAGCCCACAGTCTCACTGACCACCTTTGAGGTACAGACCGCATTTTTCTTTGGCTACTTGCATTACTATGACAAGGTCACCTTCTTCAGTACAGGAATGCCAGTGACTGAATGCTAACAATAACATGAAGACTCGCACAGGTAAATTTACCAAGTACAGAATTGCCAGAAATAGACTTTTCACCATAGCTTCTGTAAGCAATGTTTGGAACAAAACCACACTGCACAGACAGGTGATTCATTCATTCCAGAGAAGCTATAACCACTGTGATGATTCTCCCAAGGCAAATGATGCTCCAGATTCAATACAATCAGCCTCGCCTTTCCCACCTCCAAGCATCAAATTTCAGACTAATTCATTCTGAGTCAAATGCTACACTCACACATATCAGTGGAAATCCCAGGCAGCTCCAGTATCACTGTCAAAACTATTTCAGTATTGCAGCATGTGACAGTAAAGTTTGTACCCTGTCTTGTAATTCAAGTTCCAGGTGCCTGATTAAACACCAATCCAACATCTCAACTCAGGTAAGATTAGCATTTTGAAAACTCACCCACTGCTTGCAAAATGCAACATGTGAAAGCCAAAGCTGGACATCGTCCTGTTGGAAATGCAAAGGGGAGAAAATCAACCTCACAATGAGACACAAAATCACTTGGACATTGACAAGCAAAAAATCCACTCTTGGTACAACAACCTGGCATGCAGAGAGAGGGAATTTTGAATCTCAAAATGCCTTTCTTTTTTTTTTCCTAGATCTTCAAATTCCTGCAAAACATCCAAAGAAAACCACTCCTCCCATCTCAGGATACACCCTCACAGCCTCTCAAATCACATCAATGCTCTTCCAAACATTACAGAGCACTCACTCTGATGATTCCTGAGACACCTCATTTAGGTTTTACCATTAGATGTATCAAGACAATATTTTCCTAAAGCATCTAGAAGTTCTTTTCATTTTGTTTCTAGTCCCTGCAAGCAGACCAAATTCACACTGCAGCACATAGCTCTAGAGAGTTGAGGACTAACGATTCAGAAGAAGCAAAACATTGTACATGTACAAAAAAAGTCTATTTGGTATGAATGATCTACTTCTAGGATACTGCTCACTGTAAAACCAAACATCTACTGAGTTTTTCTCCTGTGTTCTTCTATATTGCAAATATTTGGTAGTGATGATATCTAGATAATTCTACATACCAAAAGGGCATTTTCCAAATAAACAAACTTACTTTCCATTTTCCTGTAGCACGATTGAAGAGGCCATGGACTCTATGAAGAATAGAGTTCTCAATTTCATCCTTCTTAAATGAATATCCGATACGCTGTAGGGGGAAAAAAAAAAGTATTAATTTTATTGCAACAGAAACTTTGGCATAAAGTATTTTTCAGTCTGATTAATTGATAACTTACTGCTCTTCTTTTCTTGATCAATTCCAGCAGATTAATTTCATACTAAAATGGAGAGAAAAAAGAACATTTAAAAGCAAATGAGGAGAGACAGAACAGTAAGGGGGAAAAAACCAAACAACCACAAGTTAAGTTTTCTATAGCTAATCACGTAGACAATAAAAATTACATCTAGGTAAACATACGCAACTTCTTTAAGCCAGATCACTACATTTTTAAGGCTGACTGAAAGTAAACTTGACTATTTGTATTGCATATGGTATTTCAGACTTGGACTGCTAGCACTCCATGTATTCCTACAACCATAATGCACAAGCCAAACTCCTAATACCACGACAAAGCTAATTACACCTAATTTACACAACACATCTGGGAACTGGGGTCTCTGTCTCCCTAGAAAGAGAAAAAACTATAGGGAAAAGTCACGACAAGAGATGTCAAGCCATCCACATGTGGTCTTCCCAAACTCAGGCACCAATTCCTGGTTTTGCTTCATGCTCTGGTGTATCTTAATAAAGAGCCCAGGCCCATGAACCGCTCAGAAATGAACACCAAGGGCCAGCTGAGGAAAGGCCTCCAGCAGCAGCCCGTGTCCTATGCGGGTCGCTACATCACTTAACTTGTGACGAAGCTGGGTCCACACCACGAGTTTGCGCGCTCTGCTCACCAGTAAAACCCACCTGAATATAATTAATAAAATCCTCCTTCCGAAGCGCTCTCCGCTGTATTTTGTACTCCAGCGCCGAGGCCTTCCTCAGGACGGCCCTGCGGGAAGGGGAGATCAGCGGGGGCAGCCAACCCGGCCGCGCCGCCTGCACTGCCTGTCCCTCGCCGGCCCCGCCCGGCTCACCTGACCTCCTTATGCGTGAACAGCCCGACCCGCTCCAGCTGCTCGAGCTCCGGGACGCGATCCTCCAGGCGCTGCTCGATGCGCTCCGCCATAGCGGCGGCGCCGGCTCCCGCGGGGCCTCACGCGTGCGCACCGCCCGGCGCCACTTCCGGCCGCGCCGCTCGGCTCCGCCCACCGCCTTCCGCGGGCCGCGCCGCTCGGCCGCCCCCTGCTGGCCCCGGCGGCAAGCGGTAAAGACCCGGCCAGGGGAGCGCGGGGGTGGCGACCGGACGGACCGGGGACTGGTCAGGCTGGAAACCGGTCCAGACAGAACGGCTCTGGAGCGGGAAGAGCCGTGTTGGTCAGGGCGGCTCGGAGCAGGGAGGAGAGACGGGGGCAGCGTTTCAAGAGCGGCGGGCAGGCCGGGCGCTGCTCCGCGGCATCCGCTCCAGCCGAGGACGATGCCCGGCACCGAGCCAGGCTTGGGTGAGGGCACATGGTCCCAGGAACCCTGCAAGCACATGGCTCGCTGGTGGGATTCCTCCCAGGATAAATGGCTCTTCCCCTCTCACACGGCACCTTTCTTCTGAGAAAACTAATAAAATCTGTTGACGGTAAATTTCTGTTTCTTAAATGAGGGAAGTCCCAGAAAACCAAAAAAAACACAGCAGTAGGAGATAATTTGAGAGTTTCTTTAAATACATATTGTCCACCGCAGTATCTTCTGCTCGGCTGTGAGTTGCCACTGCCTTCATTGAGCTGGTAAGAGACCTTCAAACCCGTGCTGCCCTGGTGGGACTGTTACTCCTTCCCTGAAAAAGCACAGGGGGAACAGGTAGTGAGCTAAGGGCAACAGGACTTCTGGCACAGCATTTCCCTTGTGTAATAGCAAAAAAAAAAAGCTCTGTGTGATCTTTCCCTTTTACAGCTTAAAAAGTGCTGCTAAGCACAGAGCGAGAAACGGAGCAACTGACTTGTTAACAACACACCTGAGACAAAACACTTCACAAGAACTATCAAGAACAGTGGTCATTTTTTCCACCTGCTATGACTTGGATTCATGGTTGGTTTTCTCAATTTGTGTGCCAATTACAAAAATAAAAGAATTCTTAGTGGGAGAGGTTTAGCAACATGTCACTCAACAGGAAACAGTGACACTCTTTTCCAGGAAGTGATCAAACAGGAAAGCTACCAAGAAATGGAGAGGCACCATCCACTCACAAGACCAAGGACTGCTGAGCTGAGAGCTGGGTGGCTGAGGCAGCTCTCAATTGCAGCAGTCTCACCCACCTCTCAAGGACAACAGCAGCTCCTGGCGCAGGATGTCCACCCCGGGGCTCCCATGTCCTACCCTGCCCTGCCAGGGGCTGTGGTTTGGTGTGTTAGTGCTATGAATTCACCTCACTGTATTCACAATAGAGTTGGCCAAATCCAGCAGCTGTGCTATCCCTGCAGCAGGAGGAGGAAGAACAGCTGGATGGAGGGACGGAGTGGGAACTGGCACAGCCATCCCAGCCCCACTTTCACAGGTCAGGAAAAGCCATGAAAAGCTTTTTTTTTTTTTTTACAAGAGAGCCTCACAGAAAAGCCCTCAGCCTCTCAGGACCTAAATTCCAGTGAGTTCAGCTCCCACTGAGTTCGCCTTTCAGTAAAGCAGTACAACAATCCTTCTTAAAGTGGTTGTGTAAGAGTAGCAGTAGTATCAGTAAAACTTAAAAATCAAATTTGTTTTGACTTTTTTTGAGATGCACGAGCTCGAACTCTCATGTAAGACCACAGACTTTAGTGAAGTCATCCTTAAGGAGGACTACAGGGGCATGAAAAGTGGCATTAGCCTCTGGAATCACTAAGCAAGACCGTGATTAGAACTACTACACTGGATCATTTATCTTCATTTATGTTGGTATTTCTGCATCTGATTGCATGATTTTATATGATAAAAGTAGAGCTTATCTGTCACGGTGAACTTGGATCACAACACGTAAAGGGGAACACCACATGCAGTGTAAGTGTGCATAGCTTAAAAGGTAGATGTCAGTCGTTACCTGGAAATCTCTGGGAAATCCTCTCTCTGCTTTCTTGCTCTCAGTCTTTAAACACTAAGCTCTCCTTTGCCTGAAAACCAGCAGTAACTGCAAAAGAGAGACACAAACATCAACAGCAGAGCCTTCTCCTGAAATATTATGGTGGATCATTCTATCAGACTGAAAAACACTGTTTTGTGACCAACCTACAGTGTTGTGCCACCTGCAGCCAGCAGCTCAAACCTCACCACCAAACAATCCATGACTGTTTTAACATAGATGAGAGAGAAGTGTGCGTAGCCTACAGGGCAACAGCAACCTCCACCCTGAATTGTGCCTCCAGGAGAAGTCAGTCATACGTACGGATCTACCAACAGGTCTTTGCTGCACGTGAGATTTATTCACATACCATCCCCACACCGATAACAATGTGTGCCCAGCAATGCGGCTCAGGACGTTAAATCCCTTGTTAGCACTTGTCAAAGCACCACAATGTCATGGGATAGAAGCATACAGGCACGGCACAAACCACTCCGCAGGGCCCAGCACCGCGGGGCTCAAAGAAAGAGTGGTGTGCACCAAAACAATAGACTCCCCAAGTTTCTAGTTTAGGGGCCTAGTATTTCCCACTGAAAAGCACACGCACAGAGGGAGAGGCAGATTAAAAATACCTAACTTCTTGATGACCTCACGGGATTATTTGCAAATAAAACAGATCACAAACCAACTGAAAACATTTTCTGCTCCCTCAGAGATCCCTCCTATCAGTGGAAAAAGTGCAAAAATGCCTTTCCTTTTCTTCCAGCAGCAAAACAATCCTTAGAACAATTAACATAATGGACTGTCAAAAGTGCTCAAACCCAAGTGACAAATGCAGTGAGTGGCAGGCAAGCCCAGCCCGACCCACCAGAACACTGCATGCTGGATTTGTCATGCAAATCAAAATGGAACCTGACATGCTCTTTGTTCATTTTCCTTTCAAAAAATCTACTTTAAATGCCTCCCATGTGCCTTGTTTTGGAAGCTGACATTCCAAATGCATCAGTGCAAATTAAGGGAGGGATCCGTTACCGATAAAGACGTCGCAATACAGAGAGTTTCAACAAATCTTATTGGGAAGACTGGAGAGACAACCGCTGCAGCTTGCACCTGTAGAGTCACTGAATTTGCTGCTGCTTTCATGAAGCCTGTTCAGAAAAACTCCAGCAGTAGGTCCTTGTGGGAGAAGTTCTGGCCAACTGTCACAGCTTAGTATTGCTAGACTATAGTCTGCACGCAGTGGAAATATTGTGAAGTAGGAACAATAACAGTGTCTCTGCTTTAAGTTTTGTCTGTATTCAAACGCATGATGGTTATTGTACGTAAGGCAAATATTTAAATTATAAGTTGATTTAGATGTATCTTATTTGTTTCTGCTATTTTACTACCTGAGTGAGTAAACAATTACAGCTTTTTAGAAGCTGCCACCAGATGCACAGTGTTTTATAGTTATATTATATGAAGATGCCTTTTAAACAAGGAGAGTGATGTTCTGACCTCATGAAAATAATGGGGAAACTTCACTAACTTCAGCTGTGCCAGTGGTTCATCCTTAGGGACACATTTTTAACAAAGCCCTCAAAGCAATTACTGAGCATGTGGGACTTTGGTTTAATAACATATGAAGACATCTGTTAATAAAGCAGCTTGGAATTTCCTCTCGAAAATAGACTAACCCAAACTTTGGACTATATTAACTTCCCCTAGCTTTGTAATTAAAACAATTTTCATGGCTATTTGGTTTTGCATCTGCCAAAACCAGCAGTCATAAATAAATCTCCATAAACATTGGTTTCATCACCACAGTTTCACTCTGAGCCTCCAAGAATGTATATTTGAGACTCTGCAATCAGTCAGTTGGACTGCTCCATACCTACCTTAATACTGGTACGTGTACCCATCCTACACAAACATTATTTTTTCCACTCTGACAGACAAATGCTTGTCTTTGTCAGTGCATTACTTTACTTGTTGGCCCTTACCCTGCAGCATTAGATCTGAATACTTCCTAGAATTTCATTCACTCACTTATCTCTTCAACTGTTATTGGTTAAAAAAACCCCAAAACTATAAACATTTTAATTCAATGCCTTAATGTAACTATTATCCAACAATATATTAGTCTTACATATAGTCTCTTAAGAAAGGCAAGACCTTTACTTTCTTCTCTGTATTGGCTCTAAACTTTAATTTTTATGAATCAGATTTTTGCTCCTACTCATTTTGAGGCATTGTTTCTTCTCAGTTGCCCCAAGATCTGCACATTGATACACATGGAATTTTCAGTGAAGGGGAATGATGCCTCTGGAACTGTTTCCTTGACAATTCACATCTGGTACTCAGTAGAAGATCCATCTGTTTATTCAGGGTCCCCAGGGACTTGTATAGTAGTGGCTATAAGTATGCCTTTTAATTTGGTTTTGTCATTTGGCTGGTTAGTAAGTAGTTGACAGCCTAAGCACAGCAGGGCAGTTATAACTAGTCAGTCATCATATTCTAGCTGCCAATTCATAATCCAGTGGAATGCCAGTCACATTTCAACAATTTGTATCAATCATCTCCTACATACTCCCAAATTGTCAACACCATGAATTGCTTAATTACCTTTCATTTAATATTATTTCTTTGCATGTACATTTATACTTAGGATTCCTGAGAGCAGAGTCATGCTAACCTTAGTTTACCTCACTCACCTGTCTAGGTTTGAAAAGTAGGTGGAACCATGGCATGGTCTTGGGTGATCTATCATAAGCAACAAAGGAGGTAAAGACAGAACTTCCACAGAGCGAAACCTCTTATCTTTTAAACACAAAGATGTTAAATACCAGCATCAACTAAACTGGCATGCCAAAGAGCAGAAATTATGCCACATACAGATTTATTTCTCCTTCCAAAAAGCAGGATTAGGATTGGTAACAATTTGCCTCCTGCTGTGTTTCTCACCTCCTCTGTGGAGATGTGTTTAGTGTGGTAAAAGTACTTTGACCACAGTCCTCACAACAACCAGTAAAACTACTTCTGGAATATGGATAATTCAGATTGCAATGTACAGAATCATATGTCTCAAGCATCGTTGCAAAACCAAGATAAACTCCTGTAAAAGCCTCTGAAGCAACCTCTAGCATATAAAACCACAAAGCAAAAATAAAACATTAACTAAGAATCAGGAAATAAATTTCACTGTGGAAGAATCATGAAAAATGTATTAAAATACCACTAAGAGAACCCCAAGAAACAGCACCTGAGCACACGTCTCTAAGCAATAATGACTAGAAATTATCACTTATCGTTCACCATGTGAATGCAGAAGGTCGGTGACTCGGTGGTGCAAAACATACTGTGCATTCACTTTTCACTCCCTACAATAACTCAAGACACATAAGCAACCTGCTCTCTGCAAGCTGTGCATTATGGGTGCATTAAGATTCCCTGAGGGCCAAGTTCCTCGAGCACTGTGCTCCTAAAATACATTTCAACAGCGGTACAAAAGCAGCTCCCAGCCAAACACATGAATGAGAATCACAAGTGGCTGCTCTGTCAATCTTCCGCACATTCAGAGCTATACATTCAGAGCTATACATCAGAATACTTGGATTGCTACGTCAGATCTTAGCTCTTCCCTTCACGGTGCTTCGGTACAGTTGTTCCAGGAAAGTTTTATTGTCTCTTCTTAGTTCCCTGCTTGTAAAAACAGGGCAGCACAAGATATTAATGTGCAGAAAAGCAAACTGAAACTGAGAGCAACCCAACAGCAATATGATCCTGCCATCCTAAATATACCCAGTACTCTCGTGCTGTTATTGCCCAGAAAGCTGCAGATACTCCCTTTCTCTGGCTGCAGTATTATGTAGATTTTGTTTACAAGAGACTCGGAAAACACTACACCAAGTGGGAGTTGACTTTTGCTTTCCAAGTAGGTGGAGAAGAGTAGCTTATCTGATCATTTCTGTGGCCTGATACTGCTGATGAACGTCGAATCAGGCTGAAAATAAAGAATACGAACTGAAAAATGAGTTAATAACTACTGCAGATGAAATTAACTCAGCATCTTGTGAAGTTTCTTTGTGTAAGTGAAAGAAAGGGATGGCACTGTAATGGATCTGTATTCAGGGTCCAGCTGTGGGACCCAACTATGCACCTCCTCTTATGCACAGAGCGGGTCTGTTTGTCTCGGTCCTTCAGCATTTGTGCATTCTCCCTCCTCTAATGGAAAACCCCTGTTTGGTGGGATGGACAGAGAGTGGGAACTTTAAACAGCATGGCTACAGGGGTGCTGCAGGCAACCAAGAAGAGCATGTAACTGTGAAACGAAGAAAAAAAATCATAAAGTGCTATAAAATATGCATGCACTTTCTCACACTGTACTGGAAAGAGGGAAAAATTACTGCAGTTTAGCTTTTTGGGTTGACAGGAATGCTGGGTATGTACAGGCTGCAAAAAAAAGCCTAAAGAAAAGGAGATTTAGAAGTAGCATATGCTTTCAGTTTGCAGGAAACAAATCTGATCTTTTGGATATCAAACGAAAACCCCACTAACAGTACATGGAAACAAGAATGAATTGGCCATCTCATGTCATAAAATCTGACATATCATGAAAGCACCTCTGCCAACTACTTCTGCTTTCACTACCAGGGCTTTGTTCCAACGGCAACCTCGGTTCAAATTGCTGTTTCTTCCATTTATCATACTGAACTTATCAAACTGCCCTTTTGCATTATGTTAGGATATTTTCTATAATAAAATACACTACTTGTCATCACCTTTTACTTTCTCAATGTTGTGAATGGATATCAATTCCAGTGAGGTACACTACATTTCACTGCTTTGTTTTTTGAGCCTGCTTGATTAGAAAGACGTTTTTCACTGGCTTTGCAGATCCCCTGCCATTTGCTAAATATGGTCCACTTTCTTTTTCTGACCTGGTGCACACATATACAGGATTTTTAAAAACTTGTTTATTTTTTAATAAATACACCTGTAAAATCGATAGGGGTCTTGGATACAACAGTCCCATGTCAGCTCATTTGTTCTGAAGAAACCATAATGATTTCCATCTTTCTAAAAAGGAGTATTTATTTTCTTGTTTCTAACTGTGCTAAATAAATAAAAGTTACTGGCCATTTTATGCCTTGTGCTCTTTCTAGCCATCCATACCATGAAGCCTCATAAATGACATCTCAGAATTGTTGAGGTTCTCCAAGTTGAATGCTCCTGAAGTCCACAGGAACAGCCCAGGGCAGCCAATCTACACAACTTAAGAAATGAAGTCTCTCTACCAACTACAGAACATAGACTCAAGCTATCCAAGTGCTACTTTTTAGCCATCAGCCCCATGCTTCCAGAGAGCTCATGCACACATGGTGCACTGTCCTGTCCCACTCAAGGCTGGAGTCTCATCCTTAGTTCCTCTGTTCACAAGCAGATCCCACTCTAATGCCAGAGATTAATTGCCTAATTAACTTTTTAGCTCCTGCTTGGAAAGTTGCCCTCTGGCTCCTCCTCCTGGTTTTGAAATTTAGGATGAGCCACCAGAAACAGCACAGGCTTGTAAACAGTAGGGAGGAAACAGGAATAGATTTTAGGTAATAAACAACTCCCAAAATGGCAGCTATATGACATAAAGGAGCCTTTCTCACATGTACTGCGGTATTTGTTACCTTTTGTCACTTGCCACAGGGTATCACTGACCTCAAGATCAACCTCTGACCATCTAAAGATGCTCTTCATTTGGTGTACTCTTGTTATCTAGTCTAGGAGTTCCGAAGACTGGCAAATACCCAATGCACCAGAAGGCTCACCAGGAGGTCCCCTGGTATGAAGGGTGAAGAAGCTACATGTACGGTCCTCAGAAATGTACAGTGTATCTAACATTGCTGCTGCTAGTAAACTGGAGAGGGGAAATAGACAAGAAATACATTATCTGAACACTTATCTCAATGTGCGTGGGGTGTATATACATATTTCCTTTAAATAGACTAAGGTTAATAACAGACAATTGAGACATCACATTAAAATCCCCTCTGTTCATTATTTAAGGCACATATGGTTTTCCTCTTAAGGTTTATCATTAAGTTCCTTTTCCTTAACACTAACAATCAGAAGGTAAACTGAGATGACATAGTGGGAGCATCACAGTTGTTCTCCAGCATCAAAATTCACAGCTGTATTTCACAGACAGGCCATTTTTAGCCTACTTCTTTCATGACTCTTGAAAAAGTTCTGCAAAAGCAAGCAAACAAAACAGCACGGCTATCAAAGCCTTTGCTGTGTTGAGCTTGCTGAACCACTGGTAAGGCCTTGACTAAATAGAGCCAGTGCTGAATTCGGCCCTCGCGCAGTTGCTCTTCTCCCAGACTCTAGGTATACGAGAGCTCACCCCGCAGGCCTCATCCTGGGCCTGGGCAGCTCTGTTTCCCGGAGCACAAAACAGGTCCTCACGAAACAGAGGAAGGTGGGAGTAAAACCGGGTAGAAGCATTTTACCTCCCACTTCAAGCCTCCCAACACCTATGGGCTATTTCTTGTGCTGTCTTTCTGAGGAAGCCTGATGGCTAAGACTAGAGCTACAGGATATCAGCTGGATCTCACGCCCTACTCAGTATAACCGCTAAACCCATACCGGTTTGTACTTAAGCTTCTCTCTCCCTGGGCTCCCTCAAGGATCAGCTCCCGCGGGCTGTGGAGCGGCCCCTCAGCGGCGCCGCTGCCGCGCAGGGGGCGGCTCCCCTCAGGCGAGAGGGGCACCAGCTACCTGTGCGGGAGAGGGGCACAGAAACCCCGGAGCTCCGGGCTGAGCAGTTGAAGAGATGCGAGGCCCGGGGAGCGGCGGCCGAGGAAATGGGGGCCAGGGGAGCGGGGGCCGGGGGAGCGGCCCCCTCAGGCCGGCCCTCGGCCGCAGGCGGAGGCGGCCCGCTCTACCCAGCATGCCCCGCGCCGGAGTGCGAGCGGCCCTTTCCCGCGAATTCAGTTCAAAGGAGGGGGAGGGGAGAAGCGCCAAGCGGCAGAGCGCACCGACCAACCAAACTCTTCCAGAACCATCCGTGCGTCACGCGGGGGCGGGCCCCGCGCCGGCCAATGAGGAGGTGCGGCGCCATCTTCGGAGCCAATGGGCGAGTGGGGGAGGCGGGCGCGTCGTGGTCGTCGGGTTCGGCTGGTCGCAGCGCCGAGGAGAGCGGAGCGGAGGAGACTTAGAGGAGTTGGAGCTCGGCGCTTCCCCTCCCCCCGCCTCACCCCA
Organism: Todiramphus chloris collaris; assembly: GCA_025345505.1. NCBI lineage: Eukaryota > Metazoa > Chordata > Aves > Coraciiformes > Alcedinidae > Todiramphus > Todiramphus chloris. The sequence goes on along the minus strand of JANVCC010000127.1, from coordinate 4,494,083 downwards.
CCCGCCCCAGCCGCCCCCTCCCTCCCCGCTCGGTCTCCGTCCTGCCGGGGCCCTCTCGGGGGCCAGGCCCATGGCTCCTCAGAAGCACGGTGGAGGTGCGGGGCCCAGCTCGGGCTCCGCTGGCGGCGCCGCCGGAGGAGGAGGAGGAGGTGGCGGCGGTGGAGGCGGCGGCGGTGGGGGGTTCGGGGGCTCCGCCGCCGCGGCGGCGGCTCCCGGCGGCAAATCCGGCGGTGCCGCGGGCGGCGGCGGCAGCGGCGGAGGAAGCGGTTACTCGGGCGGTTCCTCGGCCTCCTCGGCGGCGGCGGCAGCGGCGGCGGCGCTGCCCCCCGTGAAGAAGCCGAAGATGGAGCAGATCCAGGCCGACCACGAGCTCTTTCTTCAGGCCTTCGAGAGTGAGTACCGGGCCGGGGGAGGAAGTGGGCGCCGGGGCCGGCGGGACCGGCCGGGGCCGCCGCAGAAAGGGCGGGAGGAGGAGGAGGGGGAGGCTGTGGAGAGTAGGGGCTTCCGGGGGTAAACACGGTCGGGGGAGGGAGGGACCTGGGACCGGAGAGGAAGGCGAAGGGGAGCGGGGCCGGGGGAGGAAGGGGGCTCCGCCGGGGAGGCGGGAGCCCGGCGGGTCTTTGGCGGAAGCGCGAGGTTCGGGGGCCGGTGTGCGGGCTGGGTGGTGAGAGGCTCCCAGGGCCGGGGCCCGGCGGGTGGAGGGCGGGGGTGCGTGCGTGTGTCTGCGCCCAGCCGATGAACTTGGTTTCTCAGGAACAGTTCCCATCAGGCTTTCGGGGCGGCTGGTTCCCTTTCCTCCTCTAACAGCCCTTGGGGGCATGGCGAGTGGGGAACGAGGGGACTCTTCCCTCTTTGGCGACTGCTTTTCGAGCCCCTTCCAGGGACAGGATGCGATTGAGACTTCACTGTACTTGGTTTTTCTTTGTCTGGCAATAATTGTCCCGTAGTTGAGAATTCATATTGGAAATATGACCTTTGCGACCCAGGCATCACTCTGTGGCAGCTCCAGATAGGAGGAGAATCCCCTTGGATGCACCGGAAAGTTGATTATGGAAATCGGATTCAGAAGCACAGTGTAGCATTCAACTTGGGTTGTACAAAAAAGATTTTTGTGTAATTGCTCGGTTTTGAAGGAAATTTTTAAATAAACAGATGATCTGGTTCAGGGGTTGGTGCTGTCATTGCTTATACTGGCTTGCTGTGGGTGCTGACAGTGTTAGAGAAAGTGTTGAAGTTTTTGGTGGCATTTCAAATCCTTAATAACGTGCAGTCCTTTGAACCTTAGCCCTTTTAACAAAGCTATACATTCAATAAATACTGTACTGCAAATAGGTCAAGTGGCAAATGAGTTTTAAAGAGTTTTGCTCAGTGTCTGAGATGGGAGGGAAAAAAATTCTCTTTCCCATGCTTCAGTCTGTCAGACAAGGGAAGCACAGAGCTGTGCAGGTAGTGATCAGGAGAAAGTTACTGCATTAAATGTATCATAGCCTGTTAACTCTCTGCTGTGAATGTTGTGGGAAAACTGCAATAAGTAGTTACGGGATTAAAAAAAATCCTAACACATGTAGTGTTCAGTCATGTTCTTTGTGGATGTTTTTGTCCCGTTTCAAGGTCATGTGCTAGAAAAAGATAAATCTTTACTTTAAACTTCTGCTGAGTAACATGGACTTGTGAAACACGTCTGTCTGCAGGTTGAAAAGTGTGCTTCAGAGTTTTTCTACTTGAGAAAACTAAAACTGAAGCAGCAGTGCACTGTCTTTAAATTAAATTACATCCTTGTCAATGTAATTTAACATTTTCATACTTTGCTAAATTATGTCCTGAGTTTTTTGAGACTAAAAAACACAGGATGTTTGTATAAAAGTTGTGACTACTCTGTATTTTCACTTTCTTGCAAAGTGCGGGGTGTTTTTTTTTTAATCTTGATTTGAAAAATACATGTTTTTATCATGGTAACTTGTATTAAGCAGAATTTTGCTGGTTTTCATCAGGCTTCTAAAAGGAAATAGTTGATCATTTTAAGATTTTCTTCTTTAATAATAATAACGCATCTCTCTGATAATAAATTCTCTGGGGTCTTATATTCATAAGTGTAGAAATAAGGCTGAATCATATCTTTAAAAAGGGATGAGGGATATAAAATGCTGTCCTTTTTAACTTCTAGTAGCAGAATTCTGTAAATGACAATAATATTTCCAGCTATTCGAAATGGATGTTTTGCAGTCCTATGAAAAGAAAGCTTTATATTTCCTCAAAAATAAACAGTTGTTTGTTTTCTTTAGGTGGGAAATGGCAGCAGTGTTAGCTACCTAGCATGGGTATCAAGGTGTTCTCTATTTTCTTCTTACCACTTTACTTGCTTTATCAAGTAATTTTCAAGTTTCTTGCTGACGTTACCTAATGAAGCTGGGTTTTACTTCAGTTTTAAAAGGGTGTATTTCATTTTAGAGTGGAATTCTTGTTTGATAAAACCTGATCCAGGCAAAACCCTTTTTTTGTCCTGATTTAATTGAATTGCTTAAAATTAAACTTAAGGTCTTTTCCATAAGACTTGATCTTTTGAACTTGGGTTATTGCATCTACTGCAAATGATGCTACGACTTTCCTGTCGGTGTCATGTGCGACTGTATTATCCTCCCTCTGCTTGCACTTTGAAACAGTACCTGCTTTACCAGAATCAACATTTTTCTGATTCTATGAATAAAAAAGGTTTTGGAAACAAGTTTCCTAGCTGAGAATGACCCATAATGTGTCACAGTCAACTGACAGTCCCTAGCCTTCTTTTGGTACCTTGTGCAAGTGACCTTGGTACTTTTCCAGAAGGATAAAACAATCTGATAGCAAAGTGTCCAACTGTGTATGTTTAATACACTATTTTGGTGTTGTATTATGTGTGTTCCTTAACTCTGTGAAGAAAACTCACCTATTTGGCAGTAGTTTATAATACATTGAGATTTTTTTTTTGCCCTTTTGTGATATAAAGCCTGTAAGAAACATCCTTTGTGGAAGGCAAGAGCTTGTAGTTGAGTTGTGACCACTGATTTATGGTAGCTTAAACAAGAACTTGCTCTGTGTTGTACAGTAGGTGGAGTAACCTTTCACTTGTTAACTTGGAGTTATTTGGACATCTTTGAAACGACGGGTTTTGTGATAGTTGTTAAAAAACCAACATGCTGAATTAAATACTTATTACAGGGCTGTCTTTCTGGAGCTATAAGGTACATCAGATAACATGTGTTTCTTTTTCCTAGAACCAACACAGATATATAGATTTCTACGTACCCGGAATCTAATAGCAGTGAGTAAATTGTCATTATCACTCCTTTGTTTTGAACTTGTAGGAAATATTAATTAAAGCATAACCTTTTTCTTTCTCTGTTCCTTTTTTTTTCCCTACAGCCAATTTTTTTGCACAGAACTCTCACTTACATGTCCCACAGAAACTCCCGAACAAATATCAAAAGGTAAAATTGTTTTTTGAAAAGTAATTCTGAAGTGTTAACCGAGTAGCAGAAGTCTACAAAATAGTGGAGGGTGACCTCCTCTTTTCATGAGGTGTGTAAAACATGACCTTTTCTTTGTGAAGAACTTAAGAAAAAAAAAAGCATGAATCAGTTTCCAGTTGATTTTTGAGACCTAAAAACTTTAATGTTAAGAGTGTGTGTTGTTTTATGCTTGTGACTTCTTTTGATACTGGGAGTACTCAACTGTGGATGACTATCTGCAGAATCTTAACCAATTCTCACATGTTTGTATTCTTTCTGTGGGGAGAGCATCTTAAAAAACCCAAACAAAACTGTAACATCTGAGCTCTTGTAATCAATGGTGCTTGATTGTAGTCATGTGAAACATTTGATTTTTAAACTGTAACCTAGCCACTTACTTAAAACCAAATAAAACCCAAACCCCAACCAAAAAAAACAAACACAAAACTACTGGTTTTGTTAGTCTTGGAAGGATCCAGTAAAAGCTGAAAAATAGAGGAGGATGGTTGATAGTATTTTACAAAAAAATCCAGCAAACACTTGAAAAAGGCTGCTTTGAACTAACTACAGCTGAGAAATGAGCTTCAGTTTTGACGCTGCAAATAGTCATTCCTGTCACGTGAGGTTCTACAGCTGCCATTCAGCAGACTTTAAAATACATAAATACTGCAGAGTGAGGAGTGCAGTGTACATTATTTATTGGCAGAATCACAGAGTCCTTTCAGTTACTTCCCCCCCTCACTGAGAATCATTTGTTACACTTTGGATTTTTTTTTTTTTAGCCCAGACACTTTTAAGAATTATTTTAACACTGAAGTTCTTATTGCTTGAAAACAGTTGTTGCTGAAGCAAAATACTTAATCGTGAATGCTTAAGGAATAGCAATAAAATGTGATTATGCAGGGAATTCTCATTTAAACTGTATTTGTATCTGAGGGTAACAGTCAAGTGATTTTCTGAGCAATAGAATTTGCACATTTTTATTTAAATTAAAGAAGGTATATTTGGCATTCTCCAATCTCTTGGGTAGTGTTTAATGTTTTTGCTATTGACATTAATGTTATAATATGACTTTTTCTTAAAACTGAATCCCTAACATAGACCTTCGGGAACGTAGGACAGGTAATGATCAGCTTGTATTTTTTTTTAAACTTGAAGTTTCTGCTTACTTTTTCTTAGAAAAGTTATCAAAGTAAATTGTTTTCTTATTTTGAAATAGAGCAGAGCCAAATTTTAAGAAATAATGTTCAGAGTGTTTTGGGGTTTGATGCATTACCTTATATTTGATTGAATTCATATGTTCTTTGACCTGAGTCTGTTTCTTTGACTATCTGCTGTAGTTGCTGGGAAACAAGAAATGGTACTTTGCATGTACATTGTGTTGTCCACTGTTCCAAATTCCAGTTCAAATTCAGCCGTGCAAGTAGTGTGTAGTTTCTCTTTGAAACATGCTGGTGTTTACGAGTTCCTGGAACACTTTGGTTTAAAACTGTGATTTTTAGTTAGGTAGTGGTCTAACAGCAGGCAGGTTAATAGCCATTTCGCTCACTAGGTTTCTGGCAATACTGGCTTACTGAAATCAGTCTGGTAATTAAGTCTAGGAAGATTAAGTAAAACATTTCAGTGTGTTTTCTTTAGAAAACCACAATAATGCAACAGAAGTGGGCTAGCGTAGTTGAGAAGGAAGAAACAGAAGATAATGGCAAGGAAGTGTGGTGTTCTCCCCTGGGTTCCCCCCTCCCACTTCTTCATTTGCTCTCAGTACTGTGGTCCTTCTCTTTCAGCCTAGTTAAAAACCACAAAAGTTGTAGTTCAGAGGTAGTTTGGGCTCTTGGATGTAGTGGCAAAACTGCGAGACAAAACAGTATTGATGGAGCTTCCAAGGTTGGTGAGCAGGATGGTTGCTTACCATCCATGATGGGAAACTCAAATGTGCGCAAGACCTTAGTTGCCACTCTTCGTTCAAGAGAAAGGGTTAAGGTGATCCTGTTGTCCTGGTGAAAAAAGGGGTTAAAAGGGGAAAAATGCCTGGACTAGAATAGATCTTCCTGAGGCTTATATTACAAAAAAATTACATATCTAGCTTCAGTGTAGTAAAAGCGTTAGTGGGGCTCTCTTTGTAAAGAGGTGTTATTTGGAACTGCATCATTGTTAGTCAGCTTATGTGGACCATGACTACACATGTATATTTATTTATTCCCCTAGAACTTCTGAATTCCACCATTTTTAAACTGCTGATCATCATTTTGATTGCCGTTGTAGTAAACAGTACCGTATGTAAAATATGAAGATGTTATCGCCAAACTTTATAGACCTTACCAATCACAATAGTAATTATAGCTCCACATCTTTTATCCCTAGCTCCACACTAGTCTGAGAAAAATGCCAGACAAATTTATCACTTGGAGGTAGGGAAGTGAAACTGTATTTTTACCAAGAAATTATACGTTGCTGTTGGTCCAAACGTTTAAGACTGAGATAATGGTTCTAAAGACCAGGTTGCTTAGAGTGTATAGAAGAATGTTGATAGAGAATACGTTAGCAGACATACATGAACTTGTGCTAAAAAAGTGTTGAAGGTGCTGCTTGTCATTGGAGAGGTGATATGCTCTGGTCAAGTGAGAATTGATGGAGAATTGATAGCATCTTTCTCCCTGTTGGGTCTGTCTTCAGGTGTTACTATATTATTTCACCAAATGTTGTCATTGGAAAGAAGTTACTACCTGTTGATAAAAGTTGCTTTCCATACAATATTTGGATAAAGGAATTTTTTTTTTTTTGGCAGAGTAATGGCAATAATTACTTTGTTAATTATTACTGTACTTGACTGGAATAAGACTGGGTGGAGAAAGGAATGCGCAAGATGCACATACTTGTAGCACAGTGCTGCTTGAAAATCCTGGGTGTTAGGGGTGGTTGTTAGAAAAACTTCATTTTGTCTGTTATCCATGGGAAAGAGGGAACAGCATAGTAATACAGTTTAAAGGGATTTCTGTGTTTTTGTTTTCTTCTTAAGTTAACATCAAAGGCAACGTTTTGATTCGATGGGGGTTTTGGTTGCTATCTTTAGTTTTTCAGAAAGATTTTTAGGAGGACCCTTCTTGCTCTGACTGACCTGAGTTTGACATTAGGAAGGGCTGTGTCCTTGTTTTCCTGGATCAGTAATGCTCACAAATACTCAGTGCAAGCTGTGTCAGTTTTGGGAGAACTGATAGAAAATTGTTAAACTTTCCCCCATTCCTGAAACATGTTTGTCTCTTAGCTGGTTTCTGACTCATTCTGATCATGACACAATGTTGCTCTAGAGCTGTTTTAAGCAATTCCTTATTCTGAAGAAAGCCTTCGAAAGGAAAGTGCTACTTACCGTTCTGCAGAACAGTGTCTGATTCTGATGAGCTTGAGCCAAGTGTACACAGACTTTTTTTTACCTTAGAATCTGAAAATGTCAACAAATTCCTGTGTTAACATATCTTGCTTTAAAGCTGAGCATTGCGACGTTCATTTTAATAATCCCACGTTTTAGTGTAGGTTCTTGAATCTGTCATCTGTGTGAACCTCAGGCTGAGCAGAGCTTTGAATCAGTGACTCTTTACTACACAAATCATAATTATTTTTCTCCTCGTTACTTGACTGCAGCAATGTAGGGTTTCTTCTCCAGTGTTACTGTTTAGCCACTGTGTGATGTGTAACTCAGATGAATTACATGCTGAATGTAGGCAATGTATGACATCAGTGTTTCTTGGGTCAGGAGATGATGCTTTGAGCTTCCCCAGAGCATGTGGTTGTTCCCACCACAAACAATCTGGTATTTGCACCGGGTAATATTCTCCGTATTTCAATGTTCTAAGGTATAAATGTAAAGGAAGGATGTCCTCACAGCTCTTGCATTGCCACTCTAGTGCAATTTTGTTGGTGTCTAGGTCCAAGCATTCATTTTCCTTTAAAGAAAATTGAAGGACTATTCTGGAAACTATTGAATGACTTCTGCTCATGAGTGAACTTTACTTAGAAATGAACATGAAATTGTATGTGTGGTAGAACAGGCTGAACATATGAGCACGAACAGGCTGATGGCAGAATTAAGTTATTATTCTCTGTGACAGTGTTGTCATTGGTTGTCTCATCCCCCATGTTTCCTGTGAGTGTGCTGGAGAAGGAGCTTCAGAATTCACTGTTCTTTGTATTGCGTCCATTCAGTATAGCTTTGTGGAGAAAGAAGGCTGTTTTGTCATCTAGGATTTGAAGTACTTTTCATTATTATGATCACCGTTCAAATAATAATGACAGAAGAGCTGACACATAAGTTCCTAGTTAGGTATAAGTGTCACTAAAGCAGGAAGATCTTTGACCAAAGCTGAAATGTGTTTACACATGTTCATTGCAAGGCTGGAAGATGGTGCTGTTAAGTGATACTTCTTATGAGCAGTAGGATGGCTTCTGAAAGGCCTGGGTTTAATTCTTTGGGTTATTTTGATACTGCTTGAGGAGCTGTCTTGCAGTTGTGTCCCTAGATGCTAGGCCTAAAGAGGTGTAAAACAGAGTGCTTATGAAACATAAGGCTCAACTTGCGTATATATAGACAGCTTTAGATGGAAAACCAAATCCAAAGTTTAGACTGAATAAATTTTCTTGAGCTATTATGGGAATAGTGCTACATGAAATGATTCTTTCTGCATTTTCTTCACAGGAAAACATTCAAAGTAGATGAGATGTTATCAAAAGTAGAGAAAATGAAGGGAGAACAAGAATCTCACAGGTACTGGCCTCCATGTGTGTTTGTGTGTGTAAGTACAAATGAGTGCGTGTGCTAAATCAAGTCTCTTTCATTCATAAAATGAAAGTGCTAAAAAGTAATAAATAGAAGCAAGGTATTTACCTATTTGAAATATTTCTTCCGAAGACATGAAATACGTGCATGTGTGCTGGTCTCTTAAACTGAGAGAAAAGCAGTGTCAGGATAAACTTTCAATATTTGTTGTGACATTTCTTAAAATGTTCTATAGAAGCCTCAGATAGGTATTTGCCTTCGGTTTTTTGTTTGTTTTTAAGACTGTCAGTTGGCAGTAACAAATCTGGGTGTGCTGGAATAATAAAAACATTATTTTCATCCCAATCTGTCATTGCTATGCCACCTTTTTGTCATCACTGCAAATACACCTAGTGTGTTGTTTCTCAATGAGTTCCCTGGTGCTGAACTAAAATGGTATAAAAAGTTTATTCATTGAGAGGTGATGTAGCCTAGGGTGTGTTTGTGATATTTGAGCATGATTGATGATGGGGCATAACTTCTAAAAATGACATTCTTTCATGTATGAATTAAACACTTCAGCTTGTGTGGCAGTGTGATGATGGAAAGTAACCAATCCATTGTAAGGCTTCCAGAATAATTTTGTTCTAATCCATACAATTCAGTCAGAAAGTCTGGTTTTAGTCCTGCAGGTTGGGCTTCTGTTCTTTGTTGGTAGAAAGGCTATAGATAACTTGCCAAACCCTTTCTATTTAATGTACTGATAGATAAGGAAATGCAAACATTTTGGAAATTTTTAATCCAAACCAGGTGTCTTAGGTTAGTCTAAGTTGCTATAAAGGGTCAAAACCTATCGAGATGGGGTTTTTTGGTGGTGTTTGCTTGCTTTTCAACCAGCTGTTCTTTTTCCATAACACTTGCAAATAGACTGCTTTGGAGGCAGCCGTGCTAGATACAATTCAGTCTGCCACAAACTTAGAAATTCTGTGCTCTAAGAAGTTTTGTGGATTTACTGTATATTATTTTTCTTAATTATCTTTTGCTGTGTATACTGTGAATACTTGTTAGGTAAATTTTACCTGTTTAAGGATAGTGTTGAAACAGAATGCTGATTTGTGTGGGGTTTTTTTGTGCTTTCAGAACTATCGGAAAAGATAGTTTAGCCTAGATTTGGTCTGGAAAAGTAGCGTGGATAAAGGATGCAGCTTGGTACAGATGCAGTCTTTTGAATGCTGGAGCTGTTGGGCACTTTCACTAATCATCTGGGCGCTCTCAGGAGCGTCTGTGTTTAAAAGCAGGCGTTGAATGTCAGGTCATATTTCCCTGAGAAGTCAGTGAAGGTGCTCAAAATTGTGTCTGGTGTTGTAGCGTAACAGACGACATGCTGTTCAATATTGTGTGCTTCAGAATGTGAAGTGGTTTTGAGACCCATTTTGGTCTAGGTTAATGAATACTTGCTTTAAGCTGAAATGTATTCCGAATTTAACAATTTGGAAAAAAAAAAAATGGATCTTCAGTCAGCAGGATAGTCCAAGCTGTGAGCTGTGAAACAAAATAGATGCAATTATTATTTTGATTATGTTATGGATGATTGGGACTTTGATGTGATTGATAATCTTTGTTCCTGAGGCTGTAGTTTCCCTGTTGTAAGGATTCTGCTTACCAAACTTAAAATACTTGTTAAAATTGATAACAAATGTATGGTTCAGGGTGAAGTTCTAGAAAATTTTCACCAAACTAACTTCATTGTAGTTCTGCCTCTTGTGTGGGCCTGTTCTGAGCATCGGTGAACCGAGTGGCATGGCTGCTGTCAGAATGCTAACGTGGTTTTTTTTTTCCCCTCTCTGTTTAGCTTATCTGCTCATTTGCAACTTACGTTTACTGGGTTCTTCCATAAAAATGGTACGTTTGCTAATTCATTCATTATAGTGTTAATTTGTATAGCATCTTTGAAATTAGTATACATCTGTGGGAGGTATTGAATATTTTGAATCTCTGGTGTTTGGATACAGATTTATTTAAGCTCAGACTGTCCCTTTAGTTAGAATGCTGTCAGTATTGCTTTAAATTTGTTGTAGTGTTAAGCAGAAAAGCCTTCTGGGGGTTTTAGTCAAAACAGTGATTTTGAGAAATACTTGAAGCCATCATCCATTGAGACAGAAAGAGGCCTAGAGGAGTTCCTGAAGAAAGTGATTTTATGGCAGTGTGTCTTTGGAGTATTTGAAGTAGCTTCAAAAAACCCAAACCTCAGCCTTCAAATTGATAAAAAACTCAGTGGTTTTTAATTTCAAATAGAAGTATGAGATTCAATTTTATCAATGAGAGCCTAGAAATGAGGCAAAGGCCATGTCACTGATGATAAAAGCAAAGGAAATGGTGTTTTAGTGACTTGTTCTGCCATGTCTTTTATGCACATAAGGCTTTACCTCTCAAAATCAAAATACTGAACTTCACAAACCAGAATGACAGATTCTGTTCCTTCAACGAAAGGAGAAGTGGCATGCTTTGTCCTGTATAGGCATGGGTAAATTCACTGTCCCCTACTTCCCTGGAAAAAAAGGGAAAACAAAAAAAAAAAAAGCTGTTTATCCATTAAAATGTTTTTGATACAATTTTCTGAATGGCATCTTAGTGTTTGGATGTAAAAGCTAATACAATTCACAGGCAGGTTTTGTACTTTTTCCTGGAGGTTGGTGTGTTCCCTTAAAGGATCTTACAGATCTCTTCAGTAAGGTGTTGGAAAGTTAAAGGTGCAAATGTCAAGATTTCAGAATCATTTCTTTCTTAAACTGTAAGAGAGTTCTGTAGATTAGGAACCTTCTGCTTCTGGAACTTCAGAATGTTTCTGGTGTCGGTGGGTAGTACTGATCCTGTTTGTCAGTATTTAAGGTGGAAAGCCACAGGATCCTTTTGGGGCAGCTGGTGATCAGAATAGGGAAGTATAGAGTAAAGGTGGAGGAAAGGGTGTGCTGATCCATCTTAAATTCAGATACGTAACTTCAAAATCTGATCCTTCCAGGCCAGTAGGTAGAGGCAGACCCCCCACAGAATTTGAAATACCTAGTGGGTGCTGTGGGTGTTCCACTGATGTTGCTGCCCTCCCTTTTGTATGACAATGTGTCTTAAACACACAGGGGCTATAGTAGATTTTTTTTAAGATGTTAGTAGAGTCAATGATTTTCTCTGTGGTTTTGAATGTTTAGATGATATGACTGCAATAAAAACTTTTCACTTCAAGAGAGTAGTGCATATAGTGAGAGCCTGGTGGTCGTTTGTACCAGAAAAAAGATATCATTAACATAAGTAATGTATGCTATAATGAGTAGTAAATATAGAAAATCTTGAAGATAATGAAGTTGGCACAGTTAATATGCGTATTTCTCTAGTTAGAAAGTCTTGAAATTGAGAGATTTCAGGCTCTAGGAATTTGATAGTGCAAAGACTGTGAAGCCAAGTCTTATTTTCTCAGAAGTTTTTTTCAGATACATTCAAGAGTACTTTATCAGTTATTCTGCATACACATAACCTTGCAAAATCTTTAGGTTTTCGTGTTTGGTTTTGTTTTCAATTTGTTTTTGGTTTGTTTGTTTGGGGTTGGTTTTTTTTTTTTTTTTTTTAGTTTGGGTTGTTTTGGTTTTTTAGTTTTGTTTTATTATCTGATAGCATCTGGATCTTCAGTTTGGATGCAAACCAAATTCTAGGTTTGCAAGTTGTAAAGAAAAAACAAAACCAAACCAAAATAAAAACCACACACACAAAAAAGGAAATAATTTGACTCATCTGTAATTAGTGTTTTCTGACTTTCCTTACATCTACTCGTATGCTTTTTCTCTGCTCTGAAAAGGTTTTGGCAGTGCTGTTTGGCGAGCTCTTCCAAGCAGTGGAGATCAGCTATGGGTTTTAATCTGCTGGTACTAGAATAGTTGGTTGGGCTTGTTCTCAAGTAAGTTTGCAGTAAGTTTGAGGAGAATTGAAACTTAGACTTTGACTGTTTGACTGGAGGTCTTTGTGCCTGGAGGTACCTATGGCTAAAAAGTTATTACAGGTGGGCTTGCACCGTTCAGTAGATCTTTTTCAGGACTTAAAATATGTTTCTGTTTAGATAAGCCATCCCAAAACTCGGAGAATGAACAAAATTCTGTAACCCTGGAAGTACTGCTTGTGAAAGTTTGCCACAAGAAACGAAAGGTAAAAGTGATTTGACAAACTATTCATATATACTAAAGCAAAATGTTTACCTGCTTCTGGAACATCTAATTAACGTTGCCATGTAAGGTAATGGTGAAATGATGCTTCTGGTGAGATTCATTTAGTCTTTAAGTTTAAGAACCGATCTATTCGAGTTGTCTTCTGTTGACTGGGTAAGGGATTCTTAAGAAGCAAGGATATAGATATATATATATGGATTTTGTTCTGCTTTGTGAGAGATAAGTGGAAGTTTAAAAAAAAAAACCCTTCAGCTTTGTTCATTGATTGTGGTTTGCTTGTAAATCAGATTCACTGTGCATTTCAACCACCTGTATTTTTACTTCAGTTTTTTTATTGCACCATTAAACTGTTAATGCTGTTGTGATGTCCAGAGGCTTAAGTAAACCAGCCAATCATAAAACACTCTATGATTATGAGCTTAGAAATAAAAAGAAACAGGTTGGATTTGTTTTGAATTCCCCAGTCTTCTGACAAGTCTTGTCTCTTTCCTTGCTCTCCTGTACCTGTTTTTTACACTAATATTACAGTTACTGTAGATTTTAGCTACTATGAATCATGAACAATTTTCTTACTTTTTTTTTTTTTAAAGCATCTTTGAATTTGCTTGCTGTTCTAGCTGTGTTTGTTTCACACCAGTTGGCAAATTATCTTCACAGCTATGGGAATATGGGAGGCTCAGTAATGCATGCTGTGATTTTTAATCTTTTTTTTTAACCAAAAAGGGAAAGATTTTCAGTCAGAACTTTGTGTATTTTCCCTAAGAATCTTCAGCTGTTTTGACATGTTTTCAAGAGTTAATATAATTTCTAGCCAATTTTGTTACTTGCTATAGTATTGATAAATATGGTAAAAGCAGGAGGTGCTGATGGTTATTTGAAATGTTTTGCTGCAAAGTTCATACTTAGGCCATCTTGCCTTATTTTTCCAATATTACACAGTGTTCAGTGATTTATTTGAGAGATACTGAGTGTAGTAAATCCTGGGTAAGTGGTTCTTTATCTCTCAGATAGCACAAAGTGCACTTTGTAATATTGGAAGGAGAAGATAGGAAGCCCTTGAAATACATATATAACCAAAACATTTCTTTAGGTAAACAGAATTAAATTAGTATTAATGGCTGTTCTACAATCTGAGTGCCTCATGCTGGAGTTAATTTAATCACTTAGACAAAGATGGCTACTGCCAGAAATGGTTATAAAATGCCAGTTTTATTTACACTTTCAAGTATCTGTTTTTACATATAAAACCTGAGATTGTTGCTCCAGATATTTTTGTATACATCTATCACAAGATTTATTTTCAGAAAGATGTCAGGACAAGCACAATTCATAAATTAGATGGATTTTAACACTTAAGGTCTTTACTTTGTAGTCTAAAAATCTAACCCTTCTCTCTCTTGTTTTCCTACAGGATGTCAGTTGTCCAATAAGACAGGTTCCTACAGGTAAAAAGCAGGTGCCTTTAAACCCAGACCTCAGCCAAATAAAACCAGGCAACTTCCCATCACTTGCAGTTTCCAGCAACGAGTTCGAACCAAGCAACAGCCACATGGTGAAGTCTTACTCCTTGTTATTCAGAGTAACTCGCCCAGGAAGAAGAGAGTTTAATGGACTGATCAATGGTGAAACTAATGAAAACATTGGTAACTTCAATGTTTAAATATGTTTTTACAAGGTTTATTTTGTAGGCACCTATACAGTTGTCTTGATGTGCAGTGCGGGTCTCACTCCGAGAAGGGCCAGTAACAGATGAGTGACTGAATTGCTTTTCAGTCTTTTTCAAGGTGGAGCTCAAATACAGTTTCTAGCTACCAACTGTACTTCTATTTTTGTGTAAATGTAACACCAGTTCTTACAAACATGATGGTGAAGGTGTGAGGCAACACTGTTGGAGAGTGAATAATGTTAAGAGCGCTCTGTGGTTGCTGTGACTGTTGTTAAACCTCCAGTGATACTGATCACTGCTGACTCACCCTGGAGAGGTGCTGTCATGGTCTCTCAAGAAAGCTAAATGACTAACCAAGAAATAAATATACCTCAATAACAAAAATTTAAAAGCTATTTTCTTAATCTTATCACGACATATGTTGCAACCTTCGAGAATGCACGTAGAATGAAAAACTTTCTTACTATTTTATAGCTACAGGAGGAGGAAGATCAAATTCCTATCTCTTTATACTAAGAGAGTAATATGACTAGACTATAAATCTGTGTGAAGATATCTAAAATATGAGTACTACTAAGCTATGTGCTCTTCCCATTGACACTGAGCTGTTCATTAAAGACTCTCTTTTTCTATTATATGCCACATTTGAGATGATCAACAGACAGTTATATTTTACAAGTGCATAGAAGCTGCTTGATGTTTTGAATTTGTGCTTAAATAATAACTGAATCCCATATTTCTTATGTACAGATGTCAATGAGGAGCTTCCAGCTAGAAGAAAAAGAAACTCTTCAAATCGTGAAGATGGGGAAAAGACATTTGTAGCACAAATGACTGTGTTTGATAAAAACAGGTAATATTGTCCAAAATAAATATTGTTTCTGTTAATCGTTAAGAATTTGTTTAAACTTAAATCTCTTCTTTATGTTCAGTGTTGGCTGTCTTTGGCTGCAGTTTAGTTGGTATTAACAATAAGAGCCCATGCTTCTTGTCTTTAAAAAAAAAAACCCAAAACAGTCCAGGTTTCATAGTTCAGCTTTTACAGCAAGGCCTGTTCAGTGACAGCTGTAAATAATTCCCTTTATGAAGTTGAGTATTGTCCTGTTAATATGTATTGGTTTGCCTGTTCCTTGACAGTTTTTTGACAGATATCATTTCTGTGGTTCTGTTAAAGAGCAGTGACACCATAATTAAGAAATAAAACAAGACAAAATGTCTCTGAAATGTGCTTACTGTTCACATTCTGTTTGGTGGTATATTTTTCTCTTGCTGGTGCAGTCACAGATCTTCCTAGCACCTAAAGAAGACATTAGTTCTCCGTTACTACAGTGAACTCAAACAAGTAGTTAAAATCCTGCTAGGCTTACTCTGCTGTGTAGTTTATGTGATGAAGTATTTCAACATTTGTTATCTTGACGCTACTTAATATATTTTAAAGAAGGTGGAGTGGGGTGAACTCATGTGTAGCTATAGCTTAGAGCAATCCAGGTTGTTCAGCAGGTAAGTAGCATATGATTTAGTGGTAGGTGGACATTGTCATTTGTCCTGCAGAACTTACTACAACAACAGCCAAAATATGAAAACAAAAGAGTTTTGTCTATGGCAAATGTAGATCTCTGGTCGAGGTGGGTATCTAGATCATTGCTTCATTAGTATCAATGTAAACAGAGCTTCAGAAAAAAGCTGCTTAAAGCTTTTTTTTTTTTTGTCATTTATCCAAATAGGGTTTTAGAAGTCTTAGCTTTTAAGCAGAGGGTTTTTTCACCTGTTCCAGTATCTCACTGTAGAATCCTGAAGAGTCTAGAAATAGAAACAGCCTTTTTCTGCAACATGTCTGCACATGGAATTTATCTACTTAACAACTCATTTAATTTGAATGATGCTCCCATAGCTTATGATTGTTGTCAGGAATGCAGGACCATTGCTTCAGAAAGTAGTGTTTCAAAAGAAAAAAAAAATGTGAACCCTTGGGAAAGCGAGCCTGTATTGTAAGTTGATATTACTTGCTGACGTGCCTGATATTTTTAAAACACATGTATCCATGAAATGTTTTCCTGCGACTATACCTTTGATTTGCTGCTTGTTTCTTTTTTTTGCTTCTCCTGTGCTGTTCAGCAAGTGGCAAGAAAATAAAACCATTTGAGTAGAAATGAGAATTTCTCAAGCCTCACTGAACAAACTGCTACATAGGAGGAAGCAGAGTGAGACAGGGAGGAAAGGGAAAATGTAGCATGTTTAACATGTTTAATTAGCCATTCTAGTCTATGCAAAGCTTTTTTTGTCTGCTTCTGAGAATGTCATACTTCAGATTTACTATGTTGAAGGCGTCTTAAGGTTGCATCTGGCATGGCTTTGATACAAAGATAGGATTCTTTAGTTTTGGAGGCCTGATTAGAGGTTATATTGGTTTGCTAGAACAGAGTAGTTATTAATAAAGCAGGAATACACAAGAGATTATTTGGGGGGGTGTCATTCAATTTGGTGGGTTTTGTTTCTTCACAGGAAGATTCCCATCATAATACTAATCTTGAATTGATAACAGCTCTCCTGCATCTCGTGGAATCGCTTTGGTGGAGGCTTTAGTGTTATTGTTTGACATTAGGCAGCTTTTTTTATGGATGGTGGTTACTTAAGATTTGCACTTAGTTGCCAATTAAATTTGTCTTGAAATCTGCCTTTAGTTTCATGGAAACTTAGTTACTGTGAAATATATTCTACATTTTAAAAGGCAAACAATAAAAATGAGCTGCTTTTCTCATAACACATACTTTGTCTTGACAGGCGCTTGCAACTTCTGGATGGGGAATATGAAGTGGCCATGCAGGAAATGGAAGAGTGTCCAATTAGCAAGAAAAGAGCAACATGGGAAACAATACTTGATGGGAAGGTATGGATTGTTTTGGTGGCTGAGAGACCTGTCTTCGCTTACAATGGTCTGGATTATGGTGGAACACAACTGAAAGTGCAGTCAGTGGCTCTTCCTCTGAAAATGGAGTAAATGGAACAGGAAATAGTGCTTCCCTTATGTATGGACATGAGTTTTAATTTAACTCATGGTTTAGGAAAGCTTTGGCTACACCAGATTGTTAATAAAATCAGATGTTAACTACTATAGATATGGCAGCTGTCTATTTCAGTGACTTCTGAATTTCTGTGTTATAAGATCTGGCAAACTAAATATTTGTAATAAGTTCAAACTGGACAAATCAAAAGGAACAAATTGCAGAAGCAGAATATTCTGGGGAAAGAAAGAGTGAAACCAGAGCTTTCATAGGCATGATCTTACACACATAACTTCAGAGAATGCTGATGAAATTTAGTGATGAAAGGAAGAGGGTGTGTCAGTGTAGGAGAAAGTGTTGTGCAGAGAGAAATTGTTGACTGAGGTGAATCAACACTCAGTGATACGGTCAGTGAATGCAGGTAACTACTGTATGCACTTACACAGTCACATGCTCCTGTGTCCTGGGAGAGTGTCACTTCCTAAATGACTGAGAGGAATAATATGAAAATTCTGGATGGTTGCAAAGAAGTTGTATATCAACATGATTGTATAACCATGAAAAAAGAAGGACTTCAGGTGATTAAAAAAATTACATCTGTCCCCATTCTGTATTTGCTCATGATTGTTTTTGTACATAGGAAGATACTAATTCTGCTGGTATATTTTTATTCCCTTCCCCCCAGAGACTGCCTCCATTTGAAACATTTTCTCAGGGACCTACACTTCAGTTTACTCTTCGTTGGACGGGAGACACAAATGATAAGTCTACAGCTCCTATAGCTAAGCCTCTTGCAACACGGAATTCTGAAAGCCTCCCTCAAGAAAACAAGCCCAATTCTGTTAAACCTACTCAGACTATAGGTAAGGAAACACATACTTGTTGTGAGGATGTTGTCAGAAGATTGTAGTATTAAGATACACAGTTAGAGATGAAAAACAACTCTGTGATTTTTTTTGTCTTCAAGAGTTGTTTAGATCTTCATGAACAATATTGGGATAGCTGCTGGGGTGGGGGTAGCTGATTGTATACTGCAGTCCAGTTAACTGAAAGTGATGTAGCTGTACAGCAGGTAGCATGCTAGTTGATTATAATTATATCAAGAAATTAGTCTTAATGTAGTTGTAATATTTTTAAATGCAAATTTTTGATTAACTTAGTTCAGTTGCTTAATTGCAATTTTGTTAATGTGTTCCTAAATCCCAGAGTTTACCTCCAAATAGCTACTACCAAAAAAATTTTTGACACTAGATAGAAAAGGCACTTTTCTACTGTTGTGTCCTTTTTCTGTTCTTTTTTAAATTTTTAATTTTTTTTTTATTTTTAAATCTGAAACTTCTCTTTGATTCCTAAGCATCAGTGCGGGCTGGCCTAGAATACTGTGTGTCTTTTGTCTCTCTTACAGTTGTTTGTCACTTTGGTTTGCAATTTTGTGTTGGCAGGTAAGGGCCAAGGACTACTGGAAAACCTACATCACCTCAGAGTGATCAGTATTTCCAAGCTTGTAACTAGTCTGGGACTGTGTGATTAAGGAAATTTCTAGGTCTTTATTATAGAAACAATTATCTGGAGTGCAGCAGTTCTGTCTCCAGGCTTAGTCTCTGGGGTATGTAGCCAGGAACTGTTTGTGAAGCGTTGTCTGTCTCGGAGTCTTGGGGTTCAGCTGTGGTAGTGCATTGGAGAACTGTGCACAAAATAGTATTTCAGGCTGGTTTTGCATTGGATGTGTAACTGAGGTTTTTGGAGCTCTGGTAGTCATAGCAAGGGAATGATCGTTATGAAAACAATACTGCTTTTCCAGACATGCTTTTTGTGCAGTTGTATTGCAGCATACGTTGGGAAACTTGATGCCTCAACAAAAGCTCATCTCTGGTGAGACTGCCTAAGAGTGGCAGTTCTTCCCACTGCTTCTAGAGCTTTAGTGTGTAGTAATACAAAAGTGAGAGCAAGAATTTCACCCCTTCCTGTGCAGAAGCCACTGTCTAGGATGATCCCTCACATCTTCAGCCAACCTACAGACATCTTTGTCTTTGGAAAGAGTTGTAGAATATTTAAACAAGACTGATTCCTGTCTTCTGCACTGAATGTTTTACTGAGCTAGGGGTTGCAGACACATAGGTGTTTTTAAATTGGGATGAGTGGCTGATACTTATGCACAAAAACATGAAGCAACTGTCAATGCAAGAAAGGCAACAGAAGTGGGGAAGTACTTGAACTTTCACAGTGAAAGTTATTCTGCTTTCTCTTTACTTCCTCATACCAGGCCTCCTTGTATTTTAAGAGTTTCTTGAAGACCTGTATTGTAATTTATTGGGCAGGTTTATGCTCAGACTTGCAAAAGAAATGACAGTATGTTGACTAACTCTAGGTGTGTACTAGTTTACTACATGATGAAGTACAGAGGCAGTAGGGACATGGCAAAGCTGCATTGCTGATGTACTTCTGGAACCCATTTTTTCTTGCATCAGAGGAGCTAAGTATTCGAGGAAATTGGTGAAGTTACAGCAAGAGCCACCCTCCAAAATAGTACATCAGACTCTTTATGCAGTCATATATCAGTGCAAAGCACAGCATTGTAGGGTCTTTTTGATGGTTGTGCTGTTTACAGAGTCTGGATACCAAGAAAAGCGAGTGAAAAAAAGTAGGAAACTTCTATCAGAGGTTCTGATAGTAAAGGAAAATATCTACTGCATCTTTCCCAAGGGTATATGAACTTGGTGTTGTCATTTTACTTTGGCATGTTTCCCAAGGCAAACCAGTGGAATAAAGACATCAAAGACTTTCTAAATGTGACAGCTTAAGCTTAGCTGAAACCACAAAGTGCTCAAAGTAACTGAGCCATGGAATTCTGATTTCTCTCATGTGGCGCAGGCTGAAGGGTCAGCCTGCCTCTTTTTCATATAGACAGAGGATGACATTTCTCCAAAATGCTAAGTAGGAAGTAAGTGCATCTCCTAAAAGATCTCGATGTCAGTGGGACTTGCTTTGCCATCTTTCTCACCATTCAGAAGCAAGTAGATTCATTATTTGGTCTCTCCTTTATAAACCTGTGTGGATATGTGGGGTTTCTTGTTAACCAAAGAGATAAAAATGTATGGAAGAGGCTCAGAGATAAGTGAGCAGTGCCTTTACACGCACAGACAGCAAGTGTTTGAGGGAGAAGAGTTAAGAGTTAAAGTTTCAGTTAAATATATTGTGTGTTCCTTGCATTTCATACTGTGTGGTGTTGTGACTTGGGTAACTTCTGAAATTGAATCTAATCAATGTATTTGCAATGCAGCCATGTGAAAGCATTCTTTTTGTTTCCTAGCCACATCTGCTTTTAGCTATAGCTAAAGAATTCTGTTTGCATAAATGGAGTAAGAAAAAGGTTTATCTGGTTGTTCTTAAGTTCTCTGAAGGGTTCTCCAAAAGTGGAGTTGTATCTGATGTTTAAAAGTGGTGGGTTTGCTTGTAGATTTGTGAAGGAAGCTGAGCATCAAGAGTTTTCTTGTTGCTGATACAAAGTACTCAGGTCAAAGTACACTAGAGTAGCCCATTCCCTTCAGCAGCAATGTTCCCATCTCAGAACTTCTCTACTTAGGTAAAAATGTCTTTTCCTCTTCACCAAATAAAAGTATGTCTGTACATGTTGGTGTGTTTTCAGCTGTGAAAGAATCCCTGCCGACAGACCTTCAAACAAGAAAAGAGAGAGATGTTTTAAATGAACCTCGACAAAAGTTGCGAATATTTTACCAGGTATTGAAAATAAGCAGTAGATATGAAAAAATAGAGTGCAGTTATTGCATGGAGTTAAAATGTTCACTTCTCTTCTGAGTTTGGTGGAAATTTTTGCTGCCTGTTCAGTGGATACTTTAAGGGGGTCTCAGAGTCACATATTAAGAGTCATTCCACATAGTTCTTCTTACAGGACCTATTTTGGAAAACTGATCTTCCTGGGGGCATGTCTGACATTCCAAAACACAAAGGACATCTCTTGTTAGGTATCTGGAGGAGGACAGGTGGTCTCCCTGTGGGGAAGAAATTCTTGAAATACCGATGCTTCAGTACACTTGAGCTGATGTAGTGTTCCCAAGAACTGACTGTTACTGTAGAGGTGTCCTGAAAGTATGCCCAACTTTGGTTTGGGGCTTGAGAGATTAATGAATGAGACACATCTGATGCTAATTCTGCCTGTTCCTTTGTTTGCATCAGTTCCTGTATAACAACAACACAAGACAGCAGACCGAAGCCCGCGATGACTTGCATTGCCCATGGTGCACGCTGAACTGTCGGAAACTGTATAGTTTACTCAAACACCTTAAACTTTGCCACAGCAGATTTATCTTCAATTATGTTGTAAGTAATCTCTTTTTTTGTAGTTGAGAGCTATGAAACACTCTCTGATCTGTCACAGATACTGCATATGCAGTGATTCTGTTGGTAGCCTGTTGGGCTGTAGGACTGCATTTACATGTGAAATGCAGCTTCCTTTGAATGTCATATGAATGTTTGTATGTTGCATGGGAACAAAAAAAAAGGTGTTCTTTTCAATACGTATGCTTAAATAATGCTGATAACTGGAGGATGAGTTCTGGCTATAGGTGCTGCTTTTGCATTAGTGATTTTTTTTATGCTGTGTAGAAAGCAATGCAGTCTACATTTAGTTGGAAGTCTCTTGAAGCTTTAGGAAACTTGGAAATGTTCTGAATTCAGGGGTGCTTGTTATCAATCTTTCACTGATATTTTCCTTAATCTTATAATTAGTTCTACTCTGAGTGGGCTTATATAAAACAGTAAAGTGGTACAGAGAAAGGAAGCTTTAGTATAACTTGTTTCTAGAGGTTAAAAATTATTTGGGTGTTGTAAAAGGAAACTAGAGCTACACCAGGTTATTGATAGGGTGATATTTAAGGTATTCAGAATTGAAAAGGTTACTTGTTTAACCTCCTGATGTATTTGTCATTGCTGTTTACTAAGCATATTTGCAATTACCTGTTTCAGTATCACCCAAAAGGTGCTAGGATAGACGTGTCTATCAATGAGTGCTATGATGGCTCCTATGCAGGAAATCCCCAGGATATCCACCGTCAGCCTGGATTTGCCTTCAGTCGCAATGGACCAGTCAAAAGAACTCCCATCACACACATACTTGTTTGCAGGTAGGGAGATGGAAAACGAGATCTGTCTGTATTTGTGTAATAAGGCACGTGGACTGGATTTGTGAAACCCAGGGACTTGTAAATATGTAGATGCACACAAACGGTGTTCGATTTCGCTATCATTAGAGTTCAGTGGTTCACGAATAAAGAAAATCTTACTGAAGGATGGTAAACACACCTGTAATTTTTGTACATCTTTTCAGGTGAGGTATTTATTCATAATTATCTGATTAAAAAAAAAAAAAAAAATTAATTTTTTTGGTAACTCTTATCCTAAAACTTCTCTTCCCCAAAAGTTGGAGGGTGGGTTGGAGTGGGATTTGAGGTTTTTCATGGCATCTGTTTCCCTTCTGGTGATTTCCCCCACAACGTTTCTGTAAGCTAGAACTTAAAAGAATAATTTGTACTAATCAGTTGCAGTTCTTAGTATTTGTGTATTTGCCATAATGGTTGAAAGTAGGTTGGTTTTTTTAACTTGTGCTAGGCCAAAGCGTACGAAAGCGAGTATGTCGGAATTCCTGGAGTCTGAAGATGGAGAAGTAGAACAGCAGCGAACGTACAGCAGCGGGCACAATCGGCTGTATTTCCACAGTGACACCTGTTTACCTCTCCGTCCACAAGAAATGGAAGTAGACAGTGAGGATGAAAAGGATCCTGAATGGCTAAGGGAGAAAACCATTACTGTAATTACTGCATTTATACAAAACTATTTTAAACGAATTGTGTTTTTTAAAAGATGGCCTGCAGTTGTAGGGAATAAACAGGTCATGTGTTGTGAAAATAATGCATTTACTTTAGGAATGAGTAGAAAATTCTGTGATGCTGAGGCACTGATGATAGACATTCATGGAAAGAAGGTTTGTATTTTCAAGTATGTCTTCAGTTGCTTGGCCTGCATGTGTCCTGATGAGTTTTCATTGTTTTGTGGCTGGTTTTCTTCTTCCAAGAGGAGATGCTGGTATCACAGGAGTACACAGTGGGGTGTATATATAATGTGGAATTAATTTATCACCAGAGGAGTCTACATGATACAGTTTTGGGTTTTTTCCTGACCTTTTTGACTGCAGTGCCTGAATTTTCAGCGGTAGTTATTTCTGTATAGGTAGCATAAGCTGAGTTTTAGATGTACATTCATTACTTGCCAGCAGACATGTGGTTCTGATGCCTGTGTTTGTTTCTTCTCCTCTCTTTTCTCCCAATCCTTTATCCCTCCAGCAAATTGAAGAATTTTCTGATGTTAACGAAGGAGAGAAAGAAGTGATGAAATTGTGGAATCTTCATGTTATGAAGCACGGGTATGTTACTGTGCTTAGTTTTGATACAAATAAATTACAGTGTAGATTTGTTTGAGCGTTTTGCATTCCAGCTAGCTCAGTTGTTTAGGAAAGAATCGTTAAAGGATAATTTGGTTAACAAGCTTTTCACTGTTCGAGTTCTTAGAAAATTTTCTGACCCCTTGTAGCCCTACAGCTTTGAAAAGAAAAGCCATTGCAGATGTTGGGACTATGTAATAGATGGTCTGTGCAGTTACATTGATAACCCACGTTGCAGAGAAGCTTTCTGTTCTTGAAACTGTTCTAATTGCCTATTTCTAATCATATGATTCTAATTTGACAGGTTTATTGCTGACAATCAAATGAATCATGCCTGTATGCTGTTTGTTGAAAATTATGGACAGAAAATCATTAAGAAGAACTTGTGTCGAAACTTTATGCTACATCTGGTCAGCATGCATGACTTTAACCTCATCAGCATAATGTCAATAGACAAAGCTGTTGCCAGGCTCCGAGAGATGCAGCAGAAGTTAGAGAAAGGAGAATCGACCTCCCCGACGGATGAGGAATCTTCTGAGGAGCAAAGTGGGACAACAAATGGATATAGCGAAAATAATACGAGAGAGAGGATTTCAGAAATGGATAGCATCTCAGGTGTCACAAAACAGAGCAAGAAGCAAAAGCTCTGAAGTCAGAAGTCAATTGCCATTCAACGGACAAGCATTGAAGTGACATTCTAGGGTGCATGAGCTCTATAAAGAATTACACACAAAAATACAGAGATTCCAAACAGGCACTGCTGGATGGAAATAAATGATTTCAACAAGGATATTGTTTTAACAGGGTTTCTATTCAGTTACTTATGCAAGTACTACATGTATATCGGTTTTGGTGATGTAATGACAATATTCTAAGAGTTTGAGCATGAAGAGCAATATGAAAATCTTTTTGTAATTTTAGTAATTAGTGTCTTAAGAACTTTATGGAATTTACATAATTTAAGTATATGTAAAACCGTTTTTATATTAAGATTTTTGCATCTGTATCTGGCTGGTTTTCCTACCATGAAGTTGTGAAACATTGGGGAAAGGGGACTGGGATACAGTTTCTGCTTTTCTTATTTAGAAATTCTCCAGTTAGCTTTTTGTGAAAAGTACGTCTCACTATTTAAAGTTTAACCTTGATCCTTGTATTTGAAATCATTTATCAATTGATCATAAATTACAAATTAATTTTTTTTTTTTTTACACTAAAATTCTCGAAGTTGGCAAACTAAGCACTTCCTTTGTCTTGTGCCTGTTTGGAAAGATCTTGGCTTTTCATGTTGCAGACACAGTGAAGTACCACCTTAGCTTTTTGAGGTTACCAGCAGTTTGGTTTTTCGTGGATAATTCTGATGTATTGATCACCCAGTGTACCATTTTAAACTTGAACATTAGCTCCTTTATATTTTCCTTACGCATTTACACAACTACACACACGATTTGATGTCAACCCTTTTTTTTTCTTGACCTGGGGTTCCGCATCATAGCGTGCCATGCTAAAGCCGAGAGTCTAGAGTCAGTATGTGGGCATGACCTCGAGCAGCTTCTCTGAAGTTTCTTGCCTGCTCTTCTGCCTGAGTACAGACTGCAAGTCCGGGCCGTGGGTTTAGCTTTGGCTTTCGAGATGCCACTCTTGAGGGAAAAATGCACTGTAAAATTGGACCAGAAAATGTGTTGCACTTCTTATGCAAGTATTCTGTGATGTATTGTATTCAATACAGATACTAAGATGCTGACTAAACTATATTTGAGCAGTTTTGCACTGCTGTTAACACATTTTATGCATACGTTTACAGATTTTTTCCAATGGAAAGTGGTTTCACTACTGGTACAGTATCAGCACCGAAGGGTTTATTCCAGCAAGCACTGTGGTTGAGTGACATCACCTCAATTTTTTATTATCCTTAAAATATTGCATTTTTCATATTCTTTATTTATAAAGGAACAATGCTGCTGTAAATACAGGTATTTTTAATTTTTTATTTCATTCCATCACCATGAGATGCAGTTCCCTATTTGTTTAAGGGGTATATAAGCTTTCTAATGGTGTCTTCAGAAATTTATAAAATGTAAATACTGATTTTGATGGTCCTTAAGATGTGTTTAACTGTGAGACTATTTAACTAATGGTGTGGATGTGATTTGTCATCCAGTATTAAGTTCTTAGTCACTGATTTTGTGTACAAAATAGGAAAGAGGGAAACTGCAGCTTTCATTACAAACTTCTTGAATTTGCCAGCTCTCTGAGTTTTAGCAAACTCTAATTACGCCTCTCTGGATAGTACATCAAGCATTTCTCTCTGGCTTTAATTTGCTAAAGCTGTGCACATATGTAAAAAAATAGATTATTTTAGGGGAGATGTAGTTCTAGAATTATTGCTTATGTCATTTCTTAAGCAGTTATGCTCTTAATGCTTAAAAGAAGGCTAGCATTGTTTGCACAAAAAGTTGGTGATCCCCCCAAAAATAGTAATGAAATTACTTCTGTCCAGTAAACTTTGTATGTCATGTCAATTTATAATAAAAGCTGAAAAAATCCCTTTGTTTTCTATTTATAAAGATGCCTTTTCTATATGTACCTTTGATAGATTTTGAAGATACCATGTAAGCTGGTTGAAAAGAATTTGAATGGTACAGTAGATGTAAAAACAAACCAAAACCCCAAACGAAAACAAAACAAGTTCAGTTGTTTTAAGTGAAGCATTGTTTTTACATTAAATGTTTTATTTGAAATTGGCTTATGTACATAAAGTTCAGTAATACAAAATCTGCCATGCGGGTTGTCCAGTCATTTCTGCAGGTGCAGAAAGGTCGCAAGCAGCACCTTCTGTCAACTTTCTCTTCTGCACGGCTTTTAAAATCTGGATACGTGTTCTTCCTCTGCCAGATTGTTATAAAGGTAGCTAAGTTTCTCTCCATTCTTCTTATATTTAAGGTTAAATTACCAAGTTTTTCGCTGGATTATAAAAACTTTCATTCTTCTTTTGTGGGGGTAGAACAATCCCAGAGATGTATCTAAGCTCTGCGTTACTGTTTAGAATTGTAATTTATAAACCATCACTTGCGATGTGTCGGTTACAAAACTATGGCTTGTGTGTTTTTTACATGCAAGTGGGTAATGTTTCAAACATTTTATAAGATACTTAGTTTATTTGGAGCAAATTTTAAATCAGTATGAGCATAAAATAGTGCTTCTCTGGGACTTCAGAAGATGGATGCTCCAGGTACTACAGAACAAAGCGCTGTGTGGCCGGAGACTGTTGGATAGCAGCCACTCAAAACCTTTTTCCATTCAGGTGCTGACACGTGAGATATGACAGCTAGATTCTGTGAACTCGACTTCACACCACAGCTGTCCAGTATGCTTTTGTCTCTAAAACTGGCAAGGTTTTTCTAATCTAGCCTTTAATACGTCCATGGCGGATTTTAATGGTATTTGTATTTGGTGATCATCTTAATACAAAAGGTCTGTGAACCCCAAGTTGGAAGCTAACGTATGACTTGAATATTTAATTCAGTGCATTAAATACTATATTCAGAACTGTTAGATAAATTCCAAGTTGTTAACCTTAAGTGTACGTTGCTTTGAGTGTGTCTGGATTGTAGTCCTGGAATTTTTGGAGGGTGGGGTGAAGATTCACTGCCTGGAATGAAGCAGTTCTAAATATTTTGAACTGTTCTGATTATTTGCCTAATCACCAGAACAAAATCCCCAAACCACCCCACCTACCCCTAACCAGCAATTTGATTTTTACCTTTGAGAATGTGGGAGCCTTCTGGTGAGGACAACTTTGATAATATTGTTCAAAGCTAAGTATTTCTTAATTTACAGAACAGTTTGGTGCCGTTACCAACCCGTGCTTGAATGAAGGTGTTTCTCTTGGACCAGATCCTGGTGACACATCTAATACCACATGTTTCACAGCTGAGAAAACAAGAGCTTTGAGCACACGAGGTAAGTCTGCCTTCCAAGATTGATATTTGCTGTTCTTAAACTGCTTGATTTGGGACTGAAGCTGCAGTATTTAGGAGAAGCACTCGACATCTTATCGTGAAAGTTCTTCATATGAACAGACTATTTATGAGAGCAAGCTACACAAGCAGCAGACTTCCTGGTTTCACGAATTTTGCCTTCAGAAAGAAATGAAAGAAATGGAACAGGCTGTAGGTGAAGTGAAATTTAAGGGGAACAAAGTAAAGCTGTTTGTTAGTGCAACATGGACTTTATTTGAAGGGGATTAAATACCTGCTGCTTGTTCAGTAATGCTGGCCAAAAACTACCGTTGTGTAAGAGTTGTGCCATTGAATGCAAGGGTAAGAAGATGGGAAGAGTAAAATGGAGACAAATGCACTGTGCTGGGCTATTGAGGAAAGTGGTTTACAGATGCTGTGACTAGTTTTTAATGAGGAAAATTATTTCTGCAGAGGTGTCAGTTAAGGTTTGAACTGAGCTGGAAAAAAGTGCACAAAGCAGAAACATGAAAAAACTTGTTTGGGACTTCTCAGGGACAGAAAATGAAAACTAAAAGCAGCTTTTAAAGATGGCTGTGAGAATGCATTGTCATATGCTGGGGGTAGAATGCAGTCATGCTCAGCTTCATGCCCCAAGAAATAATTTACTACAACATACACAGTTGAGGGATAAAACTTTATTTTAAAAAAATTCAAATTTCACTTGACGCATAAGTCTTAGCTGAGGTAAGTGAATGTACTAGCTTAAGAAAACAACTTTCAGGACTGGGTTTCGTAAGCGGTTAACACACTGTTGCTTGCAAGGCTCTGATAGCTGGAGGTGGAAAGGTCAAGTTTTCTGAGAACTTTGCTGTGGAAGAACAGAATTTCACTCTCTTTAATTCAAGCCTCTTACGATTTATTGCATACTTTGTTACTTCTATTACTCAGGTCTTCTGCCCTGAGACTCTTGACCTCTCCCAGGTTGAAGGTGCAGCTCTAAGAGGGGGCTGAACAGTACCTGGTTTGCAGTTTGGGCAGCTACACTTACGCTAGGTTAAAACAAATAACAAGACAACCAAGAGTAACCCAACATTGTCAAGCTGCCCTTGTTCAACATACAGCTAAAAACTGAAGGCAGAAAACCAATCTCTTCTCTTGGCCTCTCAGTTCCTGAAGGGGAGCAGCAGGGGCCTCCTGCAGCCTTTCACAGTCGTCTTGAGCTGCTTTGTATGTGTGTTCTGAACAAACTGCCATGGCATTGCCATCTCTGGAAGTACCTGAATGTAAGGCTTAAGCTTTTTTTTTTTCCTTCTACTAGGCAAGTAAATACCCTGCAGAATCAACAGTCTGACTAGAACTAGCCCCTCCAAAAGCAGATGAAAAGGTACCTGACCTGTAGGTACCTCAGAAGTGTAGATACTCAGAATTTTAGTTTCCATATGGTTAAAAGTACTGTTACAACTAGTACCTGACAGTTGAAGTGTGTTAAGTAAAATTATCAGCACTACTCCCTGGAGCAATAAGTTGGCTGCTAGCTGGAGTGCCAGTCTGACCCTCTCTGAACAAGACTGATACTGGTATGACCATACACTGAACCTTCCTGGCTACAGGAAAATACAGAAAATACTTCCCAGGATAATTCAAGGGAACACTAAAAGCACAGGATAAGCTCATTCTCCTGCTCCCTAACACTGTAACAGTTAACCCTGAAAAACAGAGAATACTGCAGGCTTTTTGTTATTAACACTGGATAATCTTACCCAGAGGTGTCCAGCCTCTCTTACTTCATGTCTTACAGTATACTCAGACCTAACTCTCCCATGTGCAAGTTCTTTGCATCCATCTGAATCTACTCAAGGGTTGGGGGTTTTTTTCTTATAAATGGTATAAATAAAGCCAGCCATTTTCCTCTTCTGAAATACAGACGCCTGTGGAGAAAATGCAGGCACGATGACTAATCTTTTAGTAGTGGCAGTGTGAGTATGGGGGATATTAATCCAATGTAAATTAACTTTTTTATGGTAGCATAGCATGCTGACACTGAAGGGGAGAGGGCAGAATGATTGTCTAGGTTTTATAAAAATAGTGCTAGTCTTAACATTTTAAAATACATTTAATTCTAATTGAACTTGAGGTAAGAAGGCCCTCGGTGAGCACTGCTTTAAAATACTTTTTATATCCAGTAGTATTGCAATCACTTGACCAGGAATAGGCTCTCTTTCCTAGCTCTCAGTCTTACTTTCCTTTTAATGGAAATAGCAGTAACTTAATTCAAGATCAAGTAATTCATGGAATTTCTTGCCCCATCCTACTACATCAAGGAGAGAGCTAAATCTGTGCCAGCAGAGTCTGCCTTAAGCCTACACCCAAAGCTCATCTCCCCAGGTGGACCTCCAGCAGCAGACCCAGCTTGCTTGGGCAGCCTAAGTCCATTCTCAGTGCTTGGACCATGACCATGCTCCACTGCATGTGAATGCATGGTGAGCCTAGGCAGCTGTCTGGGAGTTCCAGGAATCCTGCACCTCGGAACAGCACTCCATTGTTGGACAAGAGAAAGAAGGTTGTTTCTAAAGTCTTGGAAGGGCTCTGAGGACTCAGGGCTGCTAATCTGCATGTCATGCCTTAGTACTAAATCACTAAGACTTGCTCTGACATAAGCTACACAGTGAATTGTAACTGGGGCAGACATTCAGAGCAGAGAAGGACCCTCCTAGTCTAGGTACTGGTCTGGGTTGAGGCAAACACCAGCATTAAGCTGATCTAAGCATCACCATGCAACTACTCTAGAAAATAGATTGAGTGACAACACAAAAGACAGTTCCAGAGCTATCTGAATAAGGCACTTGGGTGGGACAGGAACAGAGTGGCTACATATTCCAACAGACATTATGGCTCAGATGTCCTTGCTCTGGAGGAATGAACAGTACCGTGCATGGAAGAAAGGGCTGTTGCCTGCAGGACCTGCTCTCCACACTCCTAAGGCAGCGTTGTGTACAGGGAAGTGCAGCAGGACATCACTGCTCTAAATACTTGGCTCTTGGTATAAATAAAACTTTGGTCCCTTACCACCCCTCCACCCCCCCAAAATATTTACCGGCGTATTTCACAGAACAGCAGCATTAAGCAAAGTTAATTCTACACAACATGCGTACCCTGAGACTAGAGTACAAGGAAATACTGACAAAAATCAAGTCTGGGGGGAAAAAAAAACAAAAGGTCTTATGGACTGCTTAATTTGCCTATGCAAATGCCTGTTTCTAACTTTTTCCAGAGTAACAAATCCAAAGTTTCACCATTATTTTTTTAAATGAATCCAGAAGGAAGTACAATATAGGGGAGTTCAAGTAGTATAAAGATGGATATTTTTCTTAACAGATTGGTGATGTCAAACAGCTGGAAACCCAGGTTTTAACTGACACTTTATGTCATGTTAAGCAAGAACGAAAATCCTTCACTCACTGTTAAAACACCAAAACTTTCCAGCCTGGGTATGAAAATGAACATCCAAAATACAAAGAAACACAGCATTGATCAAGTACCCAGTCGAAGACCACTTCCCTGTTGTTAGAGCTAATGGTTACTCGAAGCTTGAAGTTTCCTCCCTCGTTGCTGGAAGGCCCTAACTGCACAACTTCCATGTCAAACGTCACAGTCGATCCAGACGTAACAGCAGGCAGCTGGTTTGTCATCTCTTTTCCATTTACAAATACTGCCCCTGAAACAGCCAAGATACCAAACATTATTTCTCACTTTCTGTACATCCTAACATGCAATACTACATCTCCCAATTTTTTTGGATGCAAACAAATGGAAAGCAACCCTGCCCAATTCCTTTTTGTCACACCACACAGGCTGCAATAACCACAAGCAGGAAAAGGAGATCCAGGATTTCACCGAAGATTTTAACCGCACAAGCAGTAAGAACATAAAAAGGAGGATGAAGTTGCTCATGTGGGATCCAGGGATATAAAGAACCAAGGGCTATGGGTTTGGGGAAAGAGGGAGCCCCCTTCTCTAATGATGTGATTCAGACTCACCGTTGGTGCTAACGCACACAGCTTTCTCACGCTGCAAGGAGTCGTAGCCGTTCTGCTGCTCCACACACACTCCGAGGCTGTCTCGCCTGTCTGGCTGCCCCACCGTTTCAATTCTACCAAGCAAAAAGTTCAGTCAAACCCTGAAGCTTTAAATCGAAACGTACAATGAGATCCAGGCGGTAATACCCAGTCATACTGTGCTCCAGGGCTTCCAACAAATTCATCCAGCCTTTTAGGGAGATCCCTGCTGAATGACTAGAAGTCCTACCAGCTTTCCCAACAGCTCCACTAAGCAGTGCGCTCACTAGTAATCTGCACAAAACCTTGAGCTGCTTCCTGCAAACTTTCATTGCTATTTAACAAAATTCTACCACAGCTTAGGGACTTTTGCTAGATTTCCAGGTGTCTGAAATGACCAGTATGTGCAGAACTACAACCCACACTTATCTCCACCAGGTTACTGGTCAGCCTCGCATCCACGCCAAGACAGCTGTTTCCGTGTCCTGTTAACAAAGTTATTCTCCAGCCTCTGCTATCTACAATTTTTAGAAGCCCACAGAACACGTGGAAGGAACAGTGCTCAGCAGAACACTGTTCAGATCCCTTCTCACCACTTCCAGTGCTGCAGAGCAAAACCTTGCCACCATCACTACAGCACACAGACACCGACCCAGTTCAACCACCACCAGTTCCCATTTCTCTCAGAGCACGCAGAAGTGAATCTCTGGGGAATCATATGTGCTTCTTTTGTGTTAGCTGGCAGTAGAGCTGTGGGTTCCTGACAAAGTCAGCATGATCCTCGTAGACCAAATCACCAGCCCAGCCAGACAGCCTGTGGCTCCCCACTGCCAGCCAAAGCTTTAGAGACAGCTGTAGAGCAGGTAGCTGTGGAGAAACATTCCCTTTGTAAGGGCAACTCCCTGAAGGCTGAAAATAAACAGGATGAGCCTTGACTTAAAGCAATGATGTTTTCCTACAACTTGTCCAAAAGCCTCACCTCAGAGGGTAACTGAAGCAGCCTGTCTTTAAAAAGCAGATGCAAGGCATTGCATTTAGCACAGCCTCACTCTTCGCTGAGGAGGTTATGCCTGTGTCCTGAACACACAAGAAGAATACAAAGCTGCTTCACAAACATCTGTAATGTGAACCTTGCTTATTTGGTTTGCTCTGCGAGTCACTTACCCCCTTGTGAATACACTATTGTTTCAACAGATGGAGAGAGCCAAGTGCTACAGCTCCCTGCTCAGGAAAACCTCTCACTTGCAAACGAGAAGCTACTCTCGGACCTTGGAAGAGGAACACGGCCAATTTTTGAGGTTGTTTTCAATCTCAAGATGTGTGTCGTCATCGTTTTTGTGGCTATGTGCTTGTCAGTGCTCTGCCATCCTGAAACAATCTCCTCTTGGAGAGGAGTCCACATTACCAAACTGTAAAGCAAAAGACTTTCATTTGCTACCAGTGAAGAAAGATAAAAGGCATTGGTCTGAAAGAGAACCAAAGGAAACCTCTAAGTTCTGCCTTTAATTTCACAGGCATTTCTGAGCCAAGAGATGTTAAACCTAGCAAATGATCCAAATCAAAGCTTTAGATCTTTTTATCCTATCTCAGAGAGGGCAAATGAATACATCCTCATACTATAACCATCTAAAGTTAAGAGAGTTCATTAGCAGGAAGGGAGAAATGAAACACCATGGAATAAGTTACAAAAATATCAAGAACAGCCCACTTAAATTGCCTTTGGGGATTGCCTGCTGTATGGCAAGTAGTTTTATTTAGCCAGGGAAAGGTGGAATACAGCTTCAGAGTCTTTGAGGTCTGTAATTACAACTGACATATCCACAAGGACATTCTTCATACCCCATTAAACAGCATCATCTTAGGGACAGGACTACAGGCAGCAAAGCTGCCGGGTATTTTCAGCACATTCTGTGTCAAATGGAAAGCTTCACTTTCACAAGATCCCTTCTCCACTCAGCATCTTCTAATGCCAGTTTCAAGCAGTACTCTGATCAGCTCTACTTATCTCAGATGTTAAGGACATTGGTGCCAGGCTGCCATCCTTACCTGTCCCTTGCTGTTGTACATACAATGTTTTCATTTCTGAAGTCAAAGCATGTGGATAGTGTGGGAACAAAA
The DNA here is from genome assembly GCA_025345505.1 of Todiramphus chloris collaris. Lineage (NCBI taxonomy): Eukaryota > Metazoa > Chordata > Aves > Coraciiformes > Alcedinidae > Todiramphus > Todiramphus chloris. Next base: position 4,460,389 of record JANVCC010000127.1, on the reverse strand, counting down.
GCACCCACTGACCCAAAGGTAAAAAGAATTAACTTGCAAGTCTCTGAATTCTGACCACCCAGTAACAGCTTCTACAAAACTCAAGGAAGCTCAACATTCCACAGACTTGCTCAGCATTTTACCACCCCCAGTTCACCCTGGTCTCTGTTTTAGATAACTGTGGGTCCTACAAACATATCAGGTGTTTACTTCTACTTCCTGGCTCTTCAGGAAAAGGGAAGGAAGTTCAGCATTCACACACTCTACCTTGACTGGGGCTGAGCTGATGTAAAACTTCCAACATGCATCATGACTCAGATTTACATACAATTTACATGTAACAGACTAGAGAAGAAAGCTTAGCTCAGAGAAGCACCAGACAACAGCTACCCAGAAAGTACTTGCCTGAATGTCAATGTTTGCCCACAGACATAAGTAGGAGCTTTGGAGTAGAGCACACCACACGACTGAGAGTCATTTCGAAGTGCTATGTTTCTTCGACTACTCAAGCTGTAACCCTCCAAACCAGTTGTCCATTCTTCAAGGAAGTGAGAAAAAAAGAAAAAAAAAAAAAAACCCCAAACATGAAAAGCATGTTCCTCAACTCGACTTAGGTTCCATCTATGCAAAATCAGCTCAGTCACAACATCCACTCAGTTTATCTCATATGAAGCTTAAGCTACTTTGAGAACAGGGGCTGGTTTTGCTGCCTTCTGATGGACAGGTTTCTTTTTCTAATAACCTGCAACTACAGAAAGTGTTTCCCAGTTCAGAGTTCACCAGAAGTTTGCCCTTTGCTGCAATCCCTGTGAAGTCACACTGTAGGCAAAGGAAAACCTCCGTTACCCACTGTCCTTCGCAAAGGACAGGAGAGAAAATTGAGGTTTCTCTCTCTCCAAGATAAAAGCCTCTTGTGAAACTGTGTAGGCAAGGGAGAGGGAGAAGGAAAAGAAATGCTTCACTTCTGGCTCATTGATGCCTTCCAAGGCTAAGCAGTGAGCTATCAGCCCGAACAGCTCGCTATCTATCACTCATGCTAGGAAGCAAAGTATCACTTGTAAGATGAAAGGATAGCCCATCATACATTACACACATGCATCACAGCTAAGGACAGCCCATCATCACACAAAAAGCAGCTCCGTAAGTCATTCAGCTATAGCCCTTCAGGAGCACTGCACTGCCAACCTGGGCTAAAGATGAACAGCAACAGAACAGTACCGTGGGGAACCAGCGTGGTCCGGCCAACCTGAGGAATGCTCCACGGACTCCACTCTTGCCGCCCGTCTCCTCGGGCACAGACCCTGAACTGGTAATCGACGTTCGGATCGATGTGCAGCACTATGAACTCTGTCTCCGAGCCGACGTACACATCTTCGAAGTGACTGGCAGTACTCTTCCGATACTGCAGGCGGTAATCTTGTGGTACGAAGTCATCATCCACCTGGAGAAGTAGTTACCACGTTAAGAAAGGACCACCTCTTTTCTTTTTTCCTTCTGCCTCCAAAGCAGCACACACCAGGCTGGGACTGCAGGCTGCCATCGAAGGTGATTCAGGCACAAGGTAGGAAAGAGCAGAAAGCCAGCCTTATAGAAAATAAGCTCAGTGTCTGAACCAACTAATGCAAAAAAGAAGTACAGGAATGATTTGAGTATCTATAGAAGAAATATTTAACAGAAGGTTTTTCAATCTAGCAGAGATTTGCCAAGATCCTTCAGCCAAAAGCTAAAGACAAATTTGCAGAAGAAATTTAGCATCAATTTTTAAAAGCAAGGGAATCTCGCTGTTGACCTTCATGAACTGTTCCAGGGAATAATTTCCAATTGTGATATCTCCAAGTCAAAAGATAATTTCACACACGCATAAAAAAGCTCCGCTATCCCCCAAGCATGGCCAAACTGAGGGAACTCCTCACAGAAATCAGACCACGTGTGACAATAGTGTCTACAGTTTTATAATCTGACACCACATCCTTTACAAGGTAAGGGTGCCTGGTTGGGGCTAGAAACCAGAAGTTTGTTTAATGCTGCTAAGGAGCACAGAGCTGTCCAACAACAACACCACATCAAAGCACAGCAGTAATTTACTTAAAAATAGTTCTTGTGTATTGAAGAGAAAAGCTACTTGAGTAGCTAATGCCAGTATTAAAATATTTTCTCTTTCTACCCACTGCATCTCCTCAAGAACACAAACATGTTTAGGTACAAAGCATAACAGAACAGGTTCAGCCTCATCCTGGGTCTGCTAAAGCATCTTCAAAGGGAAGAAAAGCATCACCCCAGCACTGAAGTCATCCCACTGAGAGCATCTGGCAGTTACTGCTACACAAACAAACCACTCACGTCTAAGTGCAGATCACCTCTGTCAGAGACAGACACCAGGATTTCTCGGTCCTACGTGTGCAACAGCATCACAAATAGATTACTCTCTACTATTTATTCATTTAGTGGGAAGAGCATATGAAGGAGGCACTTCCTGCTTGTCCAGTACCTGGCCCTCGCTGCAGCATGGGAGGCAGGGGTAGCAGAGTTTTCAGCTGCCCCACCCACCCCCGTTTTCCCCACACAGATTGAGGCAGAGCTGTATTAGGTCAGCCCTTTCTACCAGCAGATGGGAGCAGGCAGAGCTCAACAGCAAGAGACTAACACAAAAGCATCACTGCCAGGCAGACAAACCCCAGCTCCAACCACAACATCACTAGATTACCTTGCCTTCAAATAAAGCCATTACCATAAAAATCTTTCTAAAGAAGTTTCTAACTACACACTTGAGCGAACTCTTCCTTTGAAGGCAGCAGAGAATCCAGAATGAAAGTGGCTTTTTTCAGTTTCTTTAAACAAAACTGAAGTCTGGATGGTTTTCACCCAGGATATTTTACCTACCTTACACCAGCGGACTAAAATACCTCCAGGCTTCTCAACAAATTCCTCAAGCTGCACAGGTGGGCGAGATGCCACAGTTCCATGTCTGAATATTTGATTTTTCAATATAGTAAGAAGGCAGTCATCCAACTGGGCAGATAAACAAGGCACATCAACCAAGGGGGGTACTTCTGGTAAGCTGAGAAAGGAAAGTTTGCTGTAATGAAAGGGGCCACCTTCTACAAATTCATATTTTGTCCATACACTTGAATCTGTGCAGATTTGCAAACAGAGAACAGCTGCAGAAATTGGCATGTGCATTTCAAACTTAAAAGACTCGGAAAACATTGTGTTTCAGCCCTAAGCAGACTGTTTCTCAGTAAATACTCTGAAATACAGGCTGTTCCACAAGGAGTGGTTTCATCGTTCACAAATAAACAGTCCCTATTCCTGCAGAACATATGGAGCTTGAAAACTACTCCATTCTGTGACTGTCAGTCTCAATGAAACTCTAGGAAACAAACATGACAGTAACACCTCAAATGAATCTTTTAAGGCAATGGAGTGGAAGGCTTGTGTTTCAAAGGAGAAAAGATGCCTGATACAAGAAGAGCACACGTGCTGCTGCCTCAGACCACCTCAGTGTGTCAGTATCTTACCTATCTAGCTGAATATGTAAAGCTTTCTTTGTAAAGCTGCAAAGTTTCTCATTCTGTTGTCCCACATCTCCATGGACTGCACTCTCTCCTGGAATCAAATGGTGAAAATATTCCTAATGAGAAAATGTCCAAGAAAGACATTCTTCACTTCAAAGAATAACCAGTTCTGACATGAACACCCAATTAAACATGAAGCATTCTCAGCACTTTTGCTAGACTCTTAGCTAGAAAATACAATTATAGTTAACAATATAAAGCCTATCTAGCAACTTTTGAAGCTCTCAAAGCTTCCTGCAGACACACCCCTTACACAAACAGATGTAATAATTTGCCTCAGGTCTCAGACGGTAGCAGAACTGTGGTCAGATGTCAGAAATCAGAATTATTAATCCCTTCTTCCACCTGCTTTAAAAGAAGAAAAAAGCAAAGTACCTTCCCTGAGCAGAAAATAAAAAAGCAGGGGCTTAAAAGTAAGAAAAAATATTTAGCCAGTGTTCTGTTTTCTACAGTCTAAACGTTAACTATTGGCATAATGAGGGAAACAATCCACGCATTAAAGTGTGGAGATCAACAGAAATCTTTCCATAAGCTTTCCATATAAAGCAGTGTCCCACAGTTGAGCTTACAGAGCCATAGGCTCCAGTCGCCCATCTGATGAATTTATGGTAATTTACAACATGAGCAAGCTCAGTCCTTTTTCAAATGGGGAATTACAAACACTACAAATCTCTAAAGAAAAGCATACGTCAGAATTGGCAGCAGGAGATGTAATAACCACGGAGACTTAACTCCTTTCTGACCCAGATGCAACGTCTGCTCACTTTGAGAACGTGACTTTGCAATGCTTCTGCTGCTGCAGAGGGGATGGTGACCCACGGGGTAGGAGGTGCACAGCCACCCAGGTTCATATCTGATCTGACAGAAACTTGGATGAAACACAGGCACTCTCTGCCACCACCCTGTGATTCAGTAAGTTAAGATGTAAACTCAAGGTGATGACCAGCTGTCCCAAAGGTTGTGGTGCTAGAAAAAGTGCCCAGCAAATTAATTCTTAAATATTGTCACTACTCCTGTGAGCAGGAGGCACAGAGCTGCCGAGCCAGCACGCTCTCCGAGCGCAGAGCTCCCGTCCGAGTGGAAGCTGGAAGACTTCCTACCCGGGGGACACGGCTCAGTGCACTGTAGGTCACAAAACTGAGATCATGTCGAAAGAAAGTTAAAGTTGAGACACGAGAACAATGCAAGGAAACTGCCAACTTACTCATGGCTCAGACACGCTCCCAGTAGGTTCTCCAGCGTGGAGAAAACAGTCAGGACTAACATTCCTTTCTGGCTAGGTATTTAGCATCAGTAGGGTACAAACTGGCCCCCACAGCAATATTCCACATGTCCCTTTTTGTCTGACTCATCCTCAGACTTTGAGAAATTTCTCCCATACAGTGGTCATTTCATTCCTCATGTTCAACATCCACAGTGAACATAATCTCACTCAGCAGGGAAGATAATCTGGTCGCTTCAGCTGCTACTCCACTAAGACACAAATAACTTTCTTCAACCAAGAGGGATGTTCTGTTATTATGGTACCAAAGATGTTTTTTATTTCTAAGTAGTATAATCCTCTTTCTAGCGTGAAAGGGTGCATTTTCTTAACATTTGGTTTGAAAGAAGTCCAAAATAAGCCAAATATGGTGATTATAACAGTTTTCCAGAGAAGACACACTGGAAGGTAGAGCCAAGACGTAGTGTCAGGTCCTGCCTTACCTTCCCGGAGCAGTTCATCAGCTGTACTGACTCCATGCTCTATTAACTTCCGGCATTCATCCAAGGGTTTGATGCTCTCTTGTTCTATAGCATCCACTTCCTGCAGCAGTGACATCAGTCGCTCATCCAACAGCTTCTTTAAGGTCCCTTTTAAATCATTGAAATGTTGCTCAAGTACATCTCTGGTCAATGCTGCACTTTCTCTGATCTAAATTCAGGTAACAGGAAAGAAGGATTCAAGATAAAGGCAAAGGCCATGCACATCTTTTTCTGCATCTGCTGGGGAAGAGCTGCATGTGAAGTCAGCTTTAAGAAAAGGACCACTGGCAGGTTACTAATTACTGTAGTCCTTCTTAGTACACGTACAGCAGGGAAGGAGGCAAAGACTCTAGCCTGGACAAAGGGAAGAGCACGTTAACTAAGCAAAGTACAAACTGTGTGATGCGTACTTCACAGAACCACAGAATGTGAGGGGTTGGAAGAAACCTCTGAAGATCATCAAATCCAACCCCTCTGCCAGAGCAGGACAAAACTAGGGCAGATCAGAAATGAAGACACTCCTTGAAAGTCTCTGGAGAAAAAGACTCCATAACCTCTCTGGGAAGTCTGTTCTAGTGCTCTGTAATCCTTATGGTAAAGAAATTCTTCCTCATGCTGAGGTGGGACTTCCTGTTGAGGTGGAAATTCAGTCAAGGAATTTTTCTTGTCAGAAAAGTCTGAATGCTCTGTAGATCTTTCCTCAGAACTGCTGTAACCCTGTTGAAAAACCACTCTGCCATCATGTTATGATGACAGATAAGACCAGGAGCACTTTTCCAGGCCCTATCACTTCATTGGATTTTTAAAATCCTTATAAAACTGCTTTCTTTTCTTTTTATTTAAAAAAAAAAAACCAAAATACCACCTCTGATTTGTCTGTGCTCCAGGGCGAACAGTGAGTCTGGTTTTATTCTGGAAGGACTAGACCACAGAAGATTCTACAAGTGCTTATTAAAACGTTTGCCAACTTGCTGAATCTGACTTTTAGGGGAGGGAGCATAAAAAAAAAAAAAAGGCATTTGAACACCCCTGAGCTAAAGATGCAACAGTCAGGAGTAATTATCTCCCTATGAACAACTTCTCTTCAGTCACACACACAAGGAAACGCTGCAGCATACACACAGCCGTACACGTAATTTCTAGATCTTTAGAAGTACAGACAACCAGCACAGGAAGTTCTCTGGTTAGGTAAAATAAATTTCCTCTTCAAGTAATATTCATGAAGCTCTGCAGCTGCCACACAGCTCAGTTTCCCTCCTCTTGTTATTTCAACGCTTGAGGAAAAAAAAGGAAGTATTTAGCTTTGTGAAGGGGTGGGGCGGAGGAAGACCGAGCGGCCACTTCTCTAAGCCCATTACCTCCACTACGTGCAGAAACCAACACAACTGTACTTGTAACTGGATTGCAGACACTACTACTACACAGAAGAGGAAAACACCACTCCCTGAACATACAGAGCTGCATGAAGTTTCTTGAAAATTGTGTCGCACTAGTCCAAAAGAAAAGGATGCAACTAAAGGGATTTGCAGTGCTTTTCCTATCTCATGGGCTCCCCAGTCCCCAAATAATACAGCTTCTGCTATCCGAACCCCAGCCCATGGCATTCAGCACTTCTGGACGCAGGGAATTCTTCAGTTTGTGCGACACAGCTGATTCTTTGTGGACAAAACAGCGTGTGGTCCTGAAGATGGAAAGAAAGAAAGAAAACAGGAACACCGAACAAGGAGAGAAATTCCCCCAGGGAGGAAAGGGAAAAGAAAAGGTGAGCTAAGCGAGCACTCACAGCCACCAGAGAAAGGCAAACCGGCTCCTTCTCAGTGCTTCTGAGTTACCAGTCAACACTCTGAGGTGCCAAGATCTGGATTAAAGACAACCACGACCAATTAATTTTCTTAAGTAGCCTGCGGTTTTGAAGATGAGTAATTTAATGTACAGCGATGGCTCGCATTCAGCCGGCAGCAGGGCACCAAGATCGCAGGTTTAGGGCAGATTTTTATGCTAATGAAATCTGCCTTAGAAAAATTAACAGGTCACCACAGAAACATTTGCCGAGTTTGGTTTTGATTCAACTCTACGAGGGGTAAATAAAAAAACGTAGTAAGGCATTGATTCTAGTCTGCCAAACCTAAAATGCTGAGAGGATGTCAGCGGAGAAGCCAGGCCTTGACTCTCCACAATCTCCAAACCCACGCTGCGTATCTTACCAGGCATCTTCAGCGCAGCGTGGGTGGGTTACTACAATCCCACAAAAACTCTCCTCTGGCTCCAGTGCACAGCTGCAGAAAAACCAGCTAACCTGGAATCTTGGCAACGCTCATACCTGACCCACAGAGTACGTGACCCACGGAGTTTGGTGCATGGGGACAGCAGAGCTCAGGAAAGCAACCATACTAGAGCATAACTTGCTTAGGCGGGTATCTTTTAGACGTGAGGGAAAGGAGAAGGGCGTAATGTTTCCTAGAAAATAAGTCAGCATCCCAACTACTTCAGAAAACATAGTTCCTTCAGACATCTTTATTCCTGCTCTGGAAACCTCCCTATCACCCCAGAAAAACAGGCGCAGTTCAATAACAAGCTTCAGCTCAAACCCTTCTCAAGCCTTTCGACTCCATCCATCCATCCATCCGTCCGTCCATCCATCTGTCCATCCATCCATCTATGCATCCATCCCCGGCACCAACAGGAACACGCGCGGTTCCCTCCACCACCCACGCCCGGAGGTCCGGCGGGATTCCCTCACCCTCGCCCTCCCAGCCACGCTCTGACCGGCCGCTCGGCTCAGCCTGCACACGGCGGCGGTACAGGGAAACACGGCCGCGGGAGAACGCGGCCCGGGGGAGAAGCGCGGGACCGGACACCACGGCTGCCCTGGAGCCCGGGTCCCGAATCGGGCCACCGCGGGACAGGGGATGCGGGCAAACCGCGAAGCCCCGGGCAGGCGGGAGCGGCGGGACGGGAGCCTCCCGGCCGCTCGTCCCGTCCCGGGCCCGGCGCTGAAGACCCCCGGAGAGCCCCGCTGCCCGGGCGGCGCCGTCCCACTCCCCCACCTGCTTCCGCGCTTGGTGCAGCCCCCGCAGCCGCTGCTCCAGCTCCCGCCGGTAGCTCCGCGCCGCCTCAATGCTCTCCCGAGCCTCCTGCAAGAGGAGCCGCACCTCGGTCTCCGCCTCGGCCTCCATGGGCAGCCGCGGCGGCGAGGGACCCGGCGGGGCGGGGCGGCGGCGGGCGGGCCTCGCCCCCGGAAGGGCCGCACATCCGGGCGCCGTGCCCCGCGGGGCGGAGCGGGAAGCGCGGCGGGGGAGCCGGAGCCGGCCCCGCGGC
>JANVCC010000127.1:4383542-4446774 GCA_025345505.1 Todiramphus chloris collaris | reverse complement strand
GGGGGCTAAGGGGCGGGGCCGCCGTGTGCTGCCCCGCGTCACGTGAGGGTGGAAAGCCGGCGGCCGTTGGCAGCGCGGGCGGGTCACGCGGGGCGCCGTGGCGCCGCCCCCTTCCGCGCGGAGGTCCGAATCTCGTCCCGCGCGCGCTTTTCTGCCCGCCTGGCGCGCGCCCTGTCAGGCGGCGGCATCGGGCGGGGAACGGGCCGCGGCGGGGCCGCTCCATGGCCATCGCGCGCGCCTCCCCCCGCGGCTGAGGGCTCCGCTCCCCGCCAGCGCCCGGGGCATGGTGGGCAGGGTCGCCGTGGCCGCGGCGGCCGCCTCCCTCCCCGGGAAAGACGGCGACGCTCAGGTGGGGACGCGGACGCGGACGCGGACGGAGGAGGGGGGGCGGTGAGGGGGGAGAGGGGGCTGGCGGCGCGGCCCGGCCCGGGGAGGCGGAGGGCGACCCTTTGTCGTCGGCGCCTGGCACGGCGCGTCTGGGGTAAGGGCGGGAGAGCTTGAAACGGCGCCTGGGCGGTGCGGGGTTGCCCTGCCCGGTGCCCGCCGCCGTGCCCTCCTCGCAGCCTGCCGGACGGGCTGCACTGCCCGCGGGCCGAGCTGTCATGAAACGTCTTCCTGGGGCACGGGGACCCCGGCAGCCCTGGGAAGAAGCGTTTCCCTTTCAGACGATACGGATTCGGAAGAGTTCAGCTTTCAATAAACCAGGCGGGTTGCAGAGGTCTTTGTGAGCCGTCTTTCTCCGAGTCGTGCGAACAAATTCTCTTCAATGATTTGCATTATGATACGAAATGAACTCTCTTGGACTCGTTTTCCTCAGTTGCTTTAAGAGATATGGTTTCTCCTTAAGATACGTTAGATGCTCACTTCATGGTAGGATCATGCACCTTTAAGTGGCGTTGGGATTCTCTGTTAAGTGCTCTACAAACACTGGCATCTCAAGGTAACTCGTAGACAGATCATCTCAACTGCAGTCCGCTTCCTGAACTCTAGCGTTACGAAATCTCCGCAGAGCCGTTCTGAAGACCTTGTGGTCACTTTTTAAGTTTTGGCAGTCTCAGCTCTACACGGGGTTTTTATATTTCTGAAACGGCAGAAAATCTTTATTTCAAGTTTAGTTGTCTTTTGAAAACGTGGAAGTGAGCCTGATGGGCATGCAGTCTTAGCGTGTTGACAGGAGGCCTTTCGTGCTCTGAAAAAGAGCTAGTGTCACTAGTGCGTACCGCAGATACCGTGCTGCTTTGTGTTACCATGCTAAGTCATCTGACATGTTTAAAAACTAAGGTTAACACTGAATTCTTTTTATATAGCCATGCAAGAAACAGCGAGAGGAAGATGCTTCTGTAAAAACAATCACAAGATATTTTTCACCGTTAGCAAAACCAATGGATAAAGTGGTGTCACCCCCAAAACCCAACAATATATTGGGTTATTTTAAAAAGACATCGGTAACTGAGAAAGCTACGTTGCCAGTTACAACTGGAGAAAGCAAAACGCCGTTGGATGCTGATGACAAGGACTGTAAGTCACCTTTTACACCACCTTTAAAGAGGAAGAGGAGAGGTAAGAGAGTCAATTTAAATAATAAGCTAAGAGAGATGAAAGAATCTGAGAATGAACATGAAATAGTGATTACTAGTGATAACAGCAGAGAAACACCAGAACTGAAACAAGACAGTAATGATTTTATTGCTACTTGTACTGTAATTGACAAAAAATGTGCAACAGAATTAGCAGAAGATAATGTGCAAGGGGACAACACCTCAAATGCTGCCCTCCCCGGGAAAAGGGTGAAGAAAGTTGGTTCTGAAATAAAAGAAACAAAAAATAGGTTAAGAAAATCAAGGAAGAGGAAGCACAAAGTAAATATGGATTTGTCTGAAAGTTTTTTATCTGGGAACGAGCTGAATGAAAAATGTGAAAAGGGAACTAAAGGTAGGAAGAAGACGGTTTCTCCCACAATAATAGAGCATGACACTACTATTAGTGACTCCAGTTTTGAAGTTCAGAGGGATGATAAAACATCACAGGTAAATAACAGTATAATAACAGTATCATTTGAGGACTTCTTGAAGAGTCAGGGAGAAAATAACGATCGCATTGACGAAGACACAAAGCCAGCGATGGACAATTCTGCTACAGCAAGTGAAACAGACAAAAGTGATGGTATTAGCGACCCAGAAAAGTGTGAGGATTCTCAACAGCTACCCCTCAGAACAGTAACTGTCCTTGCACAAGTCCATTCCGTTCCCCCCAAATTAGCTCCGTTACATAAGGAGCAAAAAGGCCCTAGGAAAATAGCTTCCATTTTTTTGAAGCAGAAAGAATATGCAGGGGAAAAGGAAAGTAGCCCACCCCTCTTGGACACTGAACAAACTGAACAGGTGACTCAGAAAAGAAAATCTAATGTAGTTATTGAAGAAGAAGAATTGGAGTTAGCTGTGCTAGAGACTGCAGGGTCAGATTTTTTGAAGCCAAAATGTACTCTGGAAGAAAGGCATCAGTTTATGAAGGCGTTTAGACAGCCAACATCAGATGTAATAAAAAGTGGAGTTAAAAAGGCACCTGGAAAACAAAAGCAAGATGTTGGAAAGCCTTCAAAAGGAAAAGAAGGACCTGAAGATGACACTGCTTCAAATAAAGGATCAGAAAGTAAAGTACCAGAAGATAATGTGAACAAATATACACATTCTAGTCCTGAAAGCAGTAGAACTAAAACCAAAAGATCTAAAAAGTTTCAGAAAAAAGGAAATGGCAGAAGGAAGGCTGAAACTAAGGAAACAAATGTCTTGAACAGTAGCAATTACATTGAAGATGAGGATTCAGGAGCTCATGTTCTTACTGAGGAAAACGCCTTAGACGTAAGAATTTCATCAAGTCCAAAACGGAATGTGTTGAGGAGGAGTTTAAGGCAGAAGAAAATCAAAACATCAAAAAATGTTACCCCTAAAAGCCCCAGGATTAGAAATACTTTTTCTGCAGGTGAATTGAGTGGCTGTCCTCTACAGACTTCTACACCAAAGGCAAGCAAGCGATCCTTGAAGAAAAGCAATGTCTATAAAGCTGAAGTGATCACCGTTCCCTTTGATGGGAACAGCCCGATCAGGTAAACATTTTAGATTATATTCTACCTTTTTGCACTTTGTTTTCCTGCAAGTATTTTAAGAGTAAGACGTAATTACAAATTGATTGGAATGCTGACCAAAGCTGCACAGGTACTCCTGGTTGGATAATAATAGAGAACCAAAGTTGATGCTATAAATGTGCTTGCCCTGAAGACATTGAAAAAGTCCAAAGAACAAAAAAACCACCCACCAATTGCTTCTGCTTGTGGCACTCTATTTTTAAATGCTTTTAAAAATGAGACTGAGAGTTTCTTTTATTATAAAAATAATAATTTCATAATACCTTTTTCCCCCTAATTAGAATGAGGTTTACACGTATCAATGCAACTACAAAATCAAAGAAAGCTGAAGCAATGAAAAATGAAGAGCTTAACTCCAAAAATACAAAGGTAATTTACGTAACGCCGTGTTTCAGTATTTGATCATTTATGCACATGTATTAATATTCAGTATTTTTATTAGTCTAGTATCAGACAACATGACAGTTCTCATGCTCTGTGGAAGAAGACTTTTGCTGTGATTTTTGATAGAATTTGCAGTAGTTTCTTTTACAGTTGTACCTTAGATTTTTAAATGTTTTATGAGTGTAAATCTACTTTTTGTAAGATAAGCATACTACTTTATTGGATTTTTCTGTTATGTTCTGCATGTTCTCAGGGTGGGACGTAGTGTTTGAGCATGACCGAACACCTTATGTTTAAGAATGTTACAGCCCATATTTCATTTCTTCTGTGGACAAATTGGTGGAACCCCTTGTAGGGCTCTCATTCCCTTTTGAAAAATATTTATACCATCTTGGTTTTCGTCTCCTTTTCATCCTTTAATTTTCTTTCTGAGACAAAATACAATTTTATTTTAAATTAATGTAAAGAAATATATTACTATATGTGAAATACTGAATATAATATATATATATAAAATATTAATTGCTAGGTATTTTGGTTCTTTTGTACTTTAACAGATAAGCTCTACTTCTAAAAATATATCCAAAGCCAAACAGCTGATTGAAAAAGCCAAGGCTATACAGCATCACAGATCAAAGGTTAACGAAGACTCAGCAACTCCTGTGAGGCGCTCATCTCGACAGCAAGCACTTGCTGAAAAGAAAAAATTACAAGAAAATGAAGTAAGCCTGAATACTTGGTAGGGGGCAAAAGAAACACCTATGCTTTTATGATTTCTTTAGACAACCTTTTTTTTGCAATCATTTCTTTTAAAGAATCAAATCAGGTAGATAGCAATGGAATGGCACAGTCAATGTCAAACAGTAAAGTCACTGCCAGGCATAGAGTGGAAAGCTCCTCCTGATACAGATCAGATGGTCACACTTCTGAAGTGACTGGTTTTCTTTCCTGGTGGGCAGCAAGGTGTCTGTTTCAAATGGTCAGTTTTAGATATTGGAATGTAGATGGGAGTAATTCTGGCCTTTGTTTATATATTGGAGATCTTAATCTATATACTTTTTCTTTGTAAACAGTAATAAAAGTATTGTGTAATCTTCAAATTATATTGGCTGACTTCTAAGCTTCAGCACATTCTTCAGTCTTCTCAGTACCAATCACTAAAATGTATTGTTAATAAAGGAGGAAAAGTTGTCATTCCTTTCTTATTTTATTTGCTTTCCTTCCAGGATTCAGTAATAATTTTAGATTCAAGCCTGAGTAATGCCACTACTACAGTGCGGAATGGGAAGCAAAAGAATCTCCGGAGCTTAAACGATGTTTTGGGGAAAAAGTCTAGAAACTTAAAGGTTGCAAAGAACTCAAATGGTAATTGGGCTTTACTGAATGTGTTTAATTTTTATTACAGTTATCGATTATTGTAACTTTATTTTATAAAGCTGCCTTTGCAGTATATGAATCTTTTATTCTACTTTTCTTGTATAGTATTCCAGTATATCCATTTTTATGACATGAGTTAACAGTGTCTGCACTGTTTTTTACCTGTGCTGCTTTGATTTTTTTTTTTCCTTCATTTGGTGAAAACTGTGTTTGAAGAGCTACCAAGAGTATACCGTGTTTTGTTGCCTTCTAATTTAAGGGGTTTGGGTTTTTTTTGTAAATATTACAGAAAATAACCTCTATAGTGATGGAATTAGTAGAATTAAAACTACCATGAATTTTGCTAAGATGCTCAGCTTTCCCTTAAGAAAAGGAGGTTCTCTAATGTCAGTAAATGGAACATACAGATAGTGAACAGAGAAGCAAGGTTTGAATCCTGTATCAGTGCTAATTTAATAATGATTTATTAATTTATTTTTTTTAAGGAAAACTGGGGTACCCACCTTCCTTCCTAGGCAGAAATGCTCAGAAATCTGCAGGTGAACCAATTGTGATCTTCGATGAAAGCAGGTCAGTTTTCAAGACAGCAGATACTTAATTATCAAAATATATTTCAAGGTTCCTTTAATATTCTCTCATTTTACAAATTTAAATACACTTACTGAAATGTGATGCAAATGTCCATGGTTTTTATACTGATCAACATACTAATCTGCTTGCAAAATTTTGAGGGGTTGAGAGTTGTTTCCTCAGCCATCATTGAGCCATTTCAGAAGGTTAAAAATGTAGTTGATAACTGATTAAAAAGAAATTCTTACATAAAAATACAAACCCAAAGAGGATTTTTATTGAAATCTCCAACATAAAATTTAAAGTTAATTGTAATTAACTTAATTAAGTTAATTTAATTTTAGCAGTTTTCCCAGACTATTTCTAACTCATTTCTAGAAGTGAATGTGATTAAATTCTGTTGTAAGCCTTATATAGATAGTAATTTCAAGGATTATTTTTCTTTTCTTTTTAATTTCTACTTTCACTAAAGCCAAGATGCATCTGAAAACTCTCAAGATGATGATCAGTTCAGAGCAAAACGTGAATTCTTGATGAGTGGATTGCCAGAGTCACTGAAAAGACAGATTGCAAAGAAAGCAGCAGCAATGGAAGCGTACTCTCTTGCAAGTTCATGTTTTAAGACTGTTGTCCATGTCCAGCAGAAGGATGACTGTAAGCTTTTGTTCAGCCATTGTGTAAATGTATAGAATAATTTCTAGTAAATCTCTGCCGAAAAGAAACTTGAATATTGGAACTTACTGTTAGGACTGGAATAATTGGTAGTTTCCCCTTGTTTTGTGCCACAGTAAGAAAAAAAATTTTCCAGTGAAGTGATTTTGAATACACAATTACAAATTGAGTTCATGCTGAAATAATGTATAACTTCATGGGTGGGGATGAGAAGTTCTTTAGTCCAAAAAGTTAGTCTTTCAACTTCCAACTTGGAGAGTAAAGACCATGTTGTACTCAGTGGGGCACAAACCATTTCCTTCTGACAAAGGCAAAGTATTTCTCAAAAAAGAACGGACCATTTTTTTCTACTAAGGTGATGGAGTGTGTTACAACAGCCTTACGAAAGGGCATGATGGAGAAGTGGAAGGGGGAATAGCACTTAAGAGAGCTTGTATTTGCAAACCAGCCAAAACAAACGAAATCCTTGGTGAGCATCAGTCCTACAGAGACCCAGTGAGGTCACAGGTGGTTATTTAGAGCAAGCAGAGTCCAGGAGAAACTTGGTGGAGAAATATATGCAAAAATGTGCAATTTTGTTCTGCTTCTGGGAGGTGGATTTAATAAGATAAAAGCTTAAAAAGATAAAAGTTTGATGTAGCAAATAAACCCAAGTTTAAGCTTGGCTTTGACATGATAAAGCTGTAGTTAAAAGAGCATTTACTCTTTCTTACTGTGGGATGGTTTTGCCTGTGACTGTATCTCTGTTAACAAAAGTTTCCTCTTGTTATGGTTTTGGTGGGGGTTCTTTTGCAGGTTATCCAATGTGGAGATTGAAATCCCCATCGTGTCCTCTATTAACTAAGCTGAGGAAACTGAATACTGAAGTCACTAATGTCACAAAACTCAGTCTCTCACTTGGTGAATTTTCCACTGTGAATTCAAAACTAACTGGGAACCACTCTGCACCTGTGGTTAGTACCTTAAAATGGTTTGTCTTGTTTTACCAGAAAAAAAAAAAAAATATTGAAATTGTTTTGTTACTTGTTGGGACTTCTGATGTTTCAAAAAGTCCTGTAGTTTGATTCTGTGTCAGTCCTGGATCTTTTTGTTACTCCTGTGTGTGATTTACCCGTTCCTTATTGTATCATTAGGCAGTTCTCAAGACTTTCTGTTAATCTCTGAGTTTAACAAAACAACTACCAATTCAAATTATGCAAAATTGTCGTTGTTATTCTGTGTCAGATTTTTGAGTAATAATTCATGTGTTTGTGTGTGTTACAGCTTTCTGGCCACCGACCAGTTTTTCCTGATGCATTCAGGGAAGATTTATTAGATGAGATCATGTCTTCTAATTCTCAATTTCCTGTGAGAAAATACTTCTACGGTTTTCTGAAAAAGCAAACGGAACAGCTGGGTTTTGAAAACAGTGTACAAGGTTAGTAATCTATGGAGAGAAAAATAAACAACACGCTCACACTCTCTTTGACATAAAAAGGCATTTGGAATTTACAGAAATATTTTCAGTGTTTTTGACCAAAGTCTTCAAATATTCTTAAACTTACAGTTGTAATGGACATAGCTTGAAATTTTAAAAGGATGGGGCTTTTTATTGTTGTTGTTTTTTTCATAGAAAGAAGAGACTGCACTGCAAATTCTGAGGTAAATCAGAAACATTCTGACAACTGGAAGGAAACTAAGAGGAAAAGGAAAGAAACAGAAGACCACAAATCAAAAAGAAGAAAACAGATTGAAAGTACAGAGACTGAAATAAAATCCCGAGATTCCAGGAACCGTATTTCTCCTGTATCTGGAGAAAAAGAAAGAGAGACAGGACAAGCAAGAAAAGACAAGACACAGAAACCAGATGTTGTGACACAACACACTGACTGTTTATCAGAGACAAATGCACTTCCAGGTAACTGCATTTCCTGTCTGGTTTTAATTCTCTTTCCATTGAGGGAATGTCTACATGATTGTATGATTGTTAGCTTTTGCTGTGGTGCAAAAATGATCTCATCTTAATGTTCTACTAGACTTGATCAACTCTTTTGCATGAAAAACTTTTTAAAAAGGGGTAATATTTTTTCTGTAGGTGTTGAAAAGGAAGACATACTCTGGACAGAAAAGTATCAGCCTCAGGATTCCAGTGAACTTGTAGGGAACAAGAAAGAAATTGAAAGGTTACACAGGTCAGAAGTGGGGGCATGGATCCATTCTTAAAATAACTCAAAACATCATATTTCTTGATTATGTTCTAAGAAGTGAAGTCAATTGTTTTACTCTGTTTGAATAACACGTAGAGATTGTGTGTTTGTGGCCTTTGTTTTTGTTTATTTCCAGAAAGCTGCAGAAACAAACGTGTCAGTTGGTGTGAATGATCTTGTAGTCAGAGTTTCTTCTATGGTACAAAACAAAAGCACACATGAAATGCTACAGTAGACTGTGGATGAGCATGGAACACTTAAGCAACTAATGCCCTTAAAAATAATTTTTACTAAAATTGTGTCAGGTTATTTAAGCTTCCACACTATGAATGAAAGATAGGAACTTATCAGTACTTGTCTATGCTTCCCTACAAGCATGCCTGATCTTGATCTTAATGTACTGCCTCTGCTTTTGACAGTAATTTAGCACTCAAATCCATCTAATATTTTGTGCTTTCCGATACATTTTCCAAGTGGGTTTAAATTACTGTTGTAGTTCATACACAGAATTTAAAGGTCTATCTGACAAACAACACTAAACTGAATGATAAAGCATTTTCCATGGTTTAATTAGTTTGCTAAGTGACTTGCTTTTATACCAATCAACTAATAGAACAGAGAATGAAGAAGGAAATGCTTTTTCTCAAGAGAATCAGACAAACCCTGAACAATGTTTTGTGTTGTTTATTTGTTTGGCTTTTAATCTAAAAGGACTTGACAAGTTTCTGAAAGGGCTAACAAGCGGCTGGTGTCCCCCTAGTTTCCATCTGAATTTGGTTCACTTTATTCAGCAGTAACTTATTGTTTTATTCTGTTCCTTCTTTTATAGTTGGTTAAAAGAATGGAAAAAAAGAGCAGATTGGGAAGAAAAAAGAAATCAGAAAGGGGAAAAGGAGGACAAAGAGCATCAAGGTGCTGATAGAATTAAAAATATTATATATAGCTTCTCTTTGTTAAAGTTGGCATTAAAATGACATTAATTGATAATGACTTGAACAAGCCCTTCTTTTCTTTTAAATAATTCTACAGACTCTTTGGACAGCCTTGACTTTAAAGATAGTAAATCTGATATTGAGGAGGAGACCACACTTTGCAATACAGTTCTGATTTCTGGCCCACCAGGAGTGGGAAAAACAGCTGCAGTATATGCTTGTGCTCAGGAGCTTGGTTTTAAGGTTTGTGGAGTCCTTTCCTCAGTGTTTTTATTCTTACTTGTAGTTAGTGATTTGAAAGCATTTGTAATACAAGATGTCAGTTGTTTTTTTTTAATATATACATTAAATACCATTGCAGATATTTGAAGTCAACGCCTCTTGCCAGCGTAATGGTAGACAGATACTGGCTCAACTAAAAGAAGCTACTCAGTCTCATCAAGTGGACAAAAAAGGCATTAATGCACATAAGCCTTGCTTTTTTAACAGTTGTAGCAGTGCCAAGTCACCAAGTAAGTTTAACAGTTGTATTTTGGGGTTTTTTTGGGGGGAAAAGGGCTGTTTTGTTTAATTTGAGGGTTTTTAGGAACTGAGCTGTTAAAACTATTTTTGGACAGCAATTGTTTAAAAAAGATAGCAAATTTCATCTTTTCTGTCCATAATAATAATAATGACTTTATCAAAATGACTGACTCTTGGTTATCTGAAGTTATTTTTGCAATGGTGGAGTAGGTGCTGTGGAACTTGAATAGAAAGTTGAACAGAAAGCATTCCCTATAGTAGGAGAAAAGTAAAATAAGCAGAAATCAGCACAGTAAACCTGTCCTGTACTAGATACCAAATTGGGATCAACTCTAGATTTACCTGAGAAGTGTCAGTTTGAGATTACATTTCCAGATGAAGTTTAATATAAAATATATCTTGCAGAAAAAATGTATTCTCCAAAGAAAGTTGTTTCACCAAGAAAACCTCCACTGTCACCAAAAGGAGCAGGATTAAAACGAAGCTTACCCCCTAAAACACTTGCAAATTATTTCAAAATTTCTTCCAAACATAAAGGTAATGATGGCACAGTAACATCTCAAGAAAAAAACAAAGGTAGGTGTCACTATTTAATAATTAGTTACCTTTGGAGATGGAACAGCTACGCTGTACTGCTGTATGTGTGGAGAAAAAGATAGAGCACGCTTATTACACTCCAACTGCCAGCAAGAGTCACTTGATACACCTCAGCAGCAGTGAACTGCACAAGAAGTAGCCATTACTCTGCGTTACAGGAGAGGCTACAGACCACCTGAAGTTCAGTAGGCTTTCCATAGTTTTTAGTTTGCTGTGGTTTGGTTTGGTTTTGTTTTTTTCAGAACATTCAGTTACGAGAGAATATAAATTAAAAATGGTCTCTAGATAAACACACCTTTATATTGCCTCAGAGCCTGTTTCAGATTGGTGTGGTATAGTTATGGTGCTAGGTGGTATATATACCTACCTCAGAATGACTGCCACAGAATTAATAGGTCCTGTAAAGCCAGTAGATATGTGATTGCAGACTGTGGAGTTTAATTCATAGCCCTTCGCCAACCACAGTTGAATTCCCAGTAAATTTGTTGCCATATCTTTTTTTAAGCAAGAGGCATAAGACAAGGATGTAGGTCAGATTTCTGAGGTTTTGTCAGTGTAGATTTTCTGCAGCAGTTTATACCTGGGGTGTTTTTGTAGCCAGTGTCTAGAATGCATATTAACTGCTTTCAGTCCTCCTTTACTTCCTGCTTAGTTCTTTGCTCATCTGCAGGAAATACTCTGAATTCACATGAAGAAAAAAAGGATGCTCAAATTAAGTCAGTAAACAAAGAAGTAGAAGGAGGAGAACACAACAGGAAGAGTGCAACATCTCTCATTCTTTTTGAAGAGGTAAAATGAATGTGAAATGTATTGATGTGAGCAATATGTGCTTTTGCTATGTTTAAAGAATTTAACTTTTTCCCTTGCTCCTTGAGACTTCTAGGTAGATTCAAGTGTGAGGATTATCAACTTCTTAACAATTAATTCAGTGTTGAATGATTTAATCTTCATGAGTATTTTATTAACCATGGACTGTTATTTTACAAAGTTATATTAAAAGATAAATAAACTGTCATCTACCAACAGTTGTTCAGTCTTGGAAGGTTGCAGGATTCTGCTAATTTAATTCCTTTGATTATGTCCAAAGTGTTGGTTTATAATTTTACGCTACTTATATGCACTGGGACACTTTAAAAGTCACCATTAACAAGCCAGTAACTAGAATATCTAAGCCCACATTAAAATCTTTTCTTTAACTTCTTGCCCCAAAATGTCTTTGAGTCCTAAACTAAGAATAGAAAATTGCAGCCAAGAATGTAATTTTAAGTAAATAAAGGAAGGATAGCAATGTTACCAAATGCAGGTTGATCCTACAGATCACTGATGCAATTTTGTTAAGAAATTAAAAAAAAAAAAAAAGCCCTTCAAAAGCTGCCTGGTCGTGGTCCTGGGCAACCTGCTCTAGGTGACCCAGGTTGAGCAGGGGAATTGGACAAGGTGACCTCCAGAGGTCTCTTCCAGCCTCAAGCAGTCTGATTTTTGTAAACTTCAGCATGGAGGACTGTGATGGAAATGGTGTGTGCTAACAAGTGAGCTTTCCCTGGCACGTGCTCTGCCTGTCATTGCCCACACGTGTTCAAGAAACCTGTGTTCATAGGAAGTCTGGCTCCGTCGTTAGCAGCGTGACTGCACTCGCAGCCTGTAGCTGTCATCAACTCTATTGATACTTTTGCATGTCACTTGTTTTCTATAGGTAGATATAATATTTGATGAAGATGCAGGATTTCTCAGTGCGATAAAAACATTCATGGCAACTGCAAAGAGACCTGTAATTCTTACAACCAATGGTGAGTAGTGTTTGCTACAGTAACTGTGCTCGGCAGACAGAAGAGCCTCTTTGAATAGGATGGTTAAAATAGTAACGGTTGAATACATCTCCCAAATGCAAAATTCAAGGACTGGAGACTATAAAGTGGGTGGTTTTTACTATTTGAATAAGAATACTGGCTGCTTTAATGGATAAAGAAAATGGTTTTGAATGTAATGTCATGACAGTTCAGTAATATCTCTCTATGTAGATCCAACATTCAGCTTAATGTTTGATGGCTATTTTGAAGAGATCAGCTTTAGAACTCCTTCCTTGGTAAGTCTGTGTTTAGAAATGCAGATACGTCCTAAGCAAGTAATTGTCAGCTATTTTAAGTTTGACATTAAAATATTGGTGTACAATTACTTTTATCTGATGTAATATATGTTTCATCAGAGAACTATTGTGGGGTTTTTTTATGTAAGGATGTGTAGAATGTATTTATCTTTATACACAGAATTTTCATTACTACCTTGGAAGATTTATTTTCCTAACCATTTATTATTTGAGATAATTACAGAAAGAGCATCACTTAATTTAGTTTTTAGGATGTAGTAAATCATTTCATAGATGATCTATGTAATAGCTTTGATCTGAAGGCTAATTATGCCAGTACTGGTTCATTCTTTTAAAAGTATAGAAACTATTCTGGAAATGTATGGGTTATTCCTTTAGTGTAAACACTGGTATTCTGTATAGCAAATAGTTTTATTTGCAACTTTGTATTATATGAAAAACCTAAATAAGTGAGAATCAGCAGGAACTAACTTTTGAGAAGGAGCTCTTTTATTTTTTGTTTTTTAATGTGCAGTTGAAAATCTTTTGGGCTACCAGACAATTGCAGAGCTGAAAGAAGGGAAAACCTTTCAAGTGAAGGGAAGCAAGGTGTTCCTGGTTTCAGGAACATAAGCAGAATATGTGTGTTTTGTTTGATTTCTAAACTCAGCTTTTTCTCCAATCTAGACTGGTTAGATTTGGTGCAGTATTCTGCTTTTCCGTAGAGTTTTTAAGGTAACTGGAACCTAATTTTATAAACTAATCTGTATTAATTACAGATTAGTATTAAAATTAGTATTAAATTAGTATTAATTAGTATTAAAAGTAAAATGTATTGCAAGCATAAATAGAATAATTTGTTTCTGTGTGATGTATTGAATCTGATTGGTAACATTTATTTGAAGTGGTCTGTGTCTGACTTTTGTTTAGCTTAATGCTGCTAGTTACCTTCAAGTGCTGTGTCTGGCTGAGAATCTAAGAACAGATGTAAAAGACTTGGCTGCTCTGCTAACCACAAATAACTGTGATATCAGACAAAGTGTCCTCTACTTACAATTTTGGGTTAGAAGTGGAGGTGGATGCTTGAAAGACAAACGTTTGGCACATCATGGTAGGTTGATTTAATTTAATTAAAAAAAAAAAAAATCCATTTTAACATGAAATTGATTGAATCAAGCTATTCTTAGACATGTAGGAACAGATGGTAGGTAATTATCTGTAAGACTTCTAAACATTTGAGCAGGGTTTGGGTTGGTTCGTTGTTTTGGGGTTTTTTGCTACTTCAATGCCCTGTAGTACGCATAAGTAACTAAATGCATAAGTAACTAAAAGTTTGGGGTTTTGTTGCATCTGTTTATTACCCATCACTATGGTACTTAATTATCTCCCTTTCTTATTCTGAGTAGCGAAATTGGGTAGAGCAGGGTGCCAGGAGTAGTTTCCCTTTGACTCGGAGTTTGCAGTTCTTTATCCGTTTAGCTGAGGTTTAGGTAATTCACCTAGAAGAAGCAGAACTGCAAAAGGAGAAAAACTGGACAGCTAGCAAGCAGGCAGCAAGAACTTGGTCCAAAGGATACAGGAAGAGTATCCTCAGCAGGTGTGGGGTGTGAGGTGGCATGTAAGCGAGTGGCAGAGACTAGTGGGGCATAGAAGGAAGAAAGGACTATTTCAGATGGTCCCTCACAAAGTGGGCAGAGACAGAAGGTTGGTAACGCTTAAATGGAATGGGGATGACTGATTTCTGTTGCTGTATTCATTCAGAACTGCAGCAGGAGGTGACATGGTATCCTTTATAAAAGGGGTTCAGGCAAAGAGGTGAAAAATCAATTTAAGAATATGATTGTTTCTTTTCAAGTAAAACATGTTCTCTTTATGCAGGAGGAGATGAGACAAATAAAGCAGATCATGTAATTCATTCTGAAAAGATTACTGACTCCAAGATTGACTTTTCTGAAGTTGATACACATCTCCAGGAGCTTCCAAAATGTGATACAGGCTGTGTGGAAACATTGCTTGGCCTTAAGAATATCCTGTTGCCTTCAGAAGATTTGTTTACATTTCTAAAGGTATTTTTGTAGTTGACTGGCTAATGC
This sequence comes from Todiramphus chloris collaris, assembly GCA_025345505.1. Classification (NCBI taxonomy): domain Eukaryota; kingdom Metazoa; phylum Chordata; class Aves; order Coraciiformes; family Alcedinidae; genus Todiramphus; species Todiramphus chloris. The sequence goes on along the minus strand of JANVCC010000127.1, from coordinate 4,432,216 downwards.
TTTGAATGATTGCCTGGCAATTGAGTGTAATTGTCACTATGAATAGCATCTTCTTAGAAGCAAAGCTCTTTGAAAAGTTTGTTGTAGAAATTAGGGGATTCTGTCTTAAGCAAAATCTGAATGGGGGCAGTCTCCTGCAAGCAAAACAGCCCTGGCCTCATTAAACATCAAGCCAGGAGTATGAAATCTTCTGTAACAACACTTTTATAGGTTGGATTGTTGTTTGGTTGTTTTGTTGTTTTTTGGGTTGGTTTTTTTTTTTTTAATGAATGTATTAATAAATTTTTTACTCTTACTATTTTACAGCACAAAATCACAACCGTGGAGGAATGGAATAAATTGTTGCAGCTTCTCACAGAATTCCAGATGAAGAAAGTGGATTTTGTATATAGTAATCTTGAACAACTTCTTCCCTTACCAGTGCAGGTTCTTTCAAACCAGTCTGAAGCCTCTAACTCTACAGTTGAAAGGACTACCACAGTTTCTTTAAAAAACAGATCTACTAGCAGTTATTCCTCTGAAAAAAGTAACCCTGGAAAAAAGTCTAGAAAGACAAAGAAGCAGAAAAGTCTTGCAATATTAGATGATAGTGATTTGTTTGATACTGGACTGAACTACTCAGCTGAGTTCATAACTCTGCCCTCGGATAGTCCTACATCACGTGCTGAAGTGAATAAAGAGGAATCAAAATTGTTGATCAATAAGGAAGAAAAAGAAAGTAAAACCTCAGCAAATGAGGAAAGGTCTGCTCTTGTTTTTCAGTGTCTGAATTCACTGACTGAGTTTGTGGAGAACATGTCTTTCTTGGATTGCTGTGTAAACACTAACACCAGGGAACCACTGGAGTTCTCTAAAGATGAAGGATTTAGTTGGACAAATGGCAAAATCAAAAATGGTCTTTGTGACGAATTCAGTATAGAAAATACTGATTGGTGGAGTTCCCAGAGCAGCAGTGAAATAAAGGCAGCTATAGAAGCACTCAGTTTTAACAAATGTTCTCTTAATATTTCACAAAACCTGGAATCCTCTTTGAGTGCCAGTAAAGCACCTGGAAGCGATCAACTGGAGGGACTTACTCTGCATATTTCAAACACGAGAAATTATGTATCCTTCAGTCAGTCGGCTGATGCAAGGTAAGACTTTGCTAATATTTCTGGAATATAATGCAGTTATTTATCAAGAAAAGGATTTCACAGGATGTAGAACTGTCCCAGGTACTATGTATATGCATTCATACCGATATGAACGTTGTCAGTATGTCTCAAAACACTGGAATAAGTTGTTAGCTGTGCTTGTATAAAATTAACTGCCTGGCAATCTCTGCAAAAAGACACTTTTCACGATTGAATGGCCGGACTTTAACGTTGTTAGAAATGGTAGCCTTAATTTAGTCTATTTACTTTAAAAATGAACAACCACCACCACCCCTAAAAGGGTAATAAAAAGCTAAAGGAGTGGCTTTTTCAAGGCAGGTGGGCTGAAATGGATTCTGCAAGTACTAGGCTGTTGGGAAGTTTTCATCCAGTGCCTGTTCATACTGAGCCTGCACTAGGGACATAGGTGTTCCTTGATCAGACCTAACAAAATTCAGGGGAAAGTTATGCAATTTTAATTTTTTTGTAGTAACTTAACGCTAATGAAAAACTACCTATAATATATTATAAAAGACAAAAGAAGGCATCACAGCTAGCGAATGTGGACATGAAATACTATTTTTAACATAAGTTGTGATACCTGAAATGGGGATAATAGGTGAATAAAATCTATTCAAGTGTCTGAATAGGGAAACAGGTTAGACTCTTATTTCTGTAAGTCAGTACCCAGAGGAGCAATGTTAAAATGCATCTAACTATCTAACCTGTGACCAAGTTGGACCAACTCTCAGCATTGGCCCAACAAACTGCTGTGCTTTATGTTTCTGTCTCTGAGTGCAGCTTTGTGATTCTGTGTAAGCAGCAGACCACCTAATCCATTGGGCCGGTGGTTTGGCCATCAGTATGTCTGAGTTTTAAACCAATGGAACAAAGTGGGGACTGCACATTCTTGAATGAGAAACAATAAAGCTTCGCTCTCCTTTTTAGCATTCACAAAAAAGCACAGAAGAGGCTGGCAGTCATCAGAACTACATTTTCCAGGAGTCCATTAAACCTGGGTAACAAGCAAGCCAGCGTACTTGAATACCTCCCCACCCTTCGCAGTATCTGTAGGTCTGAGAAGCTTAAAGAACAAGGGAAGACTAAAAGAAGGTAAGTTTTGGTTTTCCTAAATCTTGCTACATTTCAATATACAAGGCAGTTAAGAATTCAAATATGTTTTCAAATAATTCTAGACAAAAAACGTGGAACATCTGCCTCATGTGGAAATAACTTTGTCCTCTTGTAGTCACTTTTACTTTTCTTTTTGTAGGTTCTTGCATTATCTTGAAGGGATTCATCTCGAAATACCCAGACAAATGATAAACGGTCTGTCTTTGGACTTCCCTTAAAATTGCTAACACCAGAAATGCCTTGTGCCTAATGGTGGCATTCTCACCAGAGTTTGAATTTTTTATTTTTCCTTTTTACCATATTATTTTATTGTATATTCAGAGCCATTTGTATATGAAATTTCTATAAGTATTTAAAATAATGTATATATCTGTCATGATATTGCTCTCCACAACTGAAATGTGGGTTTGTTTGGTGCTAGTCCGGTACGTGCATTTCTAATATTAAATGCACAAACTAGTCAAAGGGGACTGCTTCAGGCTACCTTCCTCTGCAACTTGTGTATCGCAGAGCACGAAGGCCTTTTGTAACCACCAGCTGTCAACAACTTCCACAGCAAAGCTGTTTATTTCTGAGGAGACCATTTTATTAAAATAAGCTTGTTTCTTTCCGAATTTCCAGTTAAATGTTAAAATAACTTGGGGAGGGAGAGGGCAGGGAGAGGATGGGACCAATCTAAAGTGTAAATGACTAAAACCAACTCTTCACAGTAACAACTGGGTTACAAAGTCTTTCCAAAGCACTGTGCCACAATGTACATATATGTGTATATGATCATTTTGTTACTTGGAGCTGTCAGATCTGCATATTATTTTCCTAAAAAGGTAGAGACATGATTTCCGGAGCTCAAGATGGTTTCAGAGATTAGGCAAAGATTTTGTAAATAACCATTATTCCCGTGTTACTCTGGTTTCAGTAATATTTAACTACTTCTAGTCTTGTATATTGTGTTCTATTTTTATACTTCATTTTGTATTTGACAAGACTTCAGCCTGATTGTGATCAAATCTGTTTTTATAAGATAATAAATTTGTGAGACTTTGCTACAATTCTGAATATTTCTGTTGTACAAAATGTAAGACTCCTCAAACAATGTTTTCCGTCCCTAAAGGTGATGTTTAAGGAGTTTTTTAACTGGAAATATTTCAACCGTGTACTTTTCCACCTTTGTATTTTGTTTGGACTGTTTCTTTTCCTCAAACTGAGTCAGGTTGGTGCTATGCAGTGGTACTCCACTTACCTCACTGTCTCTGTAATAATAAGGAAAGCCATTTTCTACTGCATTCTGTTCTCATCTTACGTTTTTCATGTCTTAAACAATGTTCAGGAGTGGGAAGTATTTATGAAAACAGTAAATTATTTTAAGCTTCTACCTTGAAAACAATAATCTTCATGGCTTACTCTTTCTAGAGCCCAGAATTATCAAATCAGAATGAAATGAAGCTGTGGCTGTTAAAATCTTAATGGGCTGTATTGTCCTATCCGTGGTCTAAGCAACTCCTGTACATTTTTGTAAAAATAAATATTTCTCTTTCTTTTTAATTTTACAATAAAGTAAAAGTACGTCTGTTCACTTTTTCATAAAGGCAATCTCACTCTAACTTGATGGCAGGGGCCTCCTACATCAATTGGGAATATCCCTCTAAAGAAGTACTAGTGTAGGAAATTCACAGGTAATTTAGAAGTCAGAGTAGAAAGCACTGGGAGAAGCCTTGCCTCTTTTGATGTGAACTCTGATTCTAATAACTGCCCTAAGAAATTTTTATTTAATAGACTCTCCAGGCTGTGGTGCCCAGAAGATAAGGTGGAATTCAACTATTTCACTTCTGGATAAGGTACTCGTGTGCAATTACCACATAAAAACAACTCAAGCTCGTTTGAAAGATAATGTGATGATTTGAACTCTGATAAACTTTGCACTTTTAGGCATCAACTATGAGCATCTTTTATAGGGTAGAAGAAAGCAAGTTTCTGTTCTTTAATTTAGCAGGATTTGCAAGGACACCACAACTAGTCAGCCACTACAAACAGCTTCAGGGCAGAGCTTGCAAGAATATTATCTCTGGGGGAAATTAAATCCACGTTTACATTCTAGTATACAACAGTTCTTAAAGGGTAAGTGCTGAAAAGAGATTTTCTGTAGGTAGTTAACTTTTTAGGTATTCTGCTGCTCTTTCATGACTTCGTAGTATTTAAAAATAAATAAAAGGTACAGTGCCTAAAAAGATGGAAAAAGTGTGTTGGTGCTTTCACCTGATAATACAGCTCTAGTATAGTATTTCATTATTGTAAAGTAAGTAACTGCACTGTGTTTTTACAAGATTATACATAAACTTTACTAAGGAAGAGTCACATGTTTACTTGTGTAATTATTACTATAGTAATGCAAGTTAATGCAAATTGAGTTTAACCTGAAATTACTGAAAGGCAAAATAGGTGAATATCTATTTTGCTTTAATTAGCCTTCTTCAAAATCTTTCCCTCGTCTTAAATCTTTCACTTTTGCCGTTTTCTTAGATAAACTGACTATTAAGTCACAGCCTTTTTGATAGTGGCTTTATCTTGAAAGAGGCATATTCATTAGGGTTTGCAAATCCTGCACTGCTCTGTTCTCTCGGGATTGAGTTAGGCGGGCAGATTTTTTCCTTGCAGCACTTCAGAGGCACGCAGCGAGGAATCTTTCTGGTGAAGGGAGGCGGAGTCAAGCGCGGACGAGCTCTCCTCCTGTAAGCGGGACCCTTGGTACTGAATCAGGGGCTCCTGCCCCCGACCTCGCTGGGGGCCGCCTGCCCCAGCTCGAAGCGTTAGTGAGCCAAGAACGGAAAAGGCTTATCCCCCTCAGGAGCAGCGGCCCGGGGCTGCCCGGCCGGTACTGACCCGCCGCTATCTTAGTGCAGCTGACAGCGCCGGGCGGGTTCTCACCGGGCTGGCTCCGCCCGACGCCGCCGCGGACCTTGGAGCGGGGCCGGGGCCGGGCCGCCCCTCGGGGGGAGCGGCCGGAGGGGGCAGCCTGAAGGAGGGGGCAGCCTGAAGGAGGGGGCAGCCTGAGGGGCGGCCTGAAGGAGGGGGCGGCTTGAGGGGGCGGCCCGGCAGCGCCGCCCGGGGCGCGGGAGGGGACGGGGCGCCCCGCGCCTCCGGGGCCGCGCTCCTGTTCCTCTTTCTCCTCCTGGGGCCGGAGGCTCCCGCGGAGCTGAGCACCGAGCGGCGATGATGGACCGCGATCGCAACAAGACGCTGCTGCTGGAGCTGCAGAGAGCCCCGGGCACCGGCAACGGCCGCTGCGCCGACTGCGGAGCGCCAGGTAAGGGGGCACCGCCCCAGCCCCGCTCCCCTCGGCTCCCCGGGCCCGCCTGGCGCGTTTCTGACAGCAAAGTGGGGGTGAGCGCGGGGCCGGGCAGGCTCCCCGGGCTGTGCCCTTCCCCAGGCAGCCTCCAGCGTGCAGGTGGCTCTCAGGTGGCTCTTCCCGCTCCCCTGGAGTGCCGCAGAGGCGGGAGGCGGGAGCAGGTGGTTTCCCGAGGCGGGCAGCGCCCCGCGGTCCCGCTCTGGGAGTGGCCCTTCGGGTGGGCCCTGCGGCGCCTCTGGGCGGCCGGGCCAGGACTGTCCGGAGCCAGACCGGGCCGGGAGCAGCGGCGGGAGCCCCGCGGGGCGAGGAGGGGACAGCGTGGGACAGGAAGTGGCCTCAGCGCACCAGCAGCTTTCCCAGAGTTATTTGCGGAGACCGCAGAAGGCGGGAGGGGAGCGGGCAGGGTGCTTCTACAGCTCGGGGGGGGAAGGACTCTACGGTGGGGTTGGCACCGACATAGGCACCCAGGAGCCTGCTGGAAAGCTGGCACCCTGCGCCCGTCCGGGGTGGGACCGAGGCGAGCAGTCAATCGGTAGCCTGCAGCAGCTGGAAGGAGACCACAAACAGCCTCTGTTTGCTGTGATAAAGGAGAAGCAGCGGGGTCTAAGCGGCGGTCCAAAGAAATGGTCTCGCCAGAGCGCTCACAGTGCCTCTGAGCATCGACCTGTCACGGCTGTCTCAGGGGCTGCGACATCAGGCAAGAGCAGGAGCTTTCACGGCAGTGGAGTCCTTGCTTTAGGTGGTTGTGCTCCAGTGTACTCTTGGTGCTCGCTGTCCTCAACATCCTGCCGTGGTTAATTCAGCGACAGCAGCTTTTCATGCTGAACTAGTAATTAGCAGAACTTTTACACCACTTGGCTGCTTCCACGGTCAGTCACATTAATTTTTAAACAAATAATCGGTGAAAGAGCCTTCGTATGCAAGGGGCCACATTCTTTCCTGGGAAAAGCAGGTGCTGTTCCCCTGCAGACAGTGAAGTGACAGCCATGTGCAGTGGGGTGGGATTTGATGTGTTACGTGTGAAACCTGGGCTGTGCATCAGATATGCTTTTGCACCCATGCCAGTGGCTGTGCCTTACTCCCGTGTATCAGTTCATTCTTTATGTTTGTATCTAGATCCAGAGTGGGCTTCTTACAAACTTGGTATATTCATTTGTTTGAATTGCTCTGGAATCCATCGCAACCTTCCTCAAATCAGCAGGGTCAAATCCCTTCGGCTTGACTTCTGGGAGAACGATCTTATAGAGGTACAGAGGAAAAAGCAGTAATTCACTTTTCTTCACATTTCATCATAACCACCTCTGCCTTGTAATTCCTGTGTCATCCACCACGGACAGAGGAACTAAACCATGCAGAGCCAAGTTAACTCCACGGGTAACTTTAGGGGTTTTTTATGAGGTACTCAATCAAATCACAGCAATAGGTGATCGTGTTTCTAACAGCCTGCAGGGTATTTTTTTCCCAGCACACAGTAACTCCTCAGTGTGGTTTAGAAGCCCATGGATATTTCCAGGTCATATGTTTTATTCAGAAATCAACAAACGCTTCTTAAATATTGGTTCAGCCTTTGATCTTTCAGTTTAATTGTGTTAATAATGTAATCACAGCTAATGTGCAGAAGGAGATGAAGGCATAGGGAGATCATAAACATTATTTTTTCCTCATTTTCTTTTGCTCTTTTAATCAACAACCACAATCTTGTGTTCTTTCCCATCTTTCTCAGAACTGTAGATACTGAAAAAAGCTCTGTCATCTAAAAAGTGCAAACTCCAGCACCAAAGAGAATTTAAAAATGTATGTGGAGATACACAGAGAGTTATGTCAAGACTGAGCAAAAAGTGCAGTGCTCCCTCTGATACAAGTTTTGGTTTATGTCTACGACGTGGTACTGATTTTGTAGTTGCACCCCTAACTGTAACTTCTTTTGTGTTTCAGTTTATGAAGAAGCATGGGAATGTCTGTGCCAAAGCTATATATGAGGCGAAAGTCCCTCCCTACTACTACATCCCCCAGTCCGGTGATTGCTTGTAAGTTGCTGGTGTAGTTGCTGGTTTATTTCCTGCTGCAGACCTTTACAGCTGTTGAATTACTGCTTCCTTCTACAGGTCTTTTTGGTTGGTTGGTGAAAGTAGAGTAGAAGCAGATCATCTTTATCCATGTTTTCCTCTTTCAGGGTTTTAAAAGAGCAATGGATTAGAGCTAAATATGAGCGTGAGGAATTTGTTGCCACCCGAGTCTGCCAAGATCCTTGTTCTGCAGGTAAGAGTTAAGATTGTGAGGGAAAACGTGTTAGACTTAAGGCCAACAAGCACAATGTTCTCTTGAAGGTCTTTAAGGTTGGCTTGTCATATTTGAACTGTTGGATGTGCAGGCTTTGCTTTGAGTCTAACTTTGAGAAGCTCATAAGAAAAGGTACTTAGACAAGTTCAAGGATGTGTTCAGATCCTACAAATCAAATCTAGTTCTCCACTGATTTTTTGATATGAGGTGAAATTCCCAGATGGAGAAGAGACTTGAAACTCAGTGCCACATCCCTATTTAGGTAAAGAGTCCTGCTGTTGTGCAGCCCTTCTCTGACACTTGTCTTGTTCCAATCTGCAGGCAGTCGTGAAGGATTCCTCTGGAAGCGTGGGCGGGAAAGCAAACAGTTCCAGAAGAGGCGGTTTCTCCTATCAGCAAGGGAAGGGATGATGAAGTACTACACCAAAGAAGTGAGTTCCTCAGCTGGAGCTGGCTATAGGTAGCTAGTGAATATTCATCCTCAGACCCTGCTCTTCCCTAGCTAAAACCAGCATAAATAGCTTTGTCTCTAGTACAGCCAGGCCTGCCTGTGTTTGGAGGAGCCCAGATGTTTCCCCATTAACATTTGTGGTAACTTAGGCAATTGCTCTTTTGGATTTAGCCCTTTTCCTCATCCCTTATCTTAACCCCTGCAGCCTCCTTTTGCTTCGTGAACAAAGGAAATGAAGATATCTGTTAGCAGCTGCTACCTCTTATATTAGCAAAATACTCTCTCAACTGCTGCAACATCATATTCAACATGTCTCACTTCTTTGGGAGAGTATAGCTAGCTAACTGTTCTCCAGCTGCAAGGCTGGAGATAGACCCCATCCCTTCCAATTCAGACATTCTCAAATAGCAACCCAGCATTTGTCAAGGAAAGGCAGTCACTCTTTGTAAGTGATTTTATGTAATTTATGTAATTAAGGCTTTGTATTTCAGGTATATCCAATATTCAGATATTTTAGGATGCCTGCTTTCACTTCAGTAGGGATCTAGTTTATATACAGCTTATCTGTCCTCCGTTACCTTCCCCATGAGCACTTTAATACAGTGATGCTTTTCATTTCACAGTCCAGAGGTCCAAAAGCCATTATCAGCATTGAGAATCTGAATGCAATGTTCCAGACAGAGAAAATCCAACATAGTCACGGGCTGCAGATCACATACAACACAGATGGTCAAACAAGGAACCTTTTTGTCTACCACGAAAGTGGAAAGGTGAATACCACAGAGATTTTGGAAGAAGTCAGATGCTTTAGATGCTGGATCTGTATTTTGGAAGAGATACCTTGTTTCTGCAGGATATGGTCTTATTTGAAGTCACTATGACTTGTAGAACACAGAAAGTTGCAGAGTTTGACACTAGGAACTATAATGTCTTGCTCCTCTTCTGTTGGGGCATATATTCAACTTCACACCATGAATACTCTTAAGACTTCAGTGGGGCACATATGTAAACCTCTGTAAGATAACTCTCCCATGGTTTTACACAATTCTGTGGTTATATTCTTCGAGGGCTTTTTGCCATGCATAGAAAATAGCATTCTACGTTATTTCAAAGCAAATAATGATAATTTTAAGAAGTATGCCTGAGGTTTTTTAGATTTTTCTTCCTTCTCTTGCTGCAGTTCTCATGTCTTTCCAGGTATAAACATTTTTAAACAATCCATAACTGAATCAACTGGAAAAGCCTGTGTACAGAGACTTGAGTGTCTGTCCATGCTGAGAATGTGTGGGCCCTCCCTGGAGGGGCATTTTGAAATTATTTTGGAGGCTCAATATTTTTCACATGTCTGGGACAAGTCACTGACTCTTTCTGCCCCTTGGGGAGAAAGTATATCTTTGCAAAGAGGTCACAAGGAAGGAGAAAGGTGCTTTGGAGAGGCAGCACTCTTACTCCTTCTTGTTATCCTTGTCTTTATGTTTGTATTTGCTGTTTTCCGTAGGAGATTGTTGACTGGTTCAATGCCATTCGGGCAGCACGTTACCATTACCTCAGAACAACCTTCCCCAGTGTTCCTGAGGCTGAGGTGAGGACTGAAAACAGCTTGAAGCAGCCTAAGCAAACAAAGCATGGGAAAACATTTTCTTACTTCTTCTGACAGAGTTAGGTGCTTAAACAGCAGCATATATGTCTTGGGAATGGACAGAAGAGGTAGAAGGAAAGGCCACACCAGATAATGTGCACAAAATGTAGGCAACATTTAAGGCCTAGAAAGTCCTTATAAAGGGTAATCTTTCAAAAATCTTATGTTCCTTCTTATTTCAGACTTCCCTTTACTGAGCAGCCAAACAAAAAACAGACCCCAAAAGCCAACATATATGGTGATTAGCTTTGACAGAAAAAGAACAGAAAAACAAGCTTGAATGAGACAGACTTTTTTTTTTTTTTTTTTGGTGTTTGTGTTCTCCTAGCTCATACCCAGGATCACAAGAAATTATGTCAAAGAAGGATATATGGAGAAAACAGGACCAAAAGTAAGTGCATACTTGGCAGTACACAAATAGGATTATTGCGGATGGGGAATAGTTGATAGTTCTACCATGTTTACTAGTAAATGATACGTTGAGTGACTATATGCTTCCTGGGTTGACAAAAGACATTATATTCAAGCTTGTTGTGTTCTTTGGGATCATGTTTTATGTTGTGTGTAACATAAGACTGGGAAGAAGAATCCTCCTTGAAGAGTAAGCAAGATGGATAGGCTGGCAGTGGACATACAAGGTCCTGTTACACAACATGAAGTGGATTCCTGTATCTAACTGCAGCTCCTGCTAAAACAGGACATCACATGCTGGCTCTCCTACTTCCCTGTTTCTCTTAAAGTCAGTAGCACATAAATCACTTTAAATCTGCTTATAGCAGCAAAATATGATTGAGCAAATTCTCCACAGTGAAGCCTATGGTTTGGTTTCAGTTTTGAGGGGAAAGTATTTGGGACACTACTTCTTGGAACAGGAGAGGGAGATTTCAGCCACTGCTGAAGGAGGAGATAAAGATCTGAAGTCTTGTTTGAGCACTGCATTTCTTGTCTTGCTCTCCACTGAGTGAATCACGAGACCAAGTCCCCTTAAAGAGTTCAGTGATGCAATGCTGATATTGAATATACTGGGGTTTTGGCCCAGCTCAGTGCCAGTGTCCCATTACATCTTCCTGCAGATACTTGCACAGAGAATACCTACAGCCCCAAGCATGAAAGATCATGTGTTTTTCTCCTGAAGCCTAAATTCTGCTCAAACTGAAATGAGGACCCTTCAGTTCAGCATGTGCAGTGAATAGCTCAGGGATTTGTCAGATGAGTGTAGTCGATGGAATTAGAACTTTAAAAAAACAATCTTACCATTGTGCATCCCACAATCCTAAGAACAACACCCCCAAAACAAAGTGCTGAAGTTGATTGCACACTCTCCTTGGTATCGCCACTGGCCCAGGGATCATTTTCTGCAGTGCTTTTAATTTTGCTGCATCTTTCTTAATCCTGATCACTGGTAGAACCAAACTTCCCTGCCTTACCCAAAGGATTGTTACTGAATGCAAATCTTTGGTGTAGGCCACAGAGAAGGTTGCTGAAGACTGCACAGAGCAGTGACTCACCCGTTACTGAACACAAGCTTGGAGTTACTTAAACAATCCAGGGATGTGCCTCGAATAGGCCAAACTCCCTTCTGGGACTTGATCTTTAAAGAACTTTTACCATTTCCTTGCAGCAGAAGGAAGCGTTTAAGGTACGCTGGTTCTGCCTGGATTCTCAAGAAAGAAAGTTGATGTACTTTAAAAATCCACTGGTAAGTGGAAGTGTTCTTTGCGATTCCACAAACCACTTCATGATGTTGGGTGGGGAGGTTCTGTTCTCATCCAGCTCTTACAGTGGCTGCACAAGACTGAAGCAGGCACAGTCTCAAGATCTTACCACCCCTGTCAGTGGATCTCTTTGAAGATGACCTGTTCGGGAATTCTGTCTGTAAATGTGGCTGTGAGGCAGAGCTAAGATTTTTAAAGGAGCTACTGCTGCCTGTAGCATTTATGCCCATGCTCCCAGCCCTATTGCTATCGTGCCTGCAACCTTAGGCAAGGTAAGCAACAGACCACTAACAGAGGCTTGACAGCCCAGTATCCTGCTTCCTAGCCCTGCTCTAGCCATGAAAATATCCTTACTTGCTCATTGTGAACAGCCACCAACTAGCTCCATTAGAGAGGGTCCCTAGCTTCTCCTCCTCCTGAGAATGCCTCTGTGTGTGAAAAAACACTCCGGTGTGTTTCCTGCTGCCTGTCACCAGATCAGTGTCCCCTTCAGGCATCCTCAGTTCCTATTCCATGTCAAAGGATAGAACCATGTCTGCTGGAGCTGTGCTGTCTGCTGGCTAATGGATATCTTCTCCCTCCATCTTTCTAGGATGCATTTGCACAGGGCCAGGTTTTTATTGGAAGGATGGATGAGGGATATGAAGTACGAGCTGGCTTGCCCCAGGGAGTCCGAGTGAAGAAGAGGAAACCAGCGATCACTGTGGTCACACCAGTGAGAGAGTTTGTATTTATATGTGAGAATGATAAGGAGCAGAGGGAGTGGATAGACACCTTAAATGGAGTCATTGCCCAGACTTTGACTGGTTAAGACTAGCACTGTGTTCTGGTGAACTGCACATCTTGGTCTCCGTTTGGCATTGTTCTGTGTCCTCTTTCTGTTGTCAAGGATGGTGCTCAAGGCCCTGCACTGGCTTGAGTTCTTCCTTCAACAGCCATAGGTACAGGAAGGATGGCATGAGAGAAATGAGTAAGAGAGAATGCAGATATTCAAAAATTATCTGTGCCTCTGCCGAATCTTGCTTGAAGTGCCTTCTCTCTTCTACCCTTCTCTGCTTTTGAGCAGAAGAGGTCTTCCTAGCCTGATGAAGGGATGAAGCATCCAGTGTCAGAACAAAGTCAATGGAGAAAGTCTGACCCCAGAAGGGCTGTCATGCATTTTCTTGAGGACTTCTGCAGGTGCTGTTATATCAGCTCCTTTTCTTGCCTTGGACTGATGTCAGAAGGACTCCTGTACTTCCTGAAGGATGTACCTGACAACCCAGCCAGTGAATGGGGTGATCTGTTACATGAGTACATGGGGAGAGTGACCGAGAGGCAAAGATCTTGTCTATCAGGAATGTGCAAGGTGTCCTGTTGGATAAACCTGAGATACCAATTCATGCTGGAGTCACTGGATATCCTTCTCAGGGAGGAGCAGTCAGGCAGCTACATTCCACCTGGCTGTAGCTCTTGTCCAGACAGGGATATGGTTGTTTTCAGCAGAGTGGGTTTAATGTCTTTTACAGTGTTACATTAAAAAATAACACAGTAAAAAATAAAAGTCAAGTTTGAATTGTGGAGGATGCTGTAATGGAATCACTCTAATGACAGATGCTGCAAGCTTCCTGCTCTCAACAGGCTCTGCTGTTCGACTCCTTTATGAGTGGTAAATCCAACATGTGGAGACCAAAGTTTTCCAAAGCAACCCCACATAGTGCCCTGGCAAACACATCGTGAGTACAGGATGAACATACGCTGACCTGTCTCACCTCCTAAAAAACAGATGAAGCTTAATGAGCTTGATTAGTCTGAGCACTGAAATGCAGAAACTAGTTTTACACGTATTACCTTCAGTGACTTGCTTGAAGAAACTCAATGAATGAGGACCAGCACTGGAAGTGGAGGGCAAGGACCTCCTGATCCACTTAAATCCCTTCTGTGCAGAAATTGATTAAGGTTTGCACTGGCTGATAGAGAGCACTGAGTATTTTCTTGCCTGAGAAGTCTGAGATTTTGTTCTACCAACCAGGCAGTCATTCAGATGTTTAATTCTTCTTTTCAAATAGCCTTAGTTTGCAAATCAAGAGGAAGTCTTGCAGACTAAGTTTCTGGTGAGGCTTCCACCTTTTGCTGACAATTGCCAGGCAGCCTGAGACACCCAGAATAGTTCTCTTCTGCAGAAATGAGGAACTGCAAATGGGATTTGTGAGATTAGCTCTTTTTTTAAAAACCTTTTTTCCCCCACAACAGTGCAGAAGAGCTGTTTGAGTTGGATTATTATTCTGCCTCTCAGCCTGCTCATTTATTCTGCCTCTCAGCCAGCTCATCACCATACAGTTCTGAGCAACCTGCAGCAGTTTTGCTTGCTGATATGTTCCCTAGAACTTCCTTGTGTTCGCACTCTCCCCATGCAACCTGATTTGTTCCAGCTCACATGCTGGTTCAGCAAATCCTTTTAACTAATCCCACAGCCCTTCAAATAAATAGCAAAGCACCTTCCCACTTGTATACGGAGCAATGTCCATCTTTGTTTGTTTGGACATATGTTAATTGTTAGTTTGAGGTGAACCGAGAAATCCAGGCTGACCTCAAGCGTTCAATCCCGCCAGTGTCCCGAAGTTGACATGGATGGGGCTCTGGGAGGCACACTGTGCTGGCTCTGGATGGGTCAGCAGAGCAGCCTTGTCAGCAACTCTGACAGGGCTTGTTTACAAAACTGGGAAATTCCATGTGAAAGTGAAATCGTGCAGATAACAGCAACTTCTCCGGAGAGTCAATAAAACTGAAGGCCAGGTCCTGGCGAGCTCCACGTCACAGTTTATCTCCGCAGTACCCGAAGTCCTTGGACCGTGGCGACCAGAGGAAGAACTAGGCCGGTGCTGGGTTTTTTGGCTGGCGTAGGGGAGCTGCCGGCTGAGCTTCCCCAGGAGAGCACTGGGAGGGAGCAGACAGCAGCGCAGAGCGGGCCAGACCCGCGTCTTCCCCGCCGCTGCTCTTCCCGGCACACGGCGGGAAGCGGGGGGAGGCGCCGCGGGAGAAACGAAACTTGGCCGGGCCGGGCCGCTCCACCCCGGGCCGGGCCATGGCTGCCGCTGCCGGCATCGATCTGGACGCGGTGGACCCGAACTGCTCCTGCTGCCTGCAGTACTTCAGGGAGCCCGTGCGGCTCAGGGGCTGCGGGCACAACTTCTGCCGGTCCTGCATCACCGAGTACTGCAAGGGGAGGCAGCGCACCGCCTGCCCGCTCTGCCGGGAGGCCTTCGAGCGGAAGGACCTGCTGCCCAACCGGGAGATGGCCGTCTTGGTGAGCTTAATCCCGCAGTGGGCAAAGGAAGAAGAGTTGGAAACTCACGATGAACGGAGCCCCCCCGCAGCTGTTGCCCGCTACGACCGGAATTCGGCGGAGCGGCGACCTGAGGAAAAGGTACGGCCGAGGGCAGCCCCGGGCCCCTCCCCGCGAACCCCCCCGGGCCCCACCCCGCGAATCCCCCCGGGCCGGCCCGGGGCTCCTCCCCGCGTACCCCCCAGGACAGCCCGAGACTCCTCCCCGTATGCTCCCCCTGGGACAACTCTCTCCACAGTTCTAAGTACTTCACCGGGGTCATGAACATGGGGACACGATAGAACTGAGTGAACATCTTTCTTTTCGCTTCCTCTCCCTGGATGCTTTGCATTTCCCATGCTAATATTAGCGTTGTCATAACAATATCATGTGTTCTGAGCAGATAGGTTTAGCTAAAGCAGTGTTTCAGGTTCACTGATGGGGTCTGATGCATTGAGGACTGTGTAGCTGACTTGAACTAATAGCTGTACACGTTCAGCTGTTGCACAGTAGTAATAACTAACTGTTCTTTGTGCTGGGTGTTATTTATTGCACTGTCATAGCACTGGAGACTCCTGAAAGGACACATAACATTATTATACCGTGCTACAGCTCCACCCAGCTGAATGGCACAAAACGGGACTGGTTCATTATCTAGATCTCTGCTTAAAATAACTCCCAAACTTGAAGGAGATGAAAAAAAAAATCTACTGACCTTCATTATTTTAATGCATATGTATCTAAAAAGTCTTCTTCAGTCTCTGCAGTCAAGCAAAGAGTTGAAGCTCACAATTATATTTCAACATGTAATTGATAACCGTAGGATGTTGAGTTCATTGTTACTATTCCTATTCGGTTAACCGGGTCTTCCAGATCCCTTCTCAATCAGCCCAGTGCTTAACTAATGTCAGTGAATGTTGCTTAACCTAATCATGCTTTCTGTGAGGCTTACATAGGTCTAATGTGTCACTTTAAAGGAGGAAGAGAGATTGAGCATCTCCAAGCAAATAGAAATGACTGCAGAGACCATCCACCTTTTGAGGAATGATCTCCGTAAAGCAGAGGTACACACTGTGTGTTCTTTACCTGGAGTTATCTTCTGTTTCCACTGTTACCTTGAGATATGTTTGACTCCAGTGTAGCCTTCCAGCCCAGAGCAGGAATCTGCCTTTTTGTTTCCTTCTGTTGCTGTCACAACTCTGATTTTATTGATGAAAATGACCTGTGGCACCAGCTGTGCAAACTCCTGTCTCGGCTGGCACAAGAGCCACTGGAGCTGTGCATTGTTGCTTTTTTCTGCCTACCCCAGGAGTAGCCGGGGTGTTTCTGGAACTCTTAGATGCAAAATACAAATCATAAAGAGAGAATATTGATCTTTCTAAGTGGTCAAGCAAAGACTGCTGGCCATAAAACAGTCAAGGTCCTTAACATGACCAAAATCTCATTGCAGGTAACTCAGGATAATGTCAAATGTATTTTATTCCATTGAATAAATGTATCTGTTTCAGGTCTGCAGGGGTCAGTCAAAGAGCACATCAGATGGGGCAGTAGGTTCTCATGTTCCACACATCTTTTCTGACAACACAGTGAACCCCATGTTTTCTGCCTTTCAGGAATATGCATCTCAGATTAAAAGCCAGATTACTAAAGATTTCTGTTGCATGAAGGAATATGTTGAAAGACAGGAGAGAAACACACTGATGTTCATTGAACAAGAGCAAAAAGCAGCTCAACAGCAAACTGAAGAGGCTATACACCAGCTCTGTGTTGACATGAATGAGCTCCTAGACATCAGTGCCCAAATGGTAAGTGATGAAACAAAGTGGCAGAATATGATTAAAACCTCTGAAGCTAAATTTCTTGGATAGCTGAACATGTACAGAGCACTTTCAGGTGCACACTGGGCTATTCTCACTAGAAACAATGGTACCAGTCCACAGACGTTGTTACCAGGGCAGGTTTGGAGTGAGGAATTCACAGGAAAAAAAGTATTAGAAAAGGTATAGGCTGGGGATGCAACCTGGAACTAGGTTTGTTCAAGGATGTTGATAAGCTGCAGTGAAGTGGGGACTGCATCGATTAAATCCAGTTCTGAGTCAAATCTGAGGTTAAGATCCTTTACTAGCCTTTTATTTTTCACAATATGTGTATACACGTGTGCAATTTAAAGAACTCACAAAGTTATTAAGTATTTTCTAACAACTTTCCTGGGGAAATATGTCAAGAGCTCTCGAAAGAGGCAGTTAAAGCACTTTAAATTCTGCAGAGCCCATTTGGATGTTGAAAACAGCAATTCCAATGATGTGAAATGGTTAGCAGGAATTTGGAGTGGGGCTTACTGGGTGTCACGCTGCCAAGAGGCAGAAGTGGACTTCCAGGCCCAAAGCACAGTGGCCTTTGTTGGAATTCACTTTGTGGAACTATGTATTTATATCTGATCCACAGACTGTGAAGAGAAATGGGTGCTTTTAGAGCGTGAGTCATCTGGCCTACTTGAGACGCCTACCTGCGAATGAGATTAATCAAGCCTTCAAAAGGCCTGTTTCTTTCCACAAACTATAAAGGCAGACTAAGAGAACAAGCTTAGATGTAGATTTCCCTGATTTCTAAATTGAAGCAAGTGAGGCTTACCCTTTCATGGGTATTTTATGCTAGATCTCATATTAACATATTTTAAAACTTTTGGTTTGGGTTCTAGAAGAAGAAAGTTTAAAAAGAGAAAGTTTGTGTATAAATATGTATACTGAAGGAAATTGTAAGATATATAAGAAAAATTAGTCCCATTCTTAGTTCTCTTGTAAAAAAAAAAAAAAAGTAGTCTTTAGCAAGAATAAACTATCCTTTCTTATATTCTGTAAGATTTCAGGTTAGTTATCCCAAATGACTATCCAACAAAGAAAGCTCTCAATACAAAAAATAAGATTTTAGACAGATGACTTCTTTTTTTCTGCTCTGGCTTTACAGTATTACCTGATATGCTAGATGAAATAACTGCTGTTGCTTACATCTTCCCCTTGATTCTTTTATGTCATTATTAGAGTAACTTACCTGAGAGATACAGATACAAAGGCTCACTTTCAACATTGAATAAAATTACGCTTGATGAGAAGCTTAATGTGGTCAAAAGTGCTGTAGAAAATCTTAAGAGAAAGATGGAAATTTTATTTCTGGAGAAATACACTTGGCAGTTCCCACCAGGTGAGTTTTCTTTATTTTGAAATCCCTTTTTTAGAGGGACTGTATCTAGCAGGGTCCTGCATATGACCCCCTCAACTCAGTCTCTTGTACGGGGGGGTTGGACAGCTGGAATTTGATGCTACTTTGACTCTTACAAAGATCTGTATGAAAGAACCATTCTTACAAACTGGGAGGCCTGTAACTTTGGAAAACAAAAGCTTCAGAGAAAACAGGTCTGCATGTGTGTGATTATTATAAAAGACCTTGGTGTTTTGGAGACAGCATGATTACTTCATACTTCTTTCATGGGAACCCAAAGGAAAGGAAATGACTGACATGCAAATTGGTAATGGATTGATTTTTTTAACTGAATGTTTAATTAAATGTTTGCCTACATGTTTTGATAATTTATTCAGTAAAAACAAACAGAAACACACACACAAAACCAAACCAAAAAAACACACAAAAACGCCCCCCACACAAAAAAAAGCCCAACCAAAACCCAGCTCTGTTCTGTATTTTAACCACTAGATAGGGTTATTTAATGTATGTTTCCTTTTAGGAGCATAAATACTTCCTACTTACATTTTGCTGAAGTGCCTTAACACTTGAATTTTTTTCTTATTTAGTGCAACCTACAGAATTACATCAGGAGACAAGTGTCTGCTCATCATCTCCAGAGACTGCAGCTCAAAATCGAGAACCAATGTTTTCCAGCCAGTTTTCTCAGTGTAAGTATGCAAGCCAGAGTGACGCTTCAATAAAAATATTCAAGTGACTGCGAGACTGTGTATTTGCTGAAGAAAACTGTACTTACAAACATTAGCAGGAGATCTGGCTGTTTAGCTGAAGCATAGAAACACAATGAAGTTACGATGAATTCATCAGTTACTGCAGCATAATACAATACCATACCTGACTGCATGTGCAAGATAAAAAGGATAAGGAAGCTGTTTCATGGAGGTATATAAGCTCTGCTGCTGCTTTTGCTGGTTGCAGAGTCTGAGTTGGTTTACAGGCAGTCTTGGCACTTTACTGATCTTTACTGTGTTAAGCTGTAAATGACACCCTTTGTTGCCTGAATTCTGCATCATTTTTACAGAAATATTTTTACAGTCAACACACAGTACTGCAGCTGTAGCTTAAAACACAGAACAGATGTTTTTGCTGATAAAATATGCAAGAACATGTGCCAGTGAACAGATGAATGTGTACATTTTATTAAGGTAAGCATCCCATTTATTAATGGCAAAAGGGCAATTTTGTTTATAAGGTTGTTGTTAGGATTAAGATCCATCCCCTTGGGTTGCAAGTACCTTCACCTTCCCCCTGGAGTGCGTGACTGTCATGGACATTCAGGCAGATGTGCCTGTTAAATGTTTCAGTATGATCAGGATACAGCTGTTAGTGTTTGGTTGAGAATTCTTGCTGATTTGCAGGGTTGAAATTTGATTAAGTTTATTGTATGATCATTGGTTTTCATTTCTGTTCTTCATTAGAGATGCACATCCACTATTATGTAGAATTCATGTCAATACCGAGGTCATCTTCCTGCTGCCTTGTTACCTGCAGGTGAGAATATTTTCCTTTCTTTCTTCTAGGGGCAGATGATGTGACTTTTGATCTCACAAGAATACATGAGCGCTTAGTAATCACAGCCCAGAACAGGAAAGTAATGGCTTCCAACTACACGACTAATTATGAACCATCACCCAACAGATTCTGCATCAGCCAAGTCATGTGTTCGCAGAGCTTTTCTACTGGGTGCCACTACTGGGAAGTAATTACCAAGGACAGTGATGGATGGGCTGTTGGAGTTGCTCATGAAATGATTGGTAAAAGGGACAAATTAGGAAGAACGGAGCATTCCTGGTGTGTAGAATGGCTGGGTTCCAAAAAGCAGCTGTCAGCATGGCACAGGAATCAAGAAACAGTATTACAGAAGGATAAACCTTTGAAGGTTGGAGTTTTCCTGGAACTACAAAAGAAGACCGTGTCATTTTACTCCATCACTGATGAAGAAATGCTTTTACATTCTTTTGAAATCAATACCTCAAATCCTATTTACCCTGCTTTCTGGCTATATAGTCTAGAAAAAAATGGATCTTTAACTATAAGTCCCACAAACAGGAGATAAAGCCTGTTCAGAAAAGTGACAATTTTGCCTATGACTACAGAGCTTCTATACAAGTTTCAGCATTTAGCACAGGAGTTTACTGAGGAGCTTACAGCTACCCTGGCTTTCCTGGAAATCAGCAATACTTTGTCTGCTCTGATGTAGCCCTGCTTCATTAAAGCAATTCCAATGTATGCTAATGGTGGTAACCACCCCTGTGGGAATGAGATGGATTTCTTAAGTACCTTTAAATAGTCCCAGGATTTTCCTAGGAAGGAATGGACCAAGGAAGCTCTGAGGGATAAGCCCTTCCCATGGACCTCATTTTCCTACCTTGATCCAAAAAGATTACAGGAGAACAGATGATGCCATTACATTTTGTCAAGGGAGCTTTCTTTAGAAAGATCTGAGCAAGTAAGGAATGCTCAGACAGTAAGAACATTGCTGATCTCATGCATGGAAATCTTCTTTTAGAGGAGGTACTAAACTACAGGAAATAGGCTTTGTATGTGAGGACCTGACACTTCAAGCAAGTATCCCAGAAGAACATCATCTCACTGGCACAGTATCTGGTTTTAGTCCTGCCCAGGGCAAAAGGTTGGGGTGTTTGTGACCACGGTAATAGTTTTGGAAGTGGATGTTTTCAAATGTGTTTGTAACAGCTAATAAAACACATGGTCACTTTCTCTTTTAAAGAGCCAACAAACAGGACTGTGTCATGGAAGGGACCATCTTTTCTTGCCAGGGAGACTGAGGAAACAAGAGGTTCTCTGAAGTTCCTTGCTAGCAAATGGACAGCAGGACCAACTCGCCGGGCACTTCTCGTTTCCCACACCCCCGCTGAGCCGTACTGCCCAGGAGCAGCGGCCCGTTAGTGTTTGTCTGGGAAACGGCAGCGCCGTTTGACAGGAGTGAGTTGTCTCGCTCCCGGTGCGTCCCTGCCCGCCGGACACGGCACCGCTTCGGGACGGGAAACTTGAGTCACGGCAGAAATCTCGGTCACGGCCCCGCGGAGCCCCAAACAGAGCTGCCCCGTGGGGGGGGGGGGACGGACGGGAGAGCCGGCGGCCTCTGCCCCGGGCCCCGCCGCGTTTCCCGGCCGCGCTCGGCGGGACGGCGGCGCCGATCGCCTCAGGGCGGCGCGCGGCCCAGAGCGCCTTGCGCAGGCGCGCGAGCCGCCGCTGCCCGCTCTGTCCCTCGCGAGCCGCCGTAGTCGGGCCCGTTCGGCGGCGCCGGGGGGGGGGGTCGGGGTCGCGGCGTGAGGGGATCCCAGGCCGCAGCGGCTTCGCTTCCCCCGCCGAGCCCGATGTGAGCCGCCCCGCGGCCTGGGAGCGGGGCCATGAAGAAGGACGTGAGAATCCTGCTGGTGGGAGAACGTGAGTGCGGGAGGAGCCGGGCCGGCCGCGGGGCAGGGCGGGGACCGCGGCTGCGAGGCAGGGCGGGGGCCGCTGGGGTGAGGGGGAGCCGCCGTCGCCATGCCGCCGGCTGTCAGAGCGCCTGCTGCTGCGGAGCGGTGGCGGTGGGGGGCTCGGTCAGCCCTGCCCCGGCTCCTTCGCCTTGGAGCGGTGAGCCCGGCCCAGGGCGGCCGGGAGAGGAGGGGACCCCCGGCCCTGCGCGGCTGGCAGAGGTCGGGTCTGAGCGCTCCGTGCCCGCTCCGTGCCCGCTGAGAGCGGCGGGAGGGACGCGCCGGCGGGCCCGGGAGTCTGTGCTGGGGCTCGGCCGGGAGCTTGCGGCTTCTCGCGTCCCTTCGCTTGATTCCGGGCTCGCAGCACGGAGGAGGCAGTTTGCGGAGTTGGTGCGCGCCTTGGACGTCCCTGGGGATGGAAGCGGGATGAAATTCTTGCCCTGTGTTTGGACACGTCCTGTTTAAACTTTTTTTTGTGTGCGTGCGGAAACCGAGCTTAAATCCTTCCCGAGATTGGAAATCAGGAGCAAAGTGTGTTCTAGGCGTTTATCAGTGGGTGTTGTGGGCTTGGGCTAGGACAGGGCTACGGAGTCCAGATCTCTGCTTCTGCCATTAACTTACTGTTTGACCTTGAATAAGCAGCACGTACTTAAAATGCATACAGTGAGTCCGTGGTTTTTTCATACGTTCCAAAAATTATGTCCTTAAGTTTGCACTTGAGTACTAAGCTTTCAAAGATAACAGCTTCTTACCGATGTAAATAGCAACAGGGAGGTTCTGTTTTGTTAGTTTGTAAAGTGTGCTTAAGCTCTCACAAGAAAAGAATACAGAGTAATTGCCAAGCGTTATTAGTAAAATTATCTAATTATACTAAGAATGTAGTACTACTAACAAAGCTTTCCTGAGCATTAAATGCCTCATATATATTTATAGTGCTGTTTATGCAGCTATTTTATACTGTGGGTTGGCTCTGTCTGTATTGCCTAGAAAGATCCTCTGTGACTTCTTCAAAGAGGCATCTTCAGGGAGATGGTGCTGTGCAGAAAGAGTTAACTCATTAAGCTTGTGTTTGGCTAGTTTTACAAGACGCAATTTATTTAGAAATGCATTTATTTATTTGAATTCCTCTTCAGAATATACACCTAATTTACCTTACTTTTATTGGTAATGGTGCTGTCTGAGCTGGTTCTGCACAGTGGTTTGAGTGCAGCTGTAACCGGTGCTTTGCTTTGGCAACTAGATTCCCAGTGTGTTCAACTGAAAATTTCAAAGATACAGGGCTCTTAAATATAGCACCATACAGTACGTGGCACACATCAGAGATCATGAGCATCTTTATCTTTTTGTTGGAATTGCAATGAATAAGGGAGAAGTTTTGTCTTAGAAATCATCAAAACTTTTCAGTTATACCCTTATTACCATTTTCTGTGTATGTCTTTTGTATATATTAGTCTGAAATCACAAGTTAGCCTAAACCATGTAATACTTGCTAGATCATAATAGGTGCAGGCTCTGAAATATCATGTGAAGATCTTTTGCTGTAAGCCTGTTCTAAACCAGAGACTTTTTCATCCGTGGTGGTCTACATTTTATCTTTAGGGATGTTTTAGTCACAATTTCCACAGTGCAAACATAGATTTTTAATAGCTGGTAATTTTCAGTATGTGTTCAGCATGTTATTTTATGCTGCATGACCTAGAGGACTTGTATAGGAGGAAAAAGACAAGTTAAGTATCACAAAGTGCCCTGCAGTTTTCCTCATTGTAGTCAACGGATATTGTTTAGGCTTTATTTCTCAGACTGTAAACAGAAATGGAAAGGCAGATGGTTGACCTAGATTCAAGCAAAATAAAGTCTCTACACTTGAACCTATGCATTTTAATTAAAAACACCCCAAAAAACTCTAGAACACTTGGGAGTGGATCAGAAGCTTACAAATACTGAGTGACTTTACTAACTGGCAGCCCATAATCTCTTGTTTTCAGTCATATAAAATTAATGAAATGGTTTCTTTATCTGCAAAGCCAATGTGTTTTGTCACAGTTTCAAATTAAAGCTTAGTCAGATGCAAAATGCAGTGCACTACTTCCAGTAATTATCTAATAACTTCACTTGCCTATCAGGAAAGTACTTATTTATGGAAGGAGGAGAGCTTTTAAAGTTCTTTTGGTTCTGTCAGGGTGAAACTTAAGATGTGGTTTATGCAGGAGGATACCTGGCAGTGTAAATTACAGTTCTAGCTCCTATGAGTATCTTTGAAAACACAACTACATTGCTGTTAAGATACCCAGATCTTGCTGCTCTCCAGCTAATACCACTGGGGAAAAAATCACAGCTCTTCTCCCTAAGGAAAACAGAAGCTTTCCTCCCAAGGATAACTTTTTCTTTGCTTTTTAGAATTTTGTAGTAACAACTCTAATTTACCACATTGAAAAGAACCGTCTATTTCTGGATGTCAGAAGGCCCTTTGTTACTATACCAAAAATAGACTTGGATACACTGAATGCACTTTAGAAATATTATGTGGGATTGTATATTCAGACATTCTAATTTTTAAGAAATGTCTCGCAAACAAATTAAGCAGTAGGAGTCTTTCAGGGCTTTAAAAGCAACAGGAAGTTGTCAGATGAAGATTTTTAGAGAGAAGGGAACCCTGAGAAAAGTTACCAACTTAACTGTAAATGATCACATGAAAGATTCTCACAATCAATTCTGAACTTTGCTGGTAAACCAAATCATTTGTTTGCTTAGAGTTGAATGTTGAAGCAGAGGTTATATTCTTCTTGTTGGATTAAGGAAACAACGACTTTAGAAGGGTTGATGGTTTTGGTAGTTTCTTTCACTTTTTATCATGGACAGTTTATTTGTCACAAGGAGATTATGCTCTTGCACTTTAAAAGTAGTCAAAATATTTTGTCAAGACTTTTCTGTTGACAATAGGGCCATGTCTTCTTGTCCAGCCCTTATCCTCGGTGCTTTAGGACTGAAGCACGATCATCGTATCGAGAACACTGCAAAAATAGTTAACTGCTAAATTTTGTTCTTTGTGCTTTCTTTATTTCTATTTGTTAAGTTGAATTAATGCGTTAAATCAAGACTTTGTTTTGAGTTTTTGTTTGTTTGCTTAAGGCTTCTGTATTAAGGTTAAAACCTGCCAGTTCTGTTGTGTAAAACAGAGCAGGATCTGATTCCCTTTGGATGAAATGCACAACTGGATCCTAAGATTTTACAACAAAAGCATTATAAGAGAATTGCTGTTGTCTATGTTTAGTATGTTTCAACAACAGATAAAAAGCCTTTAACGTGGTCAGTTGGAAAAAGTTTATAAAATACTTCCCATTTTAAGATGGGGTACAACTGTTGAGTGTAACAAAATCAAATTAGCTAATCTCTGTTTTTAATGCTTTTGCAGCCAGAGTCGGGAAGACGTCGCTAATTATGTCTCTTGTCAGTGAAGAATTTCCAGAAGAGGTAGAGCATCCCTACTTGTTTTCTAAGTTTTCTTTGTATCCTTTTGTGTATATATATAAAATTTACTAATTTTTTTTCCCAAAGAGTAAGTTAATAGGATCAGCTTAAAAATAATGTTTCCTATCTAGGAAAGAAAATAATCTAGAACTGCAGCTGTGACTTCTGTAAGAGTGAAGTAGGTTAGTTTAAATATATCTCTGTGTGAAGATTAGGAATTTAAATTTTATCTATGGTCCTTTGTTGTTTGTCACAGAGGGAATTAAGCTGACTATTTGATATCCAAGGAATGTTAGATTTTTTTAATCAGTTTAAATTGGTCATAACTGGCAGCATATTTCAGCAGTATAGACTCATAAATAGGGCAGTCTTGAAAGGGACAAGACTTTTTTTTTTTTTAAGTGTTGCATTTAAAGAGCAAGTAGATTGTAAAATGAATGAGGAATTAAAAAGTCACATTGTGTAACAGCTATTTTTTGTAAATGAGCATTGCCTTTACTTGTGTTTTTGAAGAATGCTTTACTGACTCTGTTGAAGTAAAAACTGCTGAAAAATCTTACTTCTTTCTTCTAGCATAGAAGTAAACCTATTTCTACATTTTATTCCTTTAAAAAAGCAGCACATAGTTCTCTTTATACCATAAAAAGAACCACAGCTGCTGCAAATAGTTAAGCTTTTTACATATAAACATGAATGTTTATTTCTCCTGATCACAAGTCTTAAAATAGCCATCATGTGCTACTCTTTGAATCTACACTGCTCTGTGTTTAATGCAAATCAGCAGGTTACCACAGTTCATGAGTCAAGATTAGATTGTTAACATCACTGAATTTGGTTTCCTACTTTGTAGGTAAGAAGGAGCTCCAGTTTCTCTTTATCCTTAAACCACTCGGGGACTCCTTCATTTGGCAGGTTGTTTGTTGATGTATTTAATGAATTGTAGGCCTCTCTTCACTTCTCAGCTTCTTCCTGCAGCATAATTTAGAATATATCTCTGAATTCTTGTGGAAAGAAAGTGTCATTTCTATATAACACAAAATCTACCTGAAATTGCAGAAATAACTTGATAAAAAGTTCTGCATCCTATATAAACTGCCAAAAGAGACAGGAACAATTCCTGCAGGTCATTCAGGCAGATCCAAGCTGTATGGGTGTGTGTAATGGACACTGCAGACTTTGAAATAGGGGTTAGTGTACTGGCTATTACCAGTAATCATTCTTGATGAAGATGTAAGTAGAGCCTGAAGCTTTACACAGAGCCGTTCTTCTGGCTTTTCTTTTCTTCTTTCCTTTTTTTTT
Source organism: Todiramphus chloris collaris (assembly GCA_025345505.1). NCBI lineage: Eukaryota > Metazoa > Chordata > Aves > Coraciiformes > Alcedinidae > Todiramphus > Todiramphus chloris. Next base: position 4,405,752 of record JANVCC010000127.1, on the reverse strand, counting down.
TTAATTAAAAGAAAACAAAAGTATCATGAAAGTTCAGTGTCAGCAAGTAAAAGACAATAAATAACTGTGCAGGAAGTTTTCATTAAAATTACTTAAAGTTGATTCTTCCTAAATATGGATTAGTGTTCTTTGGAAAAAAATGGCCAGCAATTGTGGCTAGTTTACAGTATTTGCAGAGCACACTTTTTATTAGTATCATATTTTTCTGTGCAAGCTTTTCTGAACTTAATGTTTATCACTCTGTGAGAAGCAGGGAAATCGTCAGGTTATGATTGTGTAAAATTAAGACATGTTTTGTCTGTCATGCTTGTTTGCTGTACCTTGAATATCTTTTTTTTTTAACAGCTCTTGCACTATTCACAGGAGCAGGATCAGGATATAGTGCAAAAAATTAAAGTTTTAAATATAGATTAAACAGTATTTAGTTTGTCAATAATGGCACAGAGACTCTGATCTTACTTTCTCATTAAACAAGGGGGAGTTCTTCAAAGTAATTGGCTGAATTTGATAACCCCCCAAATTTCAGAACTTTATATGACATTTTTGTTTAAAGTAAACTTCAATTTAGTATATATCTATAGTTTTCAGTATTAGAATAATTCTGTATAGGTGGTTGGGTATAGTGGACCTGAGTTTTGTAGGAGCACTGATTGAATCCCTTAATAGCACTGCTTTCCTGCAAAGCATGCAGGAAGTTTCCTTTTTCAGTAAGTAGACTAGTAAAGAATTAAAAAGTAGCAGTGACTTTCAGTACATTGCTAAAAAAACCCAACCAAACCAAAAGTGCTTAAACTACTAATAAACTGTTCTATTTAAAGCTGACTAATTGGCAGGCGTATTGTAGTATACGACTTTTTTTGACCATCTGGATTTTCTGGATTATCTTTAAAGGCTTTTTCTTGCTGTTTCTTTACAACCCAAGGTTCCACCCCGAGCTGAAGAAATCACCATTCCAGCTGATGTCACCCCTGAAAGAGTGCCAACCCACATAGTGGATTATTCAGGTAAGGATTCTGCAATACCATTACTGTTTTGTCAGGGAATTGTTTGACTCGGTGACCTCTCTAACAGTCATACTGATGTGGGACCAAAGCTACATGTAGGAAAAGACTGGATTAAGTAAAAACTCAAGGGAGAAAAGTAAAGCAGATGATGATGGCTGGTGCTACTAATTCAAAACCTAACATTATCCGCTGTTGGTACTTCCATGAAGGACAGTTGTAGCAATATCCTAGTGAAGATAGTATTCTTTGTGTGATGGACGTATTTACAGATTCAAAGTGGTAACTTTCGTGGAATTCAAACCTATTTTTATTTCTTTCAGTGAAGAATTTACTAAGATGCAGAAGACTTTATGTACCTTATATTCTATGTCTTTCTGAATATCTAAGTTTGGAGGCCTTATCCTTTTGGGTCAAGTTTCATGTTTTGTATTTTTGTATTTATGGAACAGATGAATTAGCTCGGTATCAGGATTCATATGCTGTCATAAGTATATGCAACAGTTGCACAGTTAGAAAAATCCTACTGTCATTAATAATGGAAGCTCCAAATTAGGCCATGTTAGCAGATCCCTTCCTATCTTCTCTCTGCCACCACTACTGAGGAAATATCTTTAGTATGCTTACCTATTTGGAACAAAGAAATCATGCCCTTGTTTTTTTGGGTTTTTTTTCATTGGATTTGAGATTAAATTTATGAGCTTTCCTTTCTATTGAATGAGATGTTTCATATATTTAATTAACAGAACCTTCGTCTTGCTTAAAAAAAAAAAACAAACCCAAACCAAATCATTGACATTGCAGCAAATTTAACATATGCCATGTTATGTTGCAAAAGCTTGCATTATAGAGCAATGCTGCTGCTTGTTATCCCAGGAAAGAGCTGTTAATGAATGTAGGGAGATGCAAACTATGACTCATTCCAGAGAGTGCATGCTTACAAATGGAATTTCTCTTTAAAATAGCTGCTAAAAAACTTGTGTGTAACAGACTGTTTCCATCCTGGGAGTTAATGGATCAATTTCATTACTGTTACAGCAGCAGAACTCTGTAGTGCAGTTTAGAAGAGCTTTCCCAAGGCTGTCTTACGAGCACTGGGAAACACCTTACTTCAGTTTCTTCAGGTTTTGTTTTTCAGGTTTGTTTGCAAAAATGTTTAGTATTAATTAATGGTTTCTTCCATTGCACGCAGAAGCAGAGCAAAGTGATGAGCAGCTTTATCATGAAATATCACAGGTAAGTGTATTTTACTGTTTATTAGAAAATACTTTCTGCTTTTGGAGAAATCTTTTCTTTTAAGTTTGAGCTGAAGGAGAAATACCTTGCTTGACATTTCATTTTGTTTTGTTTTGTGCCCTGTGCTATAGACCTTCCTCTGCTTAAGAAAAGTAGTTACTGCCACTGTATTTGTGAATTGAGCTTAAACTTTGTCTTCCAAGTGAAAGGACAGAACCTGAATATCTTTTATTCAGTAGGCCAAGGGATTGACAGGTTTTGTAAAGAAATAATCCTACCCTGGAAGGTTCCATTCCACTTCTTTCTGTCACCTTGTGCTGTTGCATTTATGAATAGTACAGGATTCTTGGTAATTTTACAGTTACTTCTGTTTCCTATTTTTAATCCTTTCTGAGCACCGTTGCACATTTTCTGTTCAGTCTGTCATGGTGTTGTGTTCCATTTCTGGCATTTTGTTTGGTACTTGAGTGGAAGCTGCGAATTATGATTCTTTAGTTTAGATTTCTCGGTAGCATAGGTCTCTCTGCAGGCATAAACTGTGGATGTCACCCTGTAACACAGGCTTTTTGGCACCTTCACAACGTATAAATTATTTGGTTTAAGCTGTTCAGGCTACAGATAGCTTAAACAAGACAGTGACACAGTTTTTGACTAATGGTGGAATGTTCTTAGTCTGATGATGTTCTATATGGTTCTTAATTGTCTCTGACTTCTCTTTCTTTTCATTTTAGGCAAATGTGATTTGTATAGTATATGCTGTTAACAACAAGAATTCCATTGATAAGGTACAGTTACACATTTCATCCAGTTATTGCTTGAGATGTAACTGGTGCACTGTTAATTGTTAGCAAGCCTAAAACTCCATTAGACATTTAAAATGTATAAGATGGTGTTTGGGAATGTATAGACATATTACTGCTTCTAGTCTGTTTAAACATCAGAGTTTTTAGTCATTTCAGTCATCTGACAAAGTTGCTCATTAATGAACTCCAGTCTGTAATTGTTTCCTTCTTTGTGGGTAAATACGTGCCTTCTTGGAAAAGAAGCAGTAGCAGTTGTAATCAAGCTTGTGCACAGTTCAGTCACAAGTTTGAAAATGTGTTTTTTATGTTTGTTTTTAACCCCTTTGTAGGTAACAAGTCGATGGATTCCTCTCATCAATGAAAGGACAGACAAAGATAGCAGGTACATAGGGAAAGATGAGAAGTGTGAACTAGGCCGCCCGTCGATGGGTGTCAGCGGTCAGTGTCGAGGGTGTTCATTGTTTAAGAAAATCAAATGCTAAACTTAAAGTTTATAGAAGAAGTCCAAGCAACAGGAGATTTAATGTAGGTCTGTTACATTTATTTTGAATTTCATGGGCAGCTTCTACCAGATGTGTTTACATTTGTCATGGTATAACTAGTTCTGGCTACACAGTCTGTATGCTGGTGCTGGTTTTGTATAATAATAATATGATCAGTTACTTTTGTGTTTAACTGGGTGTTTTTTGTAGTATCAAGAAGTACATTTCTGTCTAAGTGTATGGAAAAACAATTCACTTAAGAGTACTATTGCTTAGTTTTGCCTATTGGCTGCCAGTGATATTTAATTACATCATGAAAATAATGGCTTCTGGTGGGAGGTATACTAAATGAAGATAGATCTTTTTATCCCTCTGTCTTTAAAGCTCTTAACCTTTTTTTTTTTTGTTTTCAGGCTGCCTCTTATATTAGTTGGAAACAAGTCTGATCTAGTGGAATATAGCAGTATGGAAACTATCCTTCCTATTATGAATCAATATACAGAAATAGAAACATGTGTAGAGGTAGGCAAGACTTTCTGAAGTTAGAATGTGTAAAAAAAAAAAAACTTTCTTGCCAAGCATGTATGGCAGCTTTTTAATAGAAAAGGTGGTGGGGTTTGTTTTGTTTTGTTCTGTTCAAAATAAAATATTAAAATATAAGTAAGTGTCACGGTGAATTTATATGTTAGAAGATTACATTACTGTATAAACAAATGTTACTGTCAAATTCTGTTACTTTAAGCCTTCTCACATACTTACCTTTAGCATATGTTTTAAGTTTAATATGAAGCCAGACAGGTGTCTGTAAAGTATTAAAAATGGAATTAATATGTGTGGATATGCCTTTTTTTTTTTTTTTTTCTTCTTTCTTCCCTCCCCCCCTGCAAGTAGATACAATTTTTTGATTTCTCTGTTCTTAGTAAGACAGCAAATAGTAGTGAGACTTCTTTATTAATTATTGAACAGAAACAGGGTCTAGATGGCTTTTTTTTCCAAAACAGCACTGTACCCACAAGAGGGGGCTAGATCTTGAAAAGTCTGATGCTTGCTTCAATTTCAGAAGTCACCAAATAGTAAAAAAAAAAACCAAACTAATCACTATAAGGATTTCTTTTTCAGTGTTCAGCCAAAAACTTGAAGAATATATCTGAACTATTTTATTATGCACAGAAAGCTGTTCTACATCCTACAGGTCCCCTTTATTGCCCAGAGGAGAAAGAGGTACTTCTATATTCTAGATTCTAAGGACAAATAATACAGGGAGGGGGGAGTTAATCACTTTTCATTTCAGTGGATTTTTCCATTTCTTAGGGTGTTGTGTTACCACACCCGATCTCCAAATGTCAAGCATTATATTCTAGAACCATGGGGATTATTTGGTGTTGTATTAATCAAATCTGTCATTCCTCTTCATTCAAAGCAAGGCACGCCGGTTTTTGTTGCCCATATGAGCTGCTAAGTAAAATGAGAAGCTTTGGTAATGGCTTTAAGCCAGATGTAATGTGAACAAAACCATGTGTTCAATTCAGTTCTCCTTTAGATATACATTTCACAGTAACTCCATTTATTTCAGGGAAATTACTCCAGACTTGGCCTTATTTAAGGGAAAGAACTTTTCTGAGCATCTTGTGAGAGTATGGCAAAATGGCTAAGAAGCGAGTGATGTAGCTGGTTTTTAAGTATCACAGGTAGTTGGCTGAGCTTATTATGGAGTATTTTATTTTTTTTAAAACAAAATTGATTTAATGGGTAAATGCAAATACCATTTTTAAATGTAACTCCTGTGTAGTATTGAGCAGTAGGAAAGTTGCTTCAATCATAAATACTTTGTTAAGTAGAAAAGCAGAGAATAACCCTGTTTTGATTTCTTCCATCAGAATCATCTATATGAGTTAGTAATATTGTGATAAAATTGTTGTGCAGAAATCTTTTTGGTTTTCCAAAACCAATCTCTATGCAATCTGTGTGACCTCTATGAAGAGACGAGTCCATCATCACTGTAGTTGTTGGGAGAGAATTACCAGTGTCTGTTTTCCTTCACTCAGAAGGTATCCTAGCAATTCTTTTGTCATAGAGATAGTCCATATGATCAGTGCTTTGCCTGGTAGATGAATGAGCCCTGTGAAGATTTTCAGTATTTGATGTTTGAAGCTTTCTGAAGCTGTAGTTGAAATGGTGAATAGTGGTAGTGTGCTTGTTTAGAAAGAGTTGGCTGTAGTTCCAGAGCTGTTCGTTTTTGCAAGGCATTGGGATTGCAAGGCCTTCCCCCTCCTCCCCCCCCAAAAAAATAATTTTGGGAAAAAGAAGAAATAGTTCAGTTGTTTTTTTTTAAACTTTCTGTAGCAATAACACTGAATCTAGAAAAGTGATTTCTTTTATTTCTTTTGATAACTAAGTAGAGCTGCCTTAAGCTTGTAAAGAACTTGAGACTCTTCTAATAATTGAATAGAAAGACGCTTAATTTGGAATAATTTCTTGCAAGTTATGGATATAAATTGATTTTGTTTCCCCTTTTTTGTGTATGTGTGTATGAATGCCTTTGTTCTAAAACAGTAGAACGAAGGCTAGCATTTGTTGTAATGTGATTGAGCTGCCTGATGTCATTCAGTGTAATCTTTTTATTTTCAAGCCTAGAAAGATACTGAACTTTCTTTCATTCCTTAGATGAAACCTGCCTGTATTAAAGCACTCACTCGCATTTTTAGAATTTCTGATCAGGATAATGATGGTACTCTCAATGATGCAGAGCTCAACTTCTTTCAGGTAACTGCTTTGCTTGACTTTTCACCATGCTTAATAATTGAACTATGTATTTCTAGAAAAACAAGTGATTGTATTTGAAGGAACAGTAGTAAGGTGAATTGTAAAGGAACTGGGTGTAAATATTTAATGTCTCAAGTACACCATAGAGTGGATCTGTAAAAAATGGCAATGGTATTAATTTTATCTCTAACCATTGTTCTAGTTCAAGAGAGAGGAAAAAAAAAAAAATCTATTTAAATGTACAAGCCCCAATGCTTGTATTTAAAAATAAAATAAAGTTTATATACCTTTTTTTCCAGTAAGAAATTGGATTGTCCTTTACTATCCTATCAGAATCCTTAAGGCTGCATTTCCTACAGAACTTTCTATTTGTCCAGCTTAGTAGCCAGTGGTCCCAACATGCTTTCTTTGCTTTTTGTTAGAGAATTTGTTTTAATACACCTCTGGCACCTCAAGCCTTGGAAGATGTAAAGAATGTAGTCAGAAAAAACCTAAGTGATGGAGTTGCAGATAATGGATTAACATTAAAAGGTGAGCATTATTTAACTCTTTAAAGATGTGTCTTTATACAGTTGATAATCATTCTTACATAAAACAGGTAGTCTTTTGGAATATGATCTCTGTTTTGATTCTTTTAGACTACACTAGCTGGGTGTAGTGGCAGCATGGTAGCAAAGGATGATGAAAATGGGGAATAACAGTCTGAATAAAATAAGGTCTTTCTTACTTCTTGTTACAGAGGTTGGAATCCAAGTAAGTATACTGATTCAAAAGAGATTGTCTCCTAGATAAATCTGTATCTTGTCTTTAGGCTCACTGTCTGCAACACTTGTCAGCAAGGTGTGGTGTCTGTCACATTTTAACAGCTATCTGGTACAGATTTGCTCAGAGCATATGGTAAAAGTGAAAGGAGAAAAAAATGTTTTCTTTCTGAACATCAATGTAACTGCTTTGCTTGTGGAGTTTACATGTGTAATAGGACTCATGAGAAATTGTAAAGAGTGGGAATCTGAAGGCATAGCCTTAGTAAACAGTGAAATCTCAGTGTTCATTAAGCCCTGGAAAGTGCTAAACAAAAATCCTACCCGGTTATTTCGGTACAGGAAAACTAAAGGCAGTCTTCCATGAGACAGCTCTCCAGGTTTTTGCTAAAGCTTACTATTTTAAATTGTTGAAAACACTGTTGTCTTTTGTTCTCACGCAGCTAAGTTCTAAAATGATAGTACTCTTTTAAAATCTTTAGAAGATAGTACTCTTCTAAAATGATAGGAACTCTTTTACCAATAACATCATCTCTGAACTCTCAGTCTGTAGCTAATGCTGTAAAGCCACCTAGGAGGTTTAAAATCTGAATGTTTATTTCAAACTTTTTTGTTTTGTTTTCGGTCAGATTCTATTAAAAATACTTGTAGCAGATAAAGCACTTCAGGGCCTTAAGATTTCATCATTTGATTTTTAGGTTTTCTTTTTCTACACACACTTTTCATTCAGCGAGGAAGGCATGAGACAACTTGGACGGTTTTACGTCGATTTGGATATGACGATGACTTAGAGCTTACACCAGAGTACTTGTTTCCTCCGTACGTATCACTTATTGTAGCTTTCTTTAACTTAGATGCATGTAATTTCATCTGCCTCCTGCTTTGGCAGGAGGAAAGGATTATTGTAGTGTGTTTATTTAACACATTGTTACATCAGGTGTCTCCCTTACTTTATGAATTACCAGCAAAAATCTTGATGTGACTGAAAATAACAAAGGAGGAACTGTCTCTTGTGACAAATCATGCTGTCTTTATAAGAAAGATGGCAAAAGAGACTCAGTACAAAACTGGAACATGAATCTGAGCAGTTGCTTATAGTATGTGGCAATGAATTAGAAAAGGCTTATTAGGAGTTTCATAGCACTTGAGATCCTCTGAAAATCCCCCTTCTTAATTAGAAGTTGAGATCAACCAACCCGGTGGCTGCTTTTCAAATTTTTTTTCATTTCAATTTCAAAAATTCAGAAATATTATAATAATTTTGTGTTAAAAACAACAAAACCAAAACACACACACAAAAAAAGAACCAAACAAAAACCTGCTTACTTTTATACACAGATATTAAGACACTCCTGATAAAGTTTGTGCTTTGATCTGTCTTTAAAGATAAACTATTAAAACTTAATGCAAAGGTGAAATACCAAATGTTGTAACTTAAAAAGTCTGTATTTTGAGTTTGAATGTTATGTGTTTCATAAACACACTTAACAGTTCTTGAATTCTTTTTGTTTTCAATAAACAGGCTAAAAATTCCTCCAGACTGCACAACAGAATTAAATCATCATGCATACTTGTTTCTTCAAAGTATTTTTGATAAACATGATTTGGTAAGCTTTTCATTTGAGTGTGTTTGTGTCCTTTTCTAGCAGTTCTGATAGCAAGAAGTGTGGTTTTGTCCTTATGTCATTTAATTCAGAAAGCAGTTCTGATTTAGGCTATGCAATAAAAAGTAACCTGTTGTTTATGTTTCGCTCTACAAGGACAGTTGCACTACCAAATGTTTTTAGCTAGCTCACTTATTTAGTCTTATTTAAAAACAAGAAGAGAACAATAAATAAAAAGAAAGCTGCCCAATTTTATCTGGCCAGTTTCTTGATTCTTGCAAATGTACAGCAAGAAAATACCAGTATAGAATAAGCATGAGTTATGTGATTTATGTCTGATATCATACGCTTGTTTTCAGGATAGAGATTGTGCTTTGTCTCCCGATGAGTTGAAAGATTTGTTCAAAGTCTTCCCTTACATGCCTTGGGGGCCTGATGTTAACAACACTGTTTGTACAAATGAAAGGGGCTGGATTACATACCAAGGGTTTCTCTCTCAGTGGACGTAAGTGTGATACATTACCTTTTACTTGGATACAGTAATGCTCTGCTCTTTAGAGACAGTTTGAATAATGATGCTCAGTAGTGAGTGGTTTTTCTATCGAAAGTACAGAAAATGAGGAAAATATTATTTGCTGAGAAAAAAAAAGAAACATGGTGTAGGTTGATAAGCCTCAGCCACTACTGCCTTTGTAGTGTTTTTCTGACTGTTAAGGCTGGTAAAGTTGTCTCCATTTACCTTCAGAGTACTTTGTCCTTCAGAACTGCGTAGTGCCAGGAGCACTTAGATCCTGTCAGTCTGGAGACAGGAGAAAAAAATTGTTTCAATACTGTAAAGATTTGGTATCACAAATGTTAACAATTTAGAAACTTGCTTTTGTCCCCTTTGCCAGACTAACCACGTACTTAGATGTACAGCGTTGCCTGGAGTACCTGGGTTATTTAGGCTACTCAATACTTGCAGAACAAGAATCTCAAGCATCAGCAATTACAGGTAATAAAAAAAAATCTAATAATTGGTACAACTCTAGGCAATTAAATTTAGAAATCTGCTCAAGAGAAAATTCTTTTAAACAAATCTGTCTTTTTCCACTTACATTTTTTTTTACTTTCTGTTTAATTCAAACCTTTGAGTTAATATTTTTGATTGTTTGGTGTGCATTTTCATGTAAATGGACAATTATTTCACATTTTCACATACGTACATGCACGTGCATCTTGAGAAAAATATTTGTGTTTTTTTCAAAAGTAACAAGAGATAAAAAAATAGACCTCCAGAAAAAACAGACTCAGAGAAATGTTTTCCGATGCAATGTTGTTGGTATGAAAGGCTGTGGGAAGAGTGGAGTTCTGCAAGCTCTTCTTGGAAGAAATCTAATAGTAAGAAACCTTTTGCTTATATTCACTTATATATGCTTTTGAGATAAGGTTGAACAGCAAAACTTATTAATCTTAGAGCTTTGCTGACGATTACTGAGTTTGGAGAGTTCCATGAGGAAGTATAGAATTATTGAGGAGGGGGTTATTTATTTTTTTCTTTCTTTTTTTCCTTTAGCAAATAAATGGTTATTGCATGCAGTGGTCACTCGTACATCGTGCTTTACAGCTATGCATTTACTTGCAAAATAAGCCATAGATTACTGTAATTTTCATTCATTAATAAATGGAGCAAAACAGCTGTTCATGTCTAGCTTAAAGGGGTGAGTTGCTGTGGTCTAACGTGAAATTCTGCATTTCCAGAGACAAAGGCAAATACGTGCAGAACACAAATCCTACTATGCCATTAATACAGTCTACGTATACGGCCAGGAAAAATACTTGCTGGTAAGGGCACCTCGTTACTGTTTAAACTCCAAATTCAATGAACTATTCAGGGCCTTCTGCAAACAAATTTCTGGTTTAATTGTCTCTTCTTCATAAATGTGGATTCCGCCCCCCCCACTTTTTTTCCAGCTCAAACAACTTCTGGGTTTACATGTTGCTAATAACTTAGACTTGAACCCATTCAAGACCTGTTACTTTTGAAACATATCATAAATTTTTAGCAAGCAGTCTAGATTCAGTAAAGAATCGGTCACGTACAGCGATTAGGATGGCTAAGGTTAACCTTCAGTGAGTGAAATACTCTCTTTAAAGATTGTCCCACTGTAGTTTTCCTTTATGATAATATGATACCTCTCTTGGTTTTCCAAGATCTAGTCCTCAGCTCTCTGGTTTTCCTCTTTAGGATGAATGCCAGTTTTTATGGGAATCTAAGACTTTGTGTTAAAGTAAATGAAACTTTGTTTGCAGAAGTTGTTATTGCCTGCAGATGTGATGTTAACAGCTCACATGTGTTGGCTGTAAGATAAATTTCTACTTTTTTTTTCTTTTTCATTAACTCTGCCTATTGTCAGTCCATTAGTTCTAAGGATACATAAAAATGAGCCGTAAAAATTATGAGAAAAAAAAGTTATAAAATGCCTTGAACTGCGTAATGATAAAGCTTTCTCCCCTCTCTGACCATCTTTTTTTCCAGCTACATGATGTCAGTGACTCTGACTTTTTAACTGACGCTGAGACCGTATGTGATGCTGTCTGCCTGGTGTATGATGTCAGTAACCCTAAGTCCTTTGAGTACTGTGCCAGAATTTTTAAGGTTTGTATAGTTTACATATAGCAACCTTTATTTTGTCAGTGAAAAGGCGTATGAATGTAGTGCCAGTTACTGGTCCTGTACACAAGTTCTAACGTTTAAAAAAACATTTTAGTTGAGAGTGCTGGTTATATATACCTGATGTATTAAAAATGCAGCTTTGTTATTTGCGCAAAGCTAGCAACTACTTGTCTATATAAAATACTCTGCTTCTAGAAACACCCAACTTCATGGCAGTGAATAGATCTTAGTGCTGCTGCAAGCAGTTCAACCCCGGCTGTTCCAGGCTGAAGGTATCATGCACTGTTTCTTTCACTTTCTTTTCTTTACCTTTGCAGCAGCACTTCATGGATAGCAGAATACCCTGTTTAGTGGTAGCTGCAAAGTCTGACTTGCATGAAGTTAGACAGGACTATAGTATTTCTCCTGCTGAATTCTGCAAGAAACACAAAATGCCTCCACCTCAAGCCTTTACGTGTAACACGGTTGATGTGCCGAGTAAGGATATCTTTGTTAAACTGACAACTATGGCAATGTATCCGTAAGTACTTGAACTGTTCTGTTTGTCACATTGCATGGGTCACTCACAACACCACTGCATGTCATTGTTAGCCACGAGGATGGAGCTGCCTCACGGAGATTTAGCAACAGAGAGACATAAGTGACTTGACCAGAACTTTCAAAAGATTTCAAATTGAGTGAGTTGGTACGTATCCAACCTACCAGTCTGTGTCAGCCATTCCTGCTAAGGTGTTTTGAAAAGAATACAATTACCTCATCCGGCTCCTGTTGCAAATTCCAATGTATATGTAGGATTCTGTTCTGTCCTTACTGTAGATGTATAACTCAATATGTCAATATTAATACCTTGGTATTTGTAAGTTGTACTGTAATCCTTGTTAATAGCTCAACTTTGACAGCTCAGTACAAGCAATGTCACTCTTCAGTGAGCAGCAGTTTCCCTAATGCACTGCTTGAAGCTCTTTTTTTATTTTCAAGGTGTTTATTACTGTGTGCTTTAGTTCATTCATCTAATAGATTCTATTAAAAATAACATCTGTATAAACACCTTTTGGACTTCAGACAGAAGATACTTAAGCTCATATTTTTCACGACACATCTCACTGTTGCTAAGCTCACTTTGCATCTCTTTTTTTGGTGGGTGGAACTTTTAATATGGTGTTGAACTACATAAATATTACAGCAGATGGAGTCTAGTATGACAGCTGACATTTGCTTTAAATAGAATTAATGTCACCACCCCAAAAAATAGTTGTTTTTCTTTTAAATATTTGAAACTGAATTTATTGAATTAGATTTGTAAAGCTTTTGTTTTGTTTTTGTTCTCTTATATTTTTATTTTGTAGTGTTGGAATAATGGGAAACCACTTAACTGTAGCACTGACCAAATGTCTTGTCATATCAATATTCCTGCTTCTCCCTTACTTTTCAAGCATGTGTGTTTGTTAGGGTGGGAAAGGTTGAGGTAACTGTCACTTTGTAAAGTGTGCATTCAAAGTAGTAGAAAACGTGGCTTACTTTCCTTTGAAAAAGGGGTGTTACCTATTGCTGTGCAGACATACTCAGAAGCCTTTAGATGCTTTCATTACAAACCCAAATCAATTCAGCACACGTTTCCATTCGCCTTTGTGCTTTGCTATTAAGATCTGTGTATGGTGGCAATGCCAAAATGTCCGAGACGTACAACATCTGACCTCAAAATTCTGCACAGCTGTAGTTGTACCCTTGCTTCCCCAGTGTATTTTTTTTCTTCACTCCTTACTCATTCCTTTTATTCCTGAATCTCTCTTGGTTGTGGCACAATCCTAATGTGCACCTGATTTAACGAGCAAGATTTCAACTCCTGTCCTTCTGTGTGTTTTCGCAGCCATGCCCGGTTACGCTGTATGTGCGCCTGCAACAGGTGTACATTTTGCATCTGTCAGAACTTCCTCAACTCAGACTTGCTGCAATCTGTAAAGAACAAACTCTTCACTGCAGTTCTTAACAGGTCCTTAACTTTATTTACTAGGTACCAGGTGTGCTTTTAAAATAAAGTTTTCTTGAAAAAGCAATTGGTAACCTTATATACTGCAGGTTTTTCACGCCGTATCCACTAAATAGGCAGATACTTTAATAATTGTCATGAAATTGTCAAACTTTGTTTAACTTGAAGGTACTTTTTATCTTTTGAGCTTAGTCCAGTCTTTTCTTTGAAACGTTACCACTTTGGTAGTTGATTCAGGCACTTAGTGATTACCAAAATACTGTGGAGAAATTAGGACTATTCTTAGGGAACTGGTAATGGACATGAAGTAGTGTCTACAAATCTGTGTGATGTGTCTCACTTGAGACATTGTAGGTTTGTTTCACATGGATCAGAGGTAGTACCTCTTAGATATCAGTTACACAAATATTTTCCTGAAGGCACAGCTTGGCTATAGCAGCATTGTATAACGATATATGTTTATATTTGCTAGTTGTTTGATATTTGGGAATTCATAGCCTTTCTGTGTGTGTGCTTTGCTTGGTTTGCACAGAGTGGGTATTTGTGTACAAAACAAAAAATCTAACTCTTTTAGCATCCAATTCCTCTCTGAATAAAGTGCAACACTAAGAAGTGGTAAATGGTTAAACATTTGCAGACACTTCGGAAAAAGCAATTGGTAAAGAGAGAGAACTGGTTTTCAGCATTGAAAACAGTGCTATACCTTGTGCTGTGTGTACTGCAGGCAGTTTATGACGTGTGGTTTACTAACACCTCAGCACTTGTCATCTCATCCCGGCAAATGGGAGTTCAAACCGAACAATTTTTGTAGTGTCCTGGTTCCATCCTTTATAGCCTTCCTGAACGTGTATATCATAGAAGTGGTTCTTGGAGGCAGCTATGATAAATGTGTTTTTTTGAAGGCCATGGTTAGAATATTCTGACATGCTGCTGCTCTGTGTATGTTAATACTTTTTACTGTTTTCAGATGTAGCTGCTCCAAATAAGAGTGGCTGTCTCCTTTTAAATGCAAGTTACACACCCATAGGAGGCTTACTGATAGACCCACCTACAGTACTGTCATTTTTGTGAAATACTACATTAATCCAAGATAAAAGTGTTAACCACAGTGAGAAAGGTGAAAACTCCTTAGCTTAGGAAAGGACTGTGACTACAAGTGAGGCTGTTCATGCTGCATCTCTTCTACAGCAGTCATGCCTTGGACAAAAGTCCCTTGGAACAGCAATCTCTTTGCATATTGTCACTCTAAAACTTGATTCATCAGTCACTACTAGAAAATCCCTCCTCTTTATTATTGAGGCTGAAATCACTTCTATAACACATCCTCATTTCTTGGAGTGATTTCGGATTGTTACGTCAGCTGTCGTGCCTTGTTTCTCCTTTATATGGGCCTGTGATTATTTTATTTTGAGTCCTGCATTAGACATTGCATTTCATTCCTCTCAAATATGTCAAGGACTGAAGGTATTGAAACCGTTTTATGAGAAGTCTCAGGATGCTGTCATTCCACACCTTGTCCCTGGGTAGTGTGGAATAAGCACAAGAATCTACTACTGCCTAAAAAAAGTCTGCAATTTTAAAGCTGAGAATTCCTCACAGACTTTTCCACTGACCCTACAGAAAGGAAAAATGACTTGCTGGAATCTCTTTGCCTGTAGTCATTCTGTTAGACACTGGGGTCTCATGGCAGGTTTCCAGCACGCTCATTTTGTTTCACCAGCCCTCTTCCTAGTTAGCTCTTCATGGGTGTTTCCTTACTCACCACCCTGCCACGGGTATTCACCATCCAGTACCTGGACTGCTCTTGTGTAGCAGAGTGGAGACGCCTGTAAACAAGAGGGAATAGCTCCTAATTGTAGACTGAGGAGAATAGAAATGGGTTTCTTGTTTAAAAAATGTTAGCTCCTTGGATGCATTTTTAATCTAATGATTTGTGATGAGATTAGAGAAAGCACTTGAACCAAGAGGGATTTTCTGTTGTAGTTAGTTTATATAAATTTTCTTATTTTGCCTTTACAAGTGCTTACCATTAAGTCAGGTAGCTGGGCAAAAGTTAAATAACTGATGGGTGAAGGAGGTTTCTCAGGAGTACTTGCTTTGCTGATCCCTTCCTATTCTGAAACTTTAGACAGTGGAAGGGTAAGCTGAAAATTTTTAGACTAGACTTCCTGTATTATTCATTGCTAAATAATGCTTGAACACTGTTACTGAGAAAAATATTATATCACACTTATTCTGACCTCAGTAATTAGAGAAAGAACGTTGCCTCTGTGAAACTGAAAAACCTGTTCATGCCCACCTTCAGTTTCTTTTCTATGGGTAAACTTCAGAGCCTCTCCGGAGGGTTTGGAGGCAACCAGAAAGGCATGTGGAAGTGGAATTTCAGTTTGGAGATGTTTGTTGTTCAGGAATGGGATTGTTGGTTTGAACTTCCCAGGATCACACTTTCTTGGCTCTTTGCAGAAGGAGGCACTGCATTCAAAGCACTATACATGCATTTATGAGGCTTGGTACTATCCTGTAGTTTTTTTAATATTTTTAATTTGTTCTTTCCTTTAGGTGTTCATTTGCATTTGTCTGGCTGGCACTTAATCTCTTTTTTTTACATTGTTTTACTTCTTTATAAAAGCAAGGCTTCTGCTTATGTCATTCTAACACTTTCTTTAGTGATGAGCTTGGAATTTGGCCTTTTTTGTTTTTTTAACTCCAGAGCATCAATTTTAAGTGTGGTTTTCTGCATTCTTGGTTTTAAATTGTTCACTTGTTGCCTTTTGCTTGTACAGTAGTGGCATTTTTCTGTCAGCTAAGTTAATTTCAAAATAGAATCATTCTAATGCATGACAATTGTGTTGTTCAGTGAGGGAGACTTCTCAGAGCATATTTTTCTTCCTTTTAAAGTTTTAACATATTGTGGAACAGAAATGAAGTTCTACTTGCATATAAAACATGGTTGTTTCAGGAATTGTTTGTAAGGTTATTTTTCTTTCCTATGAAACTCTTCCTTCTGTAAATTTAAAGTGAAGACATTAGATTCATTTTTGTGTAATAACGGGGAAGTTTTAAGGATATAACCCAGGATTTATTTTTCACTGTGTGCAATGCACACAGATTATTTTTCCAAACCACAGTATATTGCCACTAAGTCTAGTTGCAGAAATCTGTCCCTGTATGTAGGTGTCCCTCAAATTAGGACAGTATAGAAATATTTTACTTCAGCTATTTTCCTCCTTCTCTAAAATGTTTAATGCCCTATACTAAGTAGAAATTTGCAAAGCCGAAACCCTGATTTCTTTCCAAATGAAATCTATTGAATTGTCACTACAAAACCTAAAATAAAAATGTAGATAGTAAGATGCATCACATTTTAGATGACTGATGCATGGGGGAAAGTTCTAACTGGTGGAGTTGGTTTGCATCCTAGGAAAATATGTGCCTGGAGGGAAGCTGCAGAAGCTTGCGCATGTTACGCGATGTTTTTGGAATTCAGTTGCTTAGATTTTATTGTTAGAACTTGCTGTCTGTCAGAGCTGCTGCTGCTTGCTGGCTGCATTAACTTGCTTGTAATTCTGGTGTGAGTAGCCATGTGATGAGCCTGTTGGCCTCACCACTATGCTTTTAAAATGCTTTTGTACTTAATATAGGAATGGTTTTGAACTTCTGTAGTTAAGGTTCAAGCTTCCCAGACAGGATTCTTCTGCTGCATACATGGGGGGAAAGGTGTCACTATTGGCCCATAACTCAGCAGTTTTCTGTGTGTAACCATGACAGGCATGCTCAGTTAACCTCTTGGGAAGTGCATGTTGCAAACCTCTTGTGAGTTGTTAAAGCCTTTTAGAAGAAAGACTGTACAGATTTCAAAGATCTTGTTCAACTAGTGATAAGTTACTTGACGCACTATTAAGGCTGGATTGGATCAAAATCTGTCATCTTTTTATTTTTTTTTTTTCCAAAACATGCATTAAAATCTGAATTTTACACCAAAGGCAAAATTTTTAGATTTTCCTGTATATGTGAAACCAATTGTATGATTAAACACACACACCGATCTGTTTGGGAGGTTTGAAAGCCAGTTATTGTTACTCAAAAGGAAGTTTCAAGATGAATGAAGCAAAGAGCTTCACGTATAGAGTCCTAACTACTACTGTGTGTGTGTCTATGTGCACATCCATATATATGTTTTGCCCTTGGAGAGAATAGTTTTTCTAATTCACAGCTTTTACTATAGCAAGGCAGTCATAGTTTCTACCACTGGTGAAAATTAGTTTCATAAACACAACTACACTGAAGTAAAATTTGAACGTTACTTATTGACGAGGTAGAATTTTTCAGTATGTATTGAGAAAAGTTATTCCACATTATAGACACCTTCATGTCCAAGAACCTGTGCAGGAAACAAACATTGATCTTTTAATTACTTCAGACAGTTTTGGTTTGGGGTTTTTTTTTATTCCCTTTAATGTCAGCTAAAGAATATTAGGGATCAAAGTTGCAATAGTGGAGTTTATGACAGCATAAGGAAGATTTCAGAAAACTCAGATTTCTTTTCAAAGGTTTAAAGCAATTAGACATCTGTAGTATTCTGAACTTTGGATGTTGGGGCAGAGATCTTCAGAGGGCCCTTAATAATTTCTTCCTGAATTCAGTAGATTTCCTTGAGGTTATAAGATGAATCCCTGCCTTGATTTCATTCCTTTATTTAAATGAAAGAATCTATTATTGTTAGGCTTAGAAAAGGGATCAGAGTCAATTTACTCTCCCTTTAGACATGAAAAGAGGATTTTATCATGACTGAGAATATATTAATTGTTTTTAAAAGGATTAAGCTTGCTCAGCAAGTTTCTTGTACGCCATTAAATATTGACATGTGCAAAAGTCCAAACAAGGCAAATTATAGATAGGAATCAGAAAATCTGGATGGGAGAGATGGTGCCTTCTGAGGCAATGCAAAAACATTCGTTTGCAATTTAAACAGTGATTTGCACATTTAAAGGGATGTTTTTAAAATTATACAGATAGTTGGGCATTTGAATTAACCAAATAAAACTTGGTTATACAAATATGCAACAGAGCTTGTCACATAATCTATTAAAATAGTATTACATACAAGTGATTTATTTTACATGTACAGATAAGGTTTGTAATTTACAGATCTGAAGACAAGGGGTTTACAGTCTTCTACTAAAAAAGTCCCACGACATGTATTGATAAAATACAGTCTCTAATTGAATTATCCACAGTAATGTGATCTTGTCAGTTGTAGGGCTGATGTGTTGGAGCCATTCCAGTGTGCTTAGCACAGGTACTCTGGCTCATGTCTATGGTGCAGGATCCTCTGAACACATAAACGTTGAGGCTTTGGGGAGGGAGTGGGAAGAGATTCAGTTTCTTGAGAACTCCGTAAAGCAATGGCATTTAGCCAAATAAAACCAGTATCTTTTACTTAGTTCATCGAAAGTGCAAACTCCATTTATTGCTGTTTTTTCCCCAAGCATTAAGTTTTTAACAACTGCACAAGAATCAGGGGATAGATGGCTAAAAAATTTAAGTTCTCCAGGCTTTGTTATTTGAGCATATTTGAGACACTTGCTGTTACTGAGCCATGCTATGAACTGCAAACTGTGCATGTGTGTAAAAAGGTTAAGAGCCTACATAGATGAGTTGGGGGCCATGCTGTTAGCAGACGAGGAGAGCAGTATTATGCAGCAGGTGCACGCCGTCAACTCTGTAGAAGATTCCATCTTCATGGAGTCATCTCTTGGTCCACGTGTACTTGAAGACAGGTAACAGCCAAACTAAGGTGACCTTGCCATTGCCTTTTACCTTTCTTCCCCTCAGCAAACCACTTGACATCTAGTTTGCAGAGAGTTTGTCAAAGCTACCTGTAGAAGAACTAATGCTTGCAGGAATTCATCGGTTTGATCTGTTCCATAACCCAGCAAGATAAATAAGATTAGGATTTTTTAGAGACCAGCTGTATTTCGCTGTTTGTGCACCAAAGAGCCTGTTCTTTGGCCTGTGGTATGGCACTGCACTGATGATCTACTGACTTACATTGCTCCTGCAAACGCCTACTAAAGAATATCCTAAACTGGTTTTGTGTGTTTTGGTAGCAAGTAACAACTACTTTAACAGCCAGCTTGTACGCTATAGCTCTGCAGTTCACGCTGTACAAACTCTCCTGTGCACCATCTATGCTCAGGGTCTCTCTGTGCTCCTTGTACTTCCATACTCCTGCAGATTTCACCAAGTAACCCGTCATGACTAACGCAGGCTAAAATACCTAGGCTAGTGAAGTTCTGTTGGAAGTTCTATCTTAAACAAAAGCAAACAAACAAACCCTTTATTGTTGTTTAGGAACTTCTTGTGCTTTCAATTCTGTCATTTATGATAACTTGTTTTACACAGTAGCTCCTGCTTTATGTATGGTAAGCTGTCATACTTGAGACTACTTTTGAGGATGGCCAGTGGTGTTTAACTGAGCATGCTCACAGACTTCTTGCAATATTTGGGAGAGTTGGGTCATTGGCTGTCTCTACTGTCATGCAAGATGTGGCTTTTTTTGTCATACAGTCACTTCATACTGTTAACATCGTGTCTTTTTCTGTTGATGCCATTGTCACTGCTTGTTTCACTAGCACTTTCTCTTAGCTTTCAGCTTGGTTTTGGATGACTGTTTCTATTGTTCTTGTGACTGTTGGGAAGAAAGGGATTTGCAAATGGTCCTTCTGATTCTAGCTTTTGGAAAAATATTACTTGCTACTTGTCAGTAAACTTGAGGGGGGAGAAGTAGTATAGGTAGATACTCAACAGGACTGGGAAGTTTTTAATGGAAAAGCAGAAATAGGCAAACTCAACACTTTTAAAGAAAAAAAAAAAAGGATTTTGCTGGACAGAGTTGTTCTCACTCTGGGTCATTAATTATTTGCTAGCTATTTCTGTTTTCCTTTTCTGAATGCTTGCTGGTGCTCTCAGAGGAGACACGCTGCCCTCCCCACACTGATGACTGGTGATTGCTCCTGCATTTCTCTGCAGCTGTGTGAGCTCTCTGACTTTAGTGAGATCTGCTAATGTGGTCAGGACTGCAGATCAAATCCTAAGCTTGCAAGAGAAGGGACTGTAAAAGTACCTGTAGGGCTGAACTGTAAGTGCTTGCTTGTGACAAGTGTAGTGATGAATTTCCAAAAGCAGAGTAGTTTAGCACAAGCTGTCTGATACTCCTGTCATGGAATTAACCTGGTTTTGTGTGTGTGTGTGTGTGTGTGTGTTAAATTTCAGGCACGTGACGCAAGCAGACCTCAAGAGCTCTACGTTTTGGCTCCGAGCAAGTTTTGGTGCTACCGTCTTTGCAGTTTTGGGTTTCGCTATGTACAAAACATTATTAAAGCAACGATGATCTGAGAAGAAGCACATCTGGCCCTACCAAATAAAAAACCCCCCCACTTTTATGTACATTCTGAATGCTTTAAATTCTGCTAGAAATATTTATATATGCAGAGTTACTTTATTAATATTTGTAATTCATGCATAAGATTATTTTAAATTATAGCTCTAACTACAGTATTGCATAATGCGTGGAAAAAAGGATTGCATCTTAACAACCAGCCAAAATGGCTTAACCTGCGAGGCCAAAAGGGAATTTGTTGTAAATAATCTGTACATATTAAAGCAGTGAGACATTGCTTCCCAAAAAAAGATATTTAAAATACTGTTCTTGGATGTTTCACCAAGGTGACATACTGGTGTATAGTGAAAATTAATTTTCAGTAGAGTAGGTTCAACTCAAGGATCACACTTCCTCAAGGATTGCTTATTTATTTCACAGTCATCAGAAATTACTTCATTTCTTTGGACTATAAGCTATACCAGGCAGAATTTGTGATTTTCATTCTTATCTATTATTTTTAACTGATGAACAAATTTCCCCACAAATTATGTATTCAAGGAAAAAGTCACTGTTGCTGTCCTGGCCTAGGATTTTTGTATGTTACATGACCAGTTTCACGTGTAGCAGTCTGATTTTTCTTTTAAAAGGAAAACCGTGAAGTTCAAACTGCCAGATCAACTTCATACGCTGTAATTCGTGTTTTTCATTTTCCATTACGTTGTGTTTTATAACCCTTCCGGATCGAACGAGCAAATTTGTATACTATCAATGTTTATAATTTGACAAGTGTTGCTGTTTAATTTCTCACATCTGTCAATCATACCTGTTGAAAGCTGTGTGTAAGAGAAAACTGAACTAGTACACAGTGCCTATTCTACTGTAGTATATTAGTTGCATGGACCACAGTGCATTCTGTAACTGCCTAGAATTACCTGTAGACACAGCTTTTTTAACGATCAAGTAAGTCAAACATTAATTCCTCGTGACAAACCTATTTTTCCATTGCTGGCCTTTTCAAGTATTTCAATAAAATAACTGTGTACTGTGTTTGTGAGTTTTTATCTTTTTTCTTTTCTTTTTTTTTTTCCCCCTTTGCCCCGAACGGAGGTCCTTATAAAACCTTGTCCTTTATCCACGAGATAAAGGATTTATCCTTGTTTATGTCATTGTTCGGTGGATGTTTTCACGTTGACGAAACACGCCCCAGGAGCCTTGGCAGAGACGCGTTGCTGTGGGAATGCCCAAAGAGCGGCTGGGGCCGGGGCCGCCCGGAGGGACCCGCGGGCAGCGGTTGCGGCCGCCAGGGGGCGCGCTGCCCCTGAGCCGCCCGGGCAGCGGCCCCGCCTGGTACCGGAGAGGGCGGGAGGGGGTGGCCGGTGGGCACCGGCTTTGTCGTGTGAAGCGGCTCCCTCAGCTCGGGGGCCGGCAGGGGAGAGCCGCGATGGGTTCCCTGGGCCGGCTCACACGGCCGCGGCCCCAGCGCCCTTGAGGGAAAGGCCCGTCCCCTTGAGGGAAAGGCCCGTCCCCTTGAGG
>JANVCC010000127.1:4358667-4383532 GCA_025345505.1 Todiramphus chloris collaris | reverse complement strand
TGAGGGAAAGGCCCGTCCCCTTGAGGGAAAGGCCCGTCCCCTTGAGGTGGTGCCGCGCGGGGAGGGAGGGAGGGAGGTCCCTGCCCTGAGGCGAGGCCTTTCCCGCCCTCACGGCCAGGCCTGCAGGTGAGCGCCAGAGCAGAACGCTGCGTACTTCTATCAACCCAGGTCCTCTCTGCTGGTTTAGGGAGAGGAAGTTGGTGGTAGCGAAAGCTGTGAGGGGAATGCAAGTCCTGTTACCAACTGCTGCGGGTCCCTTTGGGTGGGTGGCGGGTGCTGCCTGTGAAAACCCGCGCAGCTCTGAGAGGTACAACCTTCGCTGTACCGCGGGCCAAGAGCTCCGGGAGCCTCTGGGGATTACAGTCGCTGTGGGCTGAAAGTGTTCTGCTCACGGAACGCACAAAAGTTCCCTAAAGCTGAGACATCCCTGTTGAGTGCTGGCTGGTGCAGCCCCCTCAACAGTGGTTTCTTTCCCGAGATCCTGTAAGTTTCCTAACAATTTCTTCCCATGTATTTTCCCAAACCAGACTCCATCGTGCCTTCCTGTTCAGGCTGCTGTGTGAAGCACCTGGCCATGGTGTAAAGCCACTGAGAGGACAAAGATCTTGATGTACCATCCTTGGGGACACATCCTTCACCTTTCAGCTTTGACCTGCCTGAGAGCTTGTCAGTTCAGGAGGAATTGTAAGCATGATTTGATTTTATGTTGAAAATTAACCTCAAGTTACTAATCTCAACTCCATTGAAATTTCAGTCTCCATTTCAAACAATTACTTTAATTTGAAATGAAACTAGCAATGTATACTGTGATCCCATCAGGTGACAGTTAAAAAGGAGCAGAGACATAAATACTGTATAGGACCTGCTAGGAGAGCTCCCTCTTAAGACAACCACACAAAAAAAGGTTTAATTATTTTCTCAGCTATAACCAAAAAGACAATTAGAACCAGCTGCAACTGATAACAGCTATTGGGGCAGAAGAGACCAGCAGGTGGAAAGATTGGAGTCTACTTTCTCAGTGCTGGACTGGAAAAAGTTCTAGCTGAGGAATAGGGAGGGTCAGGAGGATAGACTTTCAACACAAGTTAGGAGAAGAGTTTTGACTTTTATTTTTCCCCACCGTTCCTTCTTTTCAGGAAGGAAAGTATCCATGAATCAGGAAGAAGCCAAAAGGCAGCATATACAGTCTAATTCATATTGATATTGAAAGGTGAACTTGTATTGTCCCAGGCACAAGAAGTATCACTGATACTGAAAGAGCATTTTGACAGTTACCTTTTGGACACAGTTTAAACTCCAGTCTCTCGTATCATCTGTGGTCCTTAAAGAGTTTTTGCCATTTTCTTGAGTCTGACTGCTCTGATACAGCCCCAGCTTCGCATGTGCTATCTAACTTATTGCAAGGGTTAGTGTTTGAGTGCAGTGTTTTTGGCTTCTGATCCAAAATACTCAATTTTGCTTTGGGAGCTGCCTTCCAGGGCTGGCTGAGCTCTGGTACAGAACCAGGCTGGGCTGGTTGCTCCATTTAGTTCCAATTGTGAGAGCTGGGCAGTTTTGTAAAAGCCCTTTGGGGCTACTTTGGGTAGGAAAAGGATCCACAAACAAACTGTTTTGATTTGCTCCAGGAGGCCTAGCTAACAGATGTTGGCTGGGTCCCTACTTTGAGGGCTTTTTACTGCATATTCATGAGCTGACCTTTTCAGCCACTTCCAATGCAGGAAGGACGTATATCTACATGTTGTGTGCAGTATTAGGGATATAAAAGGTTGCCTACGTGACTGAATGTGAAAATGGATTGGGGTTTATTATCTCAAGTCCTTTCTGTCTACGTTTCTTCTGAAGCCCTTGTGTGTGCTCTCTGCATCTGCTCCACAGTGGCCCACAGTTCCCTAGTTTCTCTAGCAATTACTGTTTACCAGGGTAGAGCCACCAGGCTATGCAGCGGGGAGAAATGACAGTCTAAATTAAGAGGCTCTCACAGACTTGGAAGATGATAATTTGTCTGTAACAAAACTCCTCATTAGAATACTGTTAATTTCCTTTCTGTGACAATTATAGCACAACACTAGCTCATATGTGCAATGTGCAAAGATATTTCCCTGAAAAAAAAAAACCCAACCCTATCGTTACCACTAGTGAAAAGCATTCCTTAGAGGAGAAAAATGAACTTGTAATTTTGCAGCAGTTTTCCAGTTTAGTGGGAGTTTGGTGTTAAGGATTTGGGAGTTCTCCCTGTTGTTTATTACATTTATGTTAGATTTCATGGTTAGCATTTTCCCACTAGCGTCTGGAATCAGAGGCGATACAGAGCTCTTGAGATGGCAGTCCCCAACTGAGTGGAACCTGTTACCCCTGAAATTCAGCTCATTTATTCTCTCTTTACTTTAAAAACTCGCCTTCCTCCTCCCTACAGACATTTTTAAATGATTGCTGTTTCTTTCTGTTGGCATAGCATATTTTTGCTTATCCATCTGTTTTGAAGTTTTGATGAGGTTTAGTTTTTTTTAATCAACAAGAGATTGTTTTTATAATAGTTGTTTAGTGCCTGGAATATTTTGGCAGGGGTGGTGTTGTATGAGTAAAGTGGGTTAGTGCTTCACAAAAGTGCTGTGTTTGGTAGCCTGTTCTTAGGCTTTGGGAGAGCAGGCTGGACAGGCTCTAGACAAGTGAGAAGTGGATGCTGTGCTGAATCACCTTTAAATCTGAAGAAGGGTCTGCTCCATTGGACTGATGATGACAGTTTTGGTCATTAAGGGGAAAGAAGCCCTATTGTTCATCATCTGCACTTAGAGACTCCTGAATAGTTTTAATTTTGTTGTCATTTTTCCCACCTGAATCCTGAGATAGAAAAGTTCTGATCATCGGGTCCAAAGGTTCTGCACTCACTTTGTGCAATTGCTTTAAAAGTTTAGCCAAAATCTTCAAAATACTGGAAGGTACCTTTCTTTCAAAAATATCTTTTGACTAGGATTGTGACCAGCTGGGTTCAGAACCATGAACAGAGACAAGTTTTTTAACAGATTCCTTGATAATGTTTGACCAAGATGGGGCAGCGGGGCAGTACTACAGGATAAGGTTGTTGTCTTAACTCTCATTTGTTTCCTTGTGTATGGATCATTTGCAGGACTCAGTTCTCCTGTTGTTCTTTCCAAGAAATCAGATCAGGTGACAGGGGAGATAATTCCCTTTACTTGACCTTGCTAAGCTGTGTGGGACGATACTTTAGCTCTTGGCCCTGACCTTAAATTAGTGCCAGACATGCAGGGTGCTGAAATGGGGGAAACTGCTGTTTGCTGGTAGCTGTAGCTGATGTGGGCATTATGACAAGAACTCAGCACCCTTCCCCTTTTCCTGCAGAAGAATCTTTGAGTAACTAAGGTAGGACCCGATGGCACAGAGCATGGGCCTGTGTGGTTTCCCATCACTGTATGGGACAAATTTGATCCAGGTCAAAAGTAACATGCAGTAGGGAGCTCATGACAGCTGTGGATGGGAGAGATAATCTCTGCTGTGTGGAAGATCCCCTTCCTGTTCTGGAGGTATTCTATCAGGATTTTTCTGTGCTCTTTTGTTGCTTGTTTTTTAAACAAATTTGTAGAGATCAGGGGCACATCTAGTCTGGCTCTGTCCTGTGGCTGAGGTGTGTCTGGTCTGGTATCGTTGGAGCTCTGTGGTGCCAGACCCCCTCTGCTCCAGCTCTGGGCTCTGTCTGGCTTTGGCTGCCAGTGCAGTAGAAAGCATAGGCGCTGGCACCATGTGGAGCAGCCTGGCTCCGCTTGCCTTTCCCCCTTGCCAACCTGCTATTTCGGTACTTGATTGGAAGAAGCTAAAACTGCTGGATTTTTGCCTTCAGTCAAGGCATTCCTCAAGTTCCTAATCCAGGCTCCAGATGGTTACGCTACCTATCTTGCCATACAGGAACAAATAATTATGGTTAAAAATTTAACAACCCCCTACCAGCCCCTAATGGTGAAACTCTCCGGGACGGAGAAGTTCTCTGCAGAAATCCCGAATACCGGGGCAGGTCTTGCCACCTGCCCGCTCTCGCTCAGCGAGACGGCGAGCGCCGGGCCCGCAATGGCAGATACCCGAGAGCGGGGTGGGAGAGGGAGAGGGCCGGGATCTGCCGCAGGGGCTGCACGGTACCGGCGGGGTCGCTCCGGAGGGAGGCGGTGCTCGGGCAGGGGCGACCCGGACACCCCCGCCCCGTCGCCGCCCAGCCCGCATCCTCGGGCGTGCTGCTGCTGCAGCTCCGGGCTCTGCTTTCGAGAGCCCCCGAGGACGCGCAGCTCCCCCGCGCCGGGAAGGCCAGGCCAGGCCACCCACCCCCCCCCCCCGCTACCCCCCGGGCCGGCATGGCTCGGGGGAGGCGCCGGCCGTGCCCGGGGCTGGGGGCAGCGCAGGGGCGGGCGGAGGCAGGAGCCGGGCTGTCCGAGGCGGCGCGGGGAGGGGTCACCTGCCCCGTCCGGAGCCGGCCGCCGGGATGCCGCCCGCCAGCGCTGCCCGCGCTAATTGGATGTCCCTGGATGGAGGATTTCCTCCCCTCCCGGCTGCGGGAGTCATGAAGGGAGGCTGGGCTGCGCTTGAAAGTTTGCCAAGCAGCAGCTAGGTTTAATTTCTTTAAGGATCTGGGGAGAAGGGGGGGGGGGGGCGGGGGCTGGAGGGGGACCGTTTCCAAGCATGGGAGACAAGCTGCCGGAGCCTCACGCCAGCTCTTCCCCTGCTGTGGCTGCCAGCTCAGAGGCGGAAGAAATCGAGGTGCTGGACTCCGAGGATGTCCTACCTATGGCCGCAGAGGATGTAAGTTTCCTTTGCTCGGTGTCTTCCCCTCTTTCCCCCGGGCCAGGTTAATCGGCTCAAGCTATTTATAGATGAAGTGCGGGCTGTGGGGAGGAATGGGGCCGGTGACCCCCAGGGGCGAGGGAGAGCCGCCGTCCCCGCCGCCCTCCGCGCCCCTCGCCGCCGGGTGTCTGCGGGCTCTGGCAGCCGCCGGGCCGGCAGCTCCCTTCTCCTCCCGGCCCCGGCCCGGAGAACCCCGGCGGCAGCGGCGCGGACAGGCTGCCGGTCCGCTCGGTGCCCGAGCCGCGCCGCGGGGAGATGCTGGCCGAGGGCGAGCTGCGGCTGGCCGGGCAGGGGCTGCGGGGCTGGGCATAGAGGAGGCTCGAGAGGCTGGAGAGAGGCTGACGCCCTGGGTAGAGCGGCTTGCTGGGGACAGAGGGCTTTTCCAGAGTCCCGGCCACTCGGAGGGTGACAAGATGTGAAACGGTCCCGGTTCCGGAAGCCTGTTCCATCTCCAACAAACAGCCGAGGAAGTTTTTTTCCCCGTCTCGGCAGGGCGGATAGCTTCTCTCCACCTTCTGAGCTCTGGTAGCACCTGAGGGTGGGAGAACTTGGCATCGGGTCTCTGCCTCTGCTTATCCAGCCTAGAAGGACACCAAGTGGTCCTGCGTGCTTTGAATCTGCTCCTGCCCGGCTGAGCAGCAAAGCCCGCAGAGCTGAGGCGGCAGTTCCGCACCTACCGGTCCCGGCGGCAGGAGCTCGCTGTGCACCTGTCTGGGAGGGAGGGACCCTGAGCAGCCTCCATTCTGCGGGCATCGCAGGACTGCTCGCAGCTCCCCTTCCCAGCAAACTCTGCTGGGGGGGACTGTGCAAAGTGTCTGCTTGGACTGCAGAGGTAAGCGCAGGGTCTGTTCCTGCAGTGATACTCAATGTCTTGCTGAAGAGGGCACTGTCTCGGTCTCGCACCGCTGTGGAAGGGACACTTGTGAGCTAAGCCTCCAGGAATGGCTCATCCCTTTCCCCCTCTACTTTTATAATACTGTTGGAGGAACCCGCCTGGCGCTGCTTAGAGGCAGTGCCTGCTCCTCATCCCCCAGCCCTTCCTCCTGAATCCCCTTGAATTCGGTTGCTGTTGGATTTTCCTCCCAGAGGCCAGCGGAGGCAGTGCAGTTGCCTGGTGGAGCTGCATTCCCCAGGCTGTATTCCTGAGCGCTGTGCACTCAAGAGGGGTCGGGTGATGCAGTCTGACCTCTGCTACAACACTGCCAGACCTGAGAGGACCGTGCCTTACCCAAGAGGGGCATGTGTAGCTTTCACTCAGAAAGGGTGGTTTTCCAGAAGTTTTCACAGGCCAGGTTTCCAGATCCCAGTGCTTGCTTACCTCAGACTGCGACCTTTTCTTCCCTGACAAATTTTGTGTCTTGTCTGCATCATCTACGAGAAAGATCTCCTGTTGTGATACACGTGGGCCCCTTGGAGTTCCTCCAGACTCTACATGAATGCAGCCATTAGCAATTCAATCCTGCCAGGGGCCTGGGAGATGCTGAAGTGCTGAGTGCCTGGCAGGATTAGGCTCCTGAGACAGGAATGACACTGAGTTTTCCTTGGTGAAATCTAGATTTTCATCCTAGTTCTGCTACTGACTTGCTGCTTGACCTTGAGGTAGGACAGCTTGGGTCTGATCCAGCTCACAGTGTCTCGCTGTTACTTACACTGGGATCTGCATTGTTATTTGACTCTGGGACCTTGTTTACTGCAATCAACAAAATAGAGCCAGAGCCCACGGTTGTATTGGTTGTGGGAAACTGGTGAGACCCAGCAATAGATGATGTGCCAAAAGCCTGAGGTATCATATATCATCTGCAAATTGGAAGAGCAGGAAGTGGTGTAGATGCCTTCCTCCTCCTCCTCTGCCAAGATTTCCTGCGGAAAGAGGCAGGCTACAGAACATCATCTCTGAAAATTCAAACTGCTCTGCACTAGGAGCATGCCCTGCTGAGACCTAGCAGGGGTTGATTTTCCTGTTGTCATTATTATATTTGAAAGCTTGATGTAAGCTCTCTGGCTTGGCCAGCAAGAACTGACACAAGGTCAGTTCTTTATGTGTTATTAACCACAAAAATATTGCGTAGTAGAGGTTTGTCTGTCACAGCCTCGAGTGTATAACAGCTCGACTGTGATGTCATTACAGCTCTCAGAGCAGTGTTTCACAAAGGCAGGGTTCAGGCAGTCCCAAAATGTTTTGTTTTCTGGGTTGATTTATGATGATAAATGAGAGTTTATAAATGGATAGAGGCATGGGGAGGAGGGGAGGCATCAACTTAACTGATTAAATAGAATGCGGTGGCACTGCCCCTCCAGTCAGTTCTGGTTTAGATCTGCCTACCACGTGAAAGGAAATGTTCTTCCAGGACTAGGTAAGACTCTCACCAGAGCTCTGCTTTGCATATAGCACAGTGAGGAAATAGGCTTCTAAGTGTCGGATAGTTGTTATTTTACTCATTTTGCCTTTCTGGGAATGTGAATGAGGCAGAAAGTGCTGTGCTGAACAGTACTTCAGACAGAAGAGCTGGAAACGGGCAAGATATTTTTCTGGAGACCCCATGCCAGTGATTACCCCAGTGTTGCCTCATGGAAGTTGCGCTCTTTTCATCTGAGCCCCGAATCCAGGAGAGATGAGCGAGAGCCTTAAACAATTAATTAGGAATTTCCTCTGTTCCATGGCACAGGGAGGCAGCAAGCCTGGGTCAGGGAGGGAGCTTGACATCAGTCTTTCTACAAAGCATAAATCAAAGCCAGTGGCCAACTCATTTTTTTCTGTTCCCAAGTGACAAGGACTTTGTGGAGTGTTCACGTGGTTGCCAGCGTTGAAGTGGAGCTTCCCTCTATACAGGGCTTTTAGGGCAGATCTGCTAGAACAAAAGTTGTGGGGTAAATCTTTGTAAATGGGCTCTCTCCAGCCTTCTACCCTCTCACTTTGTGTGAGAGGAATTACCTATTTTTTCATACATGGACATGTGAGGCTCAAAGAACTGATGGGTTATCGAAGACCTTGCAGCAAGTCCCTGTCAGAGTTAGCAGCAGGCAGCAGACAAGGCTCTGACAACCTGGCAAGGCAGTCTGTGGGTCAGTGTTGGGCCACAGGATCTCAAAGTGATCTGAAAAACTATTGCTAATTCCTCCCTCCCCTTAATGTACACCAAGCTTTCTTGATCCCTGTGAGTGAAAAAGCCTTTTATTCCTTGCTTGTCTGTGAGTAGACAAAGAAGTAGAAAACAGAATTAACACATGAATGTTCTGAGTTCATCCTAATTTGGATTTGTAAATGAAAACTGTCCTCCCTGTAGTTGGTAGGTTTCCCCCTGCCTCCTCCCCCTAGAAGGGTAGGAGATTCTGGGATGAAGAAGGATGTTGGAAATGGCACTAAATCATTTGGTTATTTCTTTGTTAGAATATACTTCTGTAATTTACTGCATGTTAATGTCGTTGCTCTTATACCTTCTTTTTCTTCTTTTTTCCTCCCTTATGCATTGCCTCTCAGCACTGGAAAGCTCTGTTTGATCAGGTATGTGAATAACTGATATATTGTCTCTGTCTTGTGAGCTCAGAGTCTATCGTCCAGTTAATTTCCTCTGTACTAGATTTTCCCTGCATTTAAAATACAGCCTAGGAGTTATGTGCTCCCAGTTCCCAGGATGCTGGTGGGCATGTCCTAATTATCACTACTGCTTTGGGACTTTCTCTCAATTCCTCTTCAGAGCAGCCAGGGACAGGAGCAGGCCCAGCCTGGCCATCCCTGCTAGCAGAGGGGCTGGGCCAAGTGCCTCTCTTTGCTGCCGGTTGTGCTTTCCTTGCTCTGTGGATTTAAGGACCCTCTACTCTCTGAGGCAGGCAAACTGGGACCTGTAAAACCAGCACCGTCTTCTGTGAAGTGGCTCCCCAGCTTCTAACCTGTCTTCTGTGGGATTGCATTCTCCAGGAGAGGACCTTCTGCTTTAGAATTGCACAGAATTAGCAAAGTATCTGCTTCTGTACCAAAGACTGTGGTTGTATTGGGTAAACGCCTTGGGTCAGATCTATAGCTGGCTGAAATCAGCACAGCTCTGTAGAACCCTGACTTACAGCTGCTGAGCATTTGGGTTGGGGTTTCTAGTTTGTAAATTATGCTTTTTAGCTGCTTTAACTAACACGTTTGCTTTGTGGTATTCCTTCCATCTGCCAGGTGGAAATGTGAAGCAGCTATAAACTGAAGGGCTTCTCTAGGGTTGACTTGCTTCTGAACTGCAGCGCTCTCTTGATGTCATAAACTTTTGTGCTGTTGTGCGTGCGTGTAAATGTCACCTTCTGTAAGGGAGCTTGCTCTGATGCTGGCATCATCCTGGCAGTACTGAAGTTTGGACAGGACTTTTTGTTCCTGCTTTATGAGGCGATACTCTTGCTTCTGCAGTCTGGTTGAACTGCAAAGCCAAAAGCTGCGGTGCAGCCTCCGCAAAAGGATGTCCTTGGTACCCCAGGGGTCCCGTTATTCAGCTCATAACTGGACTACCTGTTCTGCTGAGTGCTCATTCATAGTCTGTTAGCCATGCCCGGCTGCTACTCCACGTGTCTGGATTGCCATATGTTCGTTGTACAGTCGAGCAAACTGGCATTGGGAATTAGATTCATCTCATTGTTGATCACACCTAAACTGTGCGGTGTATTTGAATTTGCTGGGGCTCGTAAGGTATGCTGCCACTCAAGAGTGGATGCAAGGTAAATTGCTTGTGGTCTGGGCTGAATGTTTGTTTCAGCCACTTTGAATTCTCTCCTGTCTCAAATGTTGGCCTTAATTTGGAGTCTGATTCTACAAGCATCCTTTGAAGTCATTGAGTCCTTGTGGGATGGGGCTCTTGGCTGGTAGATACCTCAGGCTCAAAGAGACGAATGTGTAATTTCCCACTGGACTTGCTTGAATAGTAGATAGCTTTTTTTTTTTTTTCCCCTTCTTTTTTTCTTTTTAAGGGAGGGGAGAGTTTGACTGTTGGAATTACCGAACATTACCCCAGTAACCAGGGAATGGTCTGTAAAGGCAGACCTTCAGTAATTAGCTATGTTTCAATTAGCACTGCTGCTGAAATTTAAGCCTTGTCTGTAAGGCTTTATTATCAAAGAGAATGCAACCTGTGACAACTGTAAGTCCTGAATAAATCGACTATGTCCTTGTTGCCTGTGGGCAAAGCCAAGGAACTGACGTCTTCCTTGAGCGTTATATCAGCAGCGCAACACAATTAGCCCTGAAGTGAATTGCACGATGCTCTTTGTCATGGAACAAGGTTGCTGTTCCCAGCAACTCTGTGCTGGTAGGAGAGGAGCATTTTGTTTAGCTCTGATTGGAATCCATATGAAACATGAGGATGGTCTTAACCAGAGAAAGCCTGTCTGTTGAAACTGGGAACAGTTGTAGCTCTCCCTGGGAGACAGGACCTGGCCTTATGTGTACTTAGAGTGGAAATGGGTGGCCAAAGATTCATGAGCTGGCACACATGACTGGGCCTCCGTGTTCACCACCTCCCTGGGGAACAGCAGAGCAAGCAAAGGCTCTGGAGAAAGCGGTGGGAGTTCACAGGCTGGGAGTCTGCAGTCTCTTGTTTCTTGGGTGATGGAGCATGACAGCAAACCATGCACGGGAGGAGTCAGCACTTGCCTCCCTTGCCATTGAGGAGGGAAAGGAATTATTATTAATGCTTTTTTTTTCTTTTCTTTTCCTCTTCCCTCTGTGGGAAGATACATTTTTAAATACTTCTATTTAGGTTTACCAACACAAAAAAAACCCCAGGCTTCTGTTTTGACATCCAAAATTAAAGGGCTGCCTTTTTTTTTGTTTTTGTTTGTGTTTTTTTTATGACCACCTCCAACATCTTTAAAAATACAGAACTTCTTGATGAAAACTGCTGCTCAGCCATAAAGCAATGCTTTTTGCTTGTTTATTTTGGGGGAGAAGAGTGACTGGCAATGCTTTCTGGAGGAATTTTTAATGTGTTTGGATCTAGCTCTAATCTGTCACACTGGGAGCTGTCAGTGACTCAAGCCAGTATCTTCAGCCACTTGCAGATTGCTTCTTTTTAAGTAGTAAAAGAACTTAGATCTGGCAAAAAGGCAGATCCAGAACTGCTTCTTAGGCTTTGAGGTTCAAAGAAGCCCCTTCCAGGGCAAAATCCTGACTACACTGAAGCAAGTACGAAAATTCCTCCTGCATTTAGTGGGGTCAGCACTTCAGCCGAGAGCTGAGAACAGGCAGACTTGCTGCTTTCCAGTGCTGCAGCCAGGCAGTAGCAGTACAGCTGCTGCTTCATCCTGTGCTTACGAGATGTGGGTTTTATTATGAGGCCACGGCCCTCAGGCAGCTCTAACTCACTTTTATATGGGAACTTTTATAGGGATTCATACATTTATTTATTGTGCTCATAAACACCCTCCACCCCCACACACACATTAGCTCCGCATCTGCTGCCTTCTGCAGAGCCTGCACCGTTGCTGAGCACTCCACGCCATCTCCGGGTGGAATCCAAGCTCTGAGCAGAGCAAGGCACTGCCTCTCTCCATCCCCCTACAATCACTCGGGTGGCAGGTTCTCTTTGGTTCTTCACTGGCCAAAACCAAAAATTTTCAATTGTTATTTTTTTTTGGTTAATGTTCTGGTAAAGTTTGAAATGTGACAATCCCAGGAGCAGCTCCTGACAGTTTCACAGTTTTCTGTGCTAAGATCCCTTGTTAATTACCTTGCATGCTGACATGAGAACATCTCCCTGTCCTTGTTGAAACCAAATTGTCTGGTGGTTAGCTTGTGGTTAGTCAACTATGGATGAGTCTCCTGAGGGGCTGCTCCTGCTTTGCCATGTCCTCTCTAGGGACTTGGGTGCCCTTCTTTGCCCCCATGTCCCCAATGCCCCTGCTTTAGAGATGACTGCAGCTAATCAGTATTATCCAGCCCTTAGCTGTGCTGGGTGAAAGGGGCTAGCTAGGAGGACGATGGTTTTTAAGAGGGCAGACCTGCCTTTTCGAGGTGACTTTTAGTCTTGTTAGATGCCAAGAGTTTGTATCACCTTCCCTGTTTCCCTATCCCCGTGGCTGCCAAGATTTTAAAGGGTGAATTAACATCTTCAGCCCTCATCTTGGAATTCTCACTTCTTCTTACCTATACTCTGGTTCGTAGTCATGACAACAAACTTGTTTTAAATAGACACAAAACTCTCCAAAAAGACCCTCCTCAGCACCTTGATCCTATTGCTTGTCAATCCAGGCTGTGTTTTTGTTGCAGCTGCTTTAGAAATCCTGGATTCCTTCCTGAGACGTGTACGTGGGTGTGATGGCAACAGATGAACAGAGTTTATGGAGAATGCAGAGAGATGCCAAGTTACCCAGTCTGTGTAGGCAGCTAATGGAAAACTTGAGCTCAGAAACAAGGCTGTAGAGATACTGTGGACCAGGCACGCGCTCGTCAGGAAGAGTTTAGTTGCTGACACTACCAACGGTGGGTGCAGCTGAACCTGCTCTGCCATGGTCTCATAAAACATTAAAATATATTTGAAAATATGCTGACTTCGCAGCCTTCTTAAATCCAGAGCTGGTTCCTGCATGACTAAAATTGCAAAGCAATCCATAAAATCAGGCCAGCTATTATCGTGGCTGCTGGTAACTGAGAAAGGGAATTAATTTGAACAGAATGAATTTTTTTTTTTGTATGTTAACTGTGTCCCTTTTCTCTGCATAGCCTTTAACACAGGCAGGACAAGGTATTTCCCACGCTGTAAAAGAAATTCCAGTTTGTTAACTGGGACACTGTTGAGCTAAATGTTGCACTTCACTTTGGAAAGTTTCCCTGACTGTCGTTGCTGGCTGACTCGCTGGCTGTGGCTGGAAGACCTCACAAGGCAGGTGTCTCTGAGCTCTAGGCAGTGGTTTGTGAGACTGTAGCACTTCTCTGACAAATTACTTGTGTCCTGCCATTAGTCTGTGTGGATCACTGGGAGCAGGAGGAGCAGGAAATGCAAGATGAGGAATAGGAAATAATGGCAGTGAGAGCAACGGCATTGGCAGGGAGTTTGATCTTGGGGTTGTGTGTGCAACCTTCAGGTCCTTACCTGAATTCTGGATTATTGCTGCCTTTTTAGAGCAGTGTTTGTCAGCACATACGTCTGTGTTTCAGTGGAGTGGTGCTCCAAGGACTGGAATTAGGAAATAGTCATAGACTTGTAACTTCATCTAACATGGACTGGAGAATCAGAGGTGCTGGTGGGAACACTGTTCATGGTGATAACACTTGAGCATCCAGGCCCTAAAACCACGAGAAATCGCCCCCTTCTCCCCCTCCACCAAGCTGTGCATTGTTAAGGGAAAGGACACTTTAAAAGCTACAAGGGGCTCTTGGCAATGCACAGAGGGGGTTCTGCATCTGCCCCATGCCTTGAAGTCTAATCTCATTTACAGTTGTCAGCGTGGGCTGCTGGAGGAGATGAAAGGCAGAGGACAAGGAGGGACAATAGATTAATCTCGAGCAGAGGGCACTGGGAGTGCACCTGCCTCGGCCCCGCTACCTTGAGGAGGGGCGGCAGCAGCAGCTGGGCATGTGTCATCTGCTGCTCTTTGAGGCACCCAGCCATGGAGCACACGATTAATGACTCAAGGGGCTGGGCTTTTGTGAGCGATAAAGCCCTGGGATTTAGGCAGGGCTCTCAGGCCTTTTTTTCTGAGCAGCGCCATCACTTTACATTTCTCAAGTGGCATTTTGGTCGCAGGGAGCTGCTGTCTATGGCCACAATGGTTCCCTTTCTCCTCCCTCCCCAAACTGGGCTGACCTTTGTCATGCAGCATTAACCCTTTGACTCCTCCACTTTGAGTTATGGCGTTGGGGAGGAAAAAAAAAAAAGAGTCCCTTCAAATTCATTGCCCTGTGGACAGACTTGAAGGGAAGAATGGACTGGTAAGAGAGAATCTGGTTTTGCTGAAAGAGATTGGTTTGCTGATGCTGTCTTGATCATCAGCCTTCTGCCAGAGGCTCTTTTGCATACAGCAGCCCCCAGGAAAGAGGGGAGGAGAATTTATCCTTCCTTCAGTTAAGGAAGGAAACTGAGGCATTGAGCAGTAAATAGATGTCTGAGAGACTATTGCCTCTGCAGGGTAATGTCTTGTCTTTTACCATGCCTGGATTAGCCCGTGTCCATCCCCAGTGTTGTTACAGTGGATGGCAATGTCCCAGCACTTCAAGGCTTATACCCAGATTTGGCCTTTAGCCATGATACCCTGGAGCGATGGCTCAGCATGAAAAAGCTACACGGACATCATTAATGATCTTCCTGCCTCTTGCAGGGTGAACAGGAAAAATTCCCCAAGTTCCTCCTTAATCTTCTAATACCTCTGTACACGGAACAGCAGCCAGCCCTTAAGCTGGATGCAGGTCTCTGGGATTGTCTGTATGCACACCTTCCCGCAGCGTGGAAGGTTTGTGGTCAGATATCCCATTGCCCCTTTTCCTGCTGTTTGCATACTCCTCTCTCCCATCCTACCAGCCTGTACGTGGACTGTTGGCTTTGCCTAGTGCAGAATGTTGGGAGTAGAAGTCATCAATATGAACCAGACATAAGCAGTGTAGCAAACACAGCACTGCTCAGCTTGTGCTGGTAGAAGAAGGCATCTCCTGAAACGTTTGAAGAAGTCGTAACAAACCCACCGAAAAGCGCATGGAGGCTGAGTCAGCCTTCCACAGCTCGTGAGTTACTGGCAGCTTGATGTCTCTAGATTTGTGAAAGCCTCAGGAGGCTTCCTACTCGTTACACATTTGTGTACTTTCTAGTCTGAGCTGCCTGGAAACCTGTATGTTAGAGTGCAGCATCCGAGAGGGACAACAAGGCGCGCTCGGAGCGTTGGGTCTCTGCTGCCTCGTGATCCCAGCTGCAGTGGGAGGCTTTGGTAGCGTGTGCTCTGCCATTGCAGCTGAACCTGCGGGATGGTTTTTGGGCACAGAGATCCTTGCTAATGCATTGTTCTCAAATCCTGTCTTGCACATAGAAAATCACTGAAGCAATAAAAACATTTAAGCCTCCGTGTTTAAAAAGGGGGGGGGGGGGAAGCTGTAAACACAGAGTGGATTGATGCTGTTCTGCAAATCAGCTGGTGCTTTGTGCTCTGTGGCTGTGTGCTCTGTTATGATAGAGAAGGGGAAGAAATCATCTTGTCTCCAGAGGAACAAACCATCTGCTTAGCGAGTAGAAACAGTTTGGAGGTGCTTTTCTACACCATTATCACTTCTGCCTGTAACATTCACAAGGCTTTTGAAGTTACTCTCTACCAGACCTGCAAAGTGTTTCTCCTCTGTGGTAGGAAATATGATGTTCCCGTTGCCTTCCGGTATTTGCAGTCAGTGCAAATGTACTGGGGCAAGTTTGCAAATTAAATGCAGCAGTGGGTGTATTTGAGTTTGACAGCAGCCAAGGAAGCTGTGAGCTCTTTCTTCCTCCTCTCTAGGCATTGTACAATGTTTTGGTCTGAAATCAGCTTGGTGCCAACATAACATGAGACAAAACTGATGGGCTTCAGATGATGGGCTGTTTTCCTGCACTGTTGTACAGGCTGCTGAAGAAAGCTGATCTCTGAAGGCTCTAGAATTTTACATGATACAAACTGTGTAGTGTTTGCCTCTTGCAGGTGTAGCACTTGGGACAGTCGCTTCTTTCCCTCTCTGTCCCAGTCCCTTGAGAGGTGGCATCCCCCTGATTCAGCTGCTCACGGTGATGCTGGGCATACTTTATCACCAGAGATGATATGTCTTGGTGAAATGTGCACTGAAACTGATTGTTTATGATCACAACAAGTCTTGCTTGGACCTTGAATTCCTTCGACTCTAAAATTAACCCCCCGGCACAAGCAAGACACAGAGAATGTATGTATTCTTAGTATATCTTCCTGTTGCTTAGGAACAGCTGTCTGCAGTGACCCTGTGTTGCTGGTGAGAAGAATAACGATGTATGAAACTCATGTTAAACAAGTAAGATCAATCTTACCCCTAGGAACTGTTCTTCATGTTCTTTGATAGTTACATACTCTGTAAGTAGAACAATCTCTGGAGTTTCCTAAGTTGCATGAGGAAAAAATACATGAGGCTGCTGGACACGAAGCTCTTTATGACTATTGTCAAGCCTTTAGTCTCATGCACTTCTTCAGGGCAGTGTTCCCTGAGGAAGCATCTCTTTGCCTCTGCGATCCTTCCCGGTTAGGTACCAGTGATAACGGAGACCTTGCTTTGTGTACCATGCCTGTTTGTGATGTGTGATGGTAGTGGAAGTGCTTGCTGATGACAGCTTACAGCCAGCAAGACGTAGCCGTGCTGACCTCTTGGCAGAGAAAGGATCAGCATTATAAAAGGTGAAAAACGTGAAGTTTTACCAAAACCACTTAAGGATTTGATCCTGTGTGCTCTGACTTGGTCTAGCAAAGCACTTGAAAACAAGTGTGACAGTGGCCCTGGAGCCCATTATATGTCTAACACCAACTGTTTGTTGTTCTGGGGCTGGTACCAGAGCGGCATGTGCCCTCGGGGAGTCGGAGAGCAAAGTGGGTGTTTAGTTCTGCTCCTTGGCTCTGAAACAGAGCCCCATGCTTGTTTCCCCACACTGGCTTCCTGCCACTCTTCTCACACGTTTACTTACCCTCACGCTGAGACATAATGGGAAGTGGGCTTTGAGCAGCCTTCCTCCCTGTAGGCAGTGGCCTCCACGGAAGGATGCTGCTTTTCAGCCTTGTTGTTTGCACTGGGGAGGAAAATCAAAGTGTTTCTTGTGGTTCCTTCTTCCGTTTGAACTGCTGCCTCTTCCTTCAGCTACTCCCTCTTGGTTGCTAGAAGAGAAGCTGCTTTTACATCAGCCTTTTTAACTCTGGATTTATGTCTCTGGGTTGTTCTCCAGCAGGAAAGGCACAAACATATTTCCTTCATGTGTCCCCTGATAATAGTATTCAGGTGTTGGAATGTGTGTGTTTCACACTGGTGCATTTAGGCAGCCCCTTTGAGGGAGACTGCTGTGAAGAGCACGCGAGATGGTCCTGCTGTTATCCTTGGTCTCTGAGCTGTGCCTGGAGGAATAACTTTCTCCCAACCTAATCAAGTGTCTGAAGTATCTTTACTGGGCTGCATGTCTGCTTTATTCACTTGGACTTGCCAGCCCTGGGGCATGTTTTGTGCATATGTGTGTTTGGGGATGCCTTGTGCATATGTGTAAGTGTGCAGGGTTGCTCTTGTGTCTTCAACACATTATGTATTCTGGTGTTGCCTCCTCTAGAGCTTTATGGTGTCTTTTAGGGTTGACACTGGTGGCCAAGAAGACCCAGGACAGAAAGTCATTTGCCAGCTGCTGATTTATGGCCCCAGTAAACAGTCCTGAAAAGCACAGTGAGATTTTTCTGGACCTTATGCAGTTCCAGCTGACTGGAAGCTCTAGGCTGTTATTTGATCATGTAGAGTAATAAAACTGTGAAAACTAATTAACTTTTGGGACTACTGCAAAACAAACTAGTTCATGCAAAAAAATTACTCCACACTTGCAAGCAACAGTGACTTTATGAGTTTATAAGCCTGTATTTAATGACCAAACATGTAGTACGATGCATGAAGCATGTCCCTTTGGCTGACTTCTAAGGCCAAACCAAATGTAACAAGCTCTACTGACCATTGAGGATCTGAATACGAGCTTGGGATGACATTCTCTTTCATCCTTATTAATTATGTAGCTGATGTGTGGGAGGAATTTTGCCACAAAGCTGCATTGGATGGTTTCAGCCTGAAATGCACACGCCCAACCCAAGCCAAAGCAGTTCATTCAAGGAAAGATGCTCTCTGCAGCGTGAGTGCTGTAGCCTTTCTGAGGTCATTTTCAGTTCACTGTTTCCCATGAGGTGTAGCTGAATGGGTTCTGTCCCAGTGGGAACACCAAGGTGTTTTTCTGATGTTAGCAGGCAAACAGCCCTGCTGAGGACCTGCTTCCTGCAGTGAGAATGCTCTGTGTGTGCCAGTTGTGATGGTGACATCAGAGAAGGGTTGTTTCTGAGTACCCCAGTGGTGTGTCTTTTGCCAATGACAAGACACTTATCAACGTTGTGTAGATGACCCAACTTCTGTCATCCTATGCCAATTTGGAGGGAAGGATTTTGGAGGGAGACTGGCCATTTTTCCTGCTTAATCAGATTACTAAGGTAACCCTCCTTCTGTCCCTTCACTCCTGCATTACTCAGTAGCCCTCAATACTGGATATTTAATTACCTGTGTTGTTAGAGTCAAAGCTGTGCCTGCTGATTCCTGTTCTCCTTTGCTAGGGTCTATCACTTTAGCTGGTAGAAGAGCCTTTGCTCACTTGGACACGTGATGCTGCTTTACTCTTCTGATCAATAACTCGTCACCCTAAAGAGCAGAGCTGTCCCTTTTGCAGCACATAGGGTGCTCTGGAGTAAGCCTGCTGAGGGGGAAGGTTGTGACCTGGCCAGGTCTGTGCCCACACCTGGGTCACACAGACAGAGCACCTTGTATCCTGGCAAAATACTTGTCCTGATTGCCACTACAGGGGCAGGTACTTGGAATTTGAAAAAGAAACAATCCTAAAAGCAGGAAAAGTGATGTGCTGAGATTTTAATTAATTTATTTATTTAAATGTATTTCCCCTGCCTATTCTGATGGATGCACTTGAACTGTCATGGTACTCAGTACCAGAGTACCAGCTAG
The DNA here is from genome assembly GCA_025345505.1 of Todiramphus chloris collaris. Classification (NCBI taxonomy): domain Eukaryota; kingdom Metazoa; phylum Chordata; class Aves; order Coraciiformes; family Alcedinidae; genus Todiramphus; species Todiramphus chloris. The sequence goes on along the minus strand of JANVCC010000127.1, from coordinate 4,365,012 downwards.
CATGGGTCTGTCCCAAGCTTTGGTTTCCTCACCTAAGCTAAGTATTACTGCAGAGCTATTATTTGACCTCAAGTAAGCGTGTGTGCATACTCACTGCTATAGAATTCTGCTTTTTCACGCATTAAATCAAGTCCCTGTGGATTTTCACCTCCCTCCCAGATCTGGCAGACAGTGAAAAAGGGAGCTATTTTTAATCTGAAATGTTCTGTGTTTCAAGTTCAGAGTATAAAATGTCAATTTTTTCTCCTGACAAGTTTCATGGCTGATTGCTATAAAATTCCTTGCCTTTAAAGGAAGGATAAAACTTCCTAAAGGAAGGGCAAAAGTTCTGATTTTTGGGGCTATGGATCTTAGTTCTTTGGGAAAATTGAAAAGCAGTGGCAATCGCTGTCCTTGGATTAAAGAGTTGACTGAGAAGGAGGAACAATTTAAGAGGCGAGTCTAGCAAAGTCCAGTGTGTCAGAGTGGTATCAAGAGACCCAGTTCCCCTCCAGGAGGGGAGATGATGTGTCGCTGTTTATGCCGGGAGCGGAGAGACGCAGCAACATATAAGTTCAGCAAGAGCAGGCAAAAAAGCTACTTTATTAATTTACAACCCCATTTTTATACCCCAGCCCCATAGGGCGATTGGTCAGCAATCACACATCTCCTAGGGTGATTGGTTAAAGTCCTACAGCACCTATTTCAAAATATTTTTACAATGTACCATAAACAAAATTTATCGAAACACCATGTGCTAGTCTAGTTTACAAAACTGTCCTACTATTTCTCATAACACGTGTGAGAAAGGCAGGGTTCTCACAGGATATTGTGAGAACCTAGGAAAATTCCTCTGCTAGCAGCTTTTCAGCATCCACAATGATGGTCACTGGATTAGGAATCATTTAACTGAATCAATATTGCTGGCACCCAAACAGATCAGCATCACTGGCAGATCGGTGCTTACACACCTTTCATCATCTTCTTGCTGTCACTTCAGTTCTATCATCCCACTGGAGTCACTGCTCCATCTGTCCTCTCGAAAGGCTGGCATGTGTTGTCCAGGAGAGAAGAAGAATTTCTGGTCCAAGTATTCTATGGGTATAGAAAAAGTTTCTTCCTCTCAGGAAGTATGTGCTGTTCTGTGCCTGAGCCCAGGCTGATGGGTCCAGGGGGAGGTTACCTTCCAGAGCAGGTCCATCCTCTGCTGACTGTCCTGCACCCAGGGGTGTGATGATGAGCATAGTGAGTTGTCATCACCAAGGTACAAACACTTCTTTAAGCAATAAGGGCTGAGACCACTGACTTCTTTTTTGCCCTAAAGGAATCATAGAATCATAGAATTGTGAGGGTTGGAAGGGACCTTAAAGATCATCCAGTTCCAACCCCCCTGCCATGGGCAGGGACACCTCCCACTAGAGCAGGTTGCTCACAGCCCCATCCAGCCTGGGCTTAAAAACTTCCAAGGATGGGGCTTCCACCACCTCTCTGGGCAACCTGTGCCAGTGTCTCACCAACCTGTGCCAGTGTCTCACCAACCTGTGCCAGTGTCTCACCACCCTCATGGGGAAGAAATTCCTCCTCATGTCCAACCTGAATCGACCTGTCTCTGGTTTTAATCCATTCCCTCTGGTCCTATCACTGTCCGACAGACTAAAAAGCCCCTCCCCAGCTTTCTTGTAGCCCCCTTCAGATACTGGCAGGCCACAATAAGGTCTCACCAGAGCCTTCTCTTTTCCAGACTGAACAACCCCAACTCTCTCAGTCTGTCCCCATAGGAGAGGGAGAGAGGCAGAGCACATCTGACTGTGCAGGAAGGCTTGAGCTGGGGAGAGCAGTACTCTCGGTTTTGCAAGGTAGCTGTGGGTCAGGGCTTCAGGCCAGGCAGTAGTAGGCTGGATGCCTTGAGTGTGACAGGAGCAGCTTTCCCCAGCCAGTGCTGAACCTTGTCCCTTCAGCACTGGTGAAGCTGCTTCAGTGCAAACCCCAGCTCAGCTTTCTTCTGGCTCCCAGTGCTGAAGGGGTTAGTCATGACAGTGTAAGTGGCCTCTGCTGGTGGCCCCTTGAGCTGGAACAGCACTCACCTTCCCTGCTGCAGCCTCGGTAAGCACAGAGTTGTAGCTAATGCAACACAAAAAGGAGCTCCCTGTGTGTATATGGGCAGAATTTTTCCTTGCTGAGTAAATTTCCAGCTTGGTTACGAACCTGGAAGCACCCTGCAGACATAGCCTTGGTCTTTGCTGTGAGGACTGTCTAACACAGCCCACCAGTCACAGCATCCTGGTACCTGGTAAGGCTTAACGGGACAGCCGAGCCCGGAGCCCAGCAGCCCCCCTACCGTACAGCCCTGCAGCGTGCTCCTCTCTCCCTGCTGCCTGATGCAGCAGGGGAACAGCACTTGTCTCTGGGGCCGGCTAGATCGCTGCTTTCTGCCTGGCCTTCTTCTCACTGGTGTTGCTCACCGGATATGTCACTAAGCAGCAGCAGAGAGCGACCCAATGGCTCAGATCTGATTAACCTCTACAACTTTATCCTGTGTCTTAATTGGATTAGCTGCAGGGGGGTGGATTTGCTGTTGTTCCTTTTTTTTTTTTTTCCTCCCTAAACAGGTACTTATCCCTGTGACATCTGATGCAAGCAACAAGTTAGAATAGTAAGACCTGTGAATAAACAAGTGCTGTTTGCTTCTTCCCTCCTGCTCAACTAACAGTTCCTGCCCTTCCTTTCTGAAAAGCTGCTGTAGCTGATGCCTGCGAGATGGCTCTGAGTCAGCCCTGGAGTCAGATCTCTTGGGAGGTGTGGGTCTCGCCTAACAGCCTGGATGCTCGCCCAAAAGTCCCTGATTGCTGACTGCAGTTCTGTCACTTTTAGGAAAGAATTCTTCTCAGTAAATGTTCAAAGCAGTATTAACTTTCCATGTTTGGTTTCTTTCATCTTTTCTCTGAGCTTTTTAGTTTCCTTAGGGCCTGACTCTTCTGCACCTTAGGGTTTTTGCTTGTATCACTGCAGTGGCTGTGGGCAGTAGGGAATTGGCCTTATTCAGCACTGCAGTAGTCCTTCCTCTTCAAGGGCCTCACAGCTTGTTTTCCAGTATCAGTCCATTTAGTTTTGCAGGTGAGAACATGGAATAAGGGGAGGAATGATCGTATCCAGTTACAGTGGGGGACAGACTGTGACAGACCTAAAATAGGAATGGAATCCATTTGATCATGGGATTGCTCCTTCTTCCTCCATCTGCTGTCTACCTGCATGATGCCCAGTTGAGGAAAAGGAGAACCAGTTTACAGAAGACTTTCCCTCATGACCCTCCTTCTGCCTGTGCCACCCAGTTACCTCTTCAACAAGCTCGAAATAGAAGCCTTTCTCCTTGCCATAGCTGTAATTGGTCCTGCACTGGGCACTGGAGAGAGTCATTCACTTCCCTGGGATGATAGAAGGGGTACATGCTGCTGAGCAGCTCTCTCATACCTGTTTCTAGACAGCTGTGCACAAAAAGAGTGAATTGTAGGTGTGATAACGAGAGCACGGCTCTGTTCCAGGAAGAATAATAGATGTACCAGCACCGCTCTAGCTGTTACAAGATCAAAAGTGCTGTTACATTAAGCTGGTAATACTGCCTGGCTTGCCAAAAGGGCTGAGAAATTGTTCCAGGGTTTTAATGTATGTTCAGATAAGCTGTCTTCCACAGCGAGGATCAGGCCTTTGAATGTAGACCGTGTACTAAATGGGGTTTAGTGTCCTGGTGAAAATGCAACTCCAAGGAATTCCCCCTTTGTGTAGGGCTTGAATGTGCTTAATTTGTGAACGCTGCGTGCATCCCAGCTACAGCCTCAAAGCAGAGGGTTCAGTTCTGGGGTCCCTTTCTGGGATGTGTGGCTGTCAGGCCCAGGCTCTGGGTGCTGCTTGTAAGGAAAATGCGATCATTAAGGTGAATTACGATGGGTGCTAGATTCATTTATCAGACTTAATGTATTCACGTGTTTTGTGTCCACTGGCCCCGCAGCAGCTTGCAGGCTGGGTGTGTAAATTGGAAGCTGCACAGGATGACTGATCCATTAATAGGTGGAATTTGATGCTTACAAAAATGAATACATTTGATGTTGCATGGCAATGGTTTGTTTGAATTTTTAAGTTGCCCGAGGATCTCTTACTTGGGATTCTGTGGCTCAGGCTGTATTTGTTACAACAGCAATACAAATGGAGAGGCCCTGTGGTTTCAGAGGACTGGCTTTTCTTTTGTCTGTGAGTATCACTTACACTTTTTCTGTATCAAATGTTATTCCAAGGAAGCTGTGAAAATGTGAAATGCAATGTTAACTGAAAACAAAGCATTGCAGTCCAAATTCACTGTATCTGCAGAAATATCTGCCTTTGGAGATCTGTCCAGATACTGGTTTTCAGGAAAAGCCAAGTTTTAGTAGATAATTTTTCATTATTAGGCTTTCATAGAGGGATGTAGAGGACTAGAAGGATTTGGTGGGTCATTAAAATAAGTACTGTGGGGTTTTAAACACAAGATGAAATCCTGGACCCTCTAAATGGGCCTCTTTTGCTTCCTTTGAGGGTCCAATGCTAATTTCATTACTGATTTCAGAAAGGTAAGGACGTCCCCTGATTTTAATTTTACAGTGTTTCTTTAAGCATGCAGACATAGAAATAATCACTTTCTTTTGCTGAGGGTTTTATTAAAGGAAGCTCACACAAGGTGCACCCCTTCCATGCTAGAGCATTAGTGTGATAAATTTCATTTTTCCAGCATGTAAGGCTGTGATGATTCCTCAGATGTTGAGAGGCTGTACTCTGGAAACACTGGCACTTCTTGCTCTTCCCTTTAGCACTGTGAGACAAATACTTCAGTTTAGCACTTTAGGTGAGCCTGAGCTGAAGGGGCAGTTGCAAACTGCAGGGACAGTACTGTGTTATGCACCATAGAGTTATGCCAATGACAAAGGAATATTCAGGCTCAAATTATATTTTTCCCTGAGGCTTCTATGGTTTATTTTATTTTTTTTTCTCAGGTGAAGTGCTGGATCCAAGCCTTGCTAATAGCCAGCATCTTTCATGTCAGGGAAAAAATTCTTTGCTAGCATCTTCCTTGGTCACAGCCTCTCTGGTATTCACTTGAAGGACATCAGGCAAGTGTGCAGGCAGAATGCAGCTGGTTTTCTTCTGTAGGCTTGCAGTTTCTGAACTTTTTACTTTAGCTGCCTTCAAAGTCTGTAGAGGTGAGAACTGGAGCAAGCAACATTGGTCAATTAAAATGGCCATTTAATTTTCATCGCCATAATAAAGACTAATGGAAAGTGAAATGGATTATTTTATGCAGCAGGACAGGAATTAATCTCAGCTAAGCAGCCCAGTCTGTTGTACTCCCCTGTTTGCTACAGCAAACGTTTATGTATGCAGAGAGATTTTCTAGCATAGAAATGCTAAGAGAAGAGTGTGACAGCCATGGGAGTTGGACTGGCTTGTTTTCTAGCTGTGTTCCCTCCCATGGTTGATGGGTGAAGAGGCTGGTGGCCAGCTTCCAGTTCCACAGTTATTTTGCTAGTTTACTGGTAACTCTGCTGTAGATCCTGCTGTGGCCTGAAGAGGCATTCTGCTGAAAACTTTGCTTGTGGAATAAACTGAGTCAAAACATGAGTTCCTCTTCCGTGGGGAGGAACTGTCCAGACTCAGGGTGCAAATCCTCAAACCAGCAGCAGCTTTATGCCTATACTACATGGGACAGAAATGCTGCAGAGCCCAGAGCAGCTTCACATCTGGACCACAGCAACTTCTTCCTAGTGTGAACAAGCAGTGAGCCTGACTCTGTCCCTGGGGCTGCAATAGCTTTGCTGTCCCTTACCTGATTGTATGTAGCACTTTGCTGCAGGGCTGAGCAAGGCTAAAACTCTTTCCTGAATATCTCCCATCCAGCCCCTCAAGTCACTCTGTATGACGAGCAGAGCCTGGTTCTATCTGCTCTCCATCTGTCCTTTCCTCCCTCATCTTCGCTATCGTTAATTGTTAGCGTCTGGCTTGAAAGATTGCCTCTTAGCATGGTGCTGATGGGATCTTTCCACAGCGGATTAAGGCTGGAGTGGATTGACAGGAGACAGTATCCGTGCTGCGGGAAGTTTGCCAGTTGTGTGTGGGCTTGGTGCTGCTGCTCTTCCAGTTACTCCAGTTCATGTCAGGACATAGGCAAGAGTCAGTTACAGCTCCGTGGCCCCTCACCAGGGTCAGCTGGCCAGATGTGGCCTGGTGCACTGTGCACTGGGTTTGGGAGTGGCCTCCTGCACCCGGCTGCTGCACTTTGTCAAGATTTTCTGTCTCATCCCATGGAGGTGGTTTCATACCTGGCTCATCAGGTGGTTTCCACTG
>JANVCC010000127.1:4321337-4350465 GCA_025345505.1 Todiramphus chloris collaris | reverse complement strand
CTCATGAGCACGGTGCAGTTGTATCTCATGAGCACGGTGCAGTTGTACCTCATGAGCACGGTGCAGTTGTATCTCATGAGCATGGTGCAGTTGTATCTCATGCTTTCTCCTAAGTCACTAATGGTAATTCTGTAGGGGTAAGGACAAGTTCTTATGGGACGCTATTAGTGGCATCTCCATCTCTAGCTTAGTTTCAATTTTAAGACCTGTCAAATAGCCAGATTTTAGCACGTTGAATGTGTGGCAGCCTGAGTTTGTGTCACAGTAAGTCCTCAAACACAGGGTTGTCAGGTGATGTCAGATGCTCTGCAGAAATCAGTTATACCAGCAATCTTGTCTTCAGGTCTGCACCAGGTTTGTAATCTCATCCAGATAATATCAGCTGAACACAATCTATTTTATGTAGCCTTTTCTGACTGATATTAGGGAAGCCCTCTTTCAATCATGCATTACTTGCTTTCAGTCATCTGTTCATCTGCTGTGGGTTGCTATTAGGACAACAAATCTACGTTGTCCCATTGAGGTCTTGTACAGCCCTGCAGTTTTGGGAGTGGTGTGGGTGCCTGTCACCGTGTTCGCACAGGAGTTTTGGAGCCATGGTTGGAAGGGCTGCATTGCTGCATTGATTCAAAGCTGAAAGGTAAAAAGCAGATCTTGATGTTCCTCCAGCATTCCCAGGCTTGCAGAAAATCAGTATTAGTACTGGGTTTTTAAAATCTTTTGGATGAAAGTTACCTTGACCTGCTGATTCAAAACTATCTAACTTTAGCAGCTGCTGTGTAATACTCTCCAGAGTTGCTGCTGGGACAGAGTGTATCATCCTCATATGATCGAGATCATTCTCTGGGTTTATGTCCATATACAGAACAAAAACATTTCAGCTACTCCTGACTCATTGGCACTGGTATCACCTATGCTACATTTTCCAGATAATATCAGAGCAAACTCCTGTTTTGAAAGAGAAGACACATCTGCTTCATCTCTACCTGCAGAGATGCTGCTGTGGGAGGAGACACTGTCAATAGCAGTGAATTTTACAGAAACGCTTGTGTACCTTTAGTTAACCTGGGTGTAAACAGGGATCTGACTGCAGGAACTTGGCCTGAAATACAGCCCCAGCTGAACCCCTGTTTTCACTGTTGTGTGTTGGGTTGTGTTTGTTTGGTTTGGCTTTGATTTGTTTGTTTGTTTTTCATTTTCCTGGTAGCAATAGTGATTAAAGCCTGCCTGTCTCCCGGCTGCGAGGCTGACTGTGCATTTGGCTATGTAGTCCAAAGAAATGCAGCATCCCACCCAGAGTGTATTGCATTTCAGCTCTGAATGAAGCAGCTTATGCGTTATGTTTCCTCACAATGTAGAAGCCCTGAGAGGTGTAATTAATACTGATACAGGATTTTAAGATTCTCCAATAAGACATGACTAAAAAGACATAAACAATAATTATGTGGTGATAAATGAGAATATTTTGTGTCGTGGCAGTATCAATATTGCTGTTTTCAGCTTCTGATATTTAGTGGCTTACACCGTCCAGATGAAAAATGGGTTTTGTTTTAATTAGACTGCAGAACTCATTGCCTCAGGAAACTGTGGAGCCCTGAAAACGAGAGAAATTCAGAAGGGAGAGCAAAAGATTGAGCATTGTGCATACAACAATGTCTGGGCCAGTGCTGACAAGCAGATCTGGAAAGAGTTTTAACCTCTTGCCTAAGGATTTAAGAAAAGGTTTTAACTGTTAGGGTGGGTTTGGCCACAAGGTGATCTCTTGTAGGCTTCATCTTGTCCACAATCTCAGAAACGTATGGACAGTCAGCTCCAGAGCTGGGCTGGTGGTGTAAGATCCATGACTTGCCAGTCCGGGCTGTAACCTGCCCAGTGTGCTGCTGCATCTGAGGACACCTATCCAGTGAAACGTGCAAGGTGCCCAGTGCTGGATCAAGATTTATAAATGTATTTCCACCTAAAAACCCCCACCGCATGTTAGAGTGCCTCAGCTTCTTTCCATTAGTCTTAATGCACTTTAATAAATAATAAAACAAGAAGAAGCAGAGCTGGAGAAGGCTCATTCTATAAACATGTCTCTTTGCTTTAAGCCTGGTGGCATAATGGAGGGCATCTCCTGCCATCCGTGCTGTCTCATTAATCATGTAATTATCTCCCTCACTTTCAGTGCTGCTGATAATAGTGCTCCTATTTACCCTGGCTTCTTTCTGGGGAGCGGCTTTGGTTTCAAAGCCAGCACAGTGGCATATTTTGAATCATTTAGTTCCGGGTGGCTTGAACACTGTGCGTAATTCCCCACCGGAGACTGGAGGCTGATTCCTGTGAGCGTTCTGTCAGGAGGCTGCTCTGGAGAGAGGCAGTGGGATCACTCAGAGTGGTGGGCTGTTGGGATGGCAGAGGATTGAAAGCTGGTTGAGCAGGTGAGGGCATCTCAGCTCTGTCCTGTTAATGTCTTAGCAAAGACTTGCAGCAAGAAACCTATGGACAGAGGAAGGACAGGGGAGAGAGTTGCTTTAAAAATGCATATTGAGGCAGAAACATGGATTTGGGTACCTGGCTGAGCATGACAAGCTTCCCCAGCAAGTGAGGGGCAGAAATTCCTGGGGTGTCCAAATGCAGGTTTTTGCGTGGCTTTAGGTGGCTTGGAGCAGGGGTCTGAACCTGTGTGGAGTTAAGGAGTTCCATGTGGTGTCCAGCTGCCATTGGCTTTGGGAAGTTTGATATGTTTCTATACATGAAACCTTGTCAGAAGGCCAGTTCTGTTCTGATTCTCCCTGTGCTGCTTGGCCTTGTGGCTTTGCTGTTGCTGCCATCATCCAGTCGCACTCTGCACGTGCTCTGCAGCCCTCCCTGTGCTGGATCCCACAGGCCCACAAACACTGCTTGTGCCTTGTAGATGGGAAAGTCAAGCCACTGCAAGAGGCATCTGGGCTCAAGTCCTGGTTTGAGTGAGAACAGAACTAATTCTGTTCTGTAATTTTACTTTTCAGCTCAGTTCTTCCAATTAACTGCACTTTCTGAAGGTAGCAGCCTGTTCTCACAGACAGTGTCTGCTTCCAGCAGTGATAACACCCCATGTTTAGGGTTACTACCAAGGATTGGTGTGGAGACCAAGGCCACTGCTGGATCTTGTGCACCATGTTGGGGGGTGCAGACAGTGAAAGGCTGCACCTGCAGGGAGGAGGGGACAGGACGGGTGACCCCAAACTGACCAACGAGGGATTCCAGCCCTTATACATCACATTCGGTATAAAGCTGTGGGATCAGGAGGGTCTTGCTCCTCTCTTCTCTCTTTGCCTTCTTGTCCTGCTTTGCTCAGCTTGGCTCGGGTCCTCTTTTGGTTCCTTCCTTGGAGGACCCAAGGAGGCCTCTGTCTGTTCTGCCTTCGATCCCAGTCTGTGTGTTCCTGAACCCAGTACCAGAATCCAGCTCCTGAACACAGCTCCCGGCTGCTGCGGGGCCCAGGCTGGGACTGCCCCGTGCCTGCTCCACAGCATCAGTGGTGACGGTGATGGAATTACCATTGGGGGGGTGGGTTCGATACTGGATTTGTGTATATTTGTTTATATACCTTTATTATTATTAGTTTCATTTTCATTAAAGCTGCTCTAGCTTCCTTTTCTAATTGTGCAGTCTCTCTCCCTTTTTCCCTTTCTCTTCCCCTTTGGGGAGGGAGGGGGGCGTTAACAGAAAGCATCTGTTACATGTCTGAGGGGCTGCCCTGACCCTAAACCATGACAGCTCACTCTGGAAGTCTTGGCAAATGCAAGAATCAAACTTGGTTCCAAAGCCCTCTTTCCTGTCTGCTGAAAAACTGAGCAGCGGTGCACTCCTGAATCTTTTTATTCTCCTGTTCATGTTGAATCTGTGCTTACAGTGTGTGTTTAGATGAAGTGCTTTTGCAGAAGGTAACAACAGATGGTAGTAATGTAGGTCCCTTTCTTGTCTTTATGCCTAAGACACTAGAAGAAATAAATTAGAGTGGAAATGCCTCTACAGATTGGCCAGCAAGCTGATCAACTGCTGCCCTGCTCTACTGGAAAACAGGAGTCTTATACCAGTGCCATCTATTTCCACTTTGGTGTGTGCTGCATGCAGAGAGACACTTTCCTGAATGCCAGTGAGGGGCCATCTGCCCTGCAAACACCTCCCAGCCCGGCTGGATGCTGAGCTGGGTACCTCCGTGCTCTCTCACTGCAGCTTCCTGGGGAGCTGGTCAGTCTGGGGCCCCTGCTTGGTGAGCTAGTGAGGGTGTATCCTCTGTGCTTAAATGCAGGCTGGCTTTTGAGAGCTGGGTGATGTTTCCAGCTCTCAGGTTCACCTCAGGTCAAAGCAATCTAACATGCACTGAAAGTACTGCTGGACAGCCCTTAATCACTGTGTATTGTCTGGGCAGTGGTGGGTAAATTAATTATTTACAGGGAAAGGGAGCGTGCATCACTGGAGCCAGCACTAATGTTTTATAACACATGTTCAGGCAATATGCATCAGGTGACTTTCCATGGTAAGAAGCTGGATTTTGATGTAGAGGGAATCACTTCCCTTTCACTGGCCTTCCTCTTCTGGATCAGGGTTTCTTCTCTCACATGCCCCTCCCACTATTGGAAGGGAGAGCAGGAACATTAAGCTGCTTGGAAGATCATTACCACCAGGCAGTGATGAAACTCCTGTTAAAATAGCCCCTGCTTTTTGCCCTCTCATTTGGATTATAAAGCAGACTTTTCTCTTCTGCCTCGTCATTCCTTTCATCTTCATCAAAGCCACAAGTGCTACATAAACTGTTCCACATTGTTGATTTGTTTGTTTTTTTAAAAACAAACAAAAATCCCTCTTGCCAACTTGCAGCATGACCCCAGAGCCTGTGGAAAGGTAGAGAATGAGCTCTGGTAAAAGAGTTTCAGTGCCTGTCTTAAATGTCTTTTCACAGCTTCAACTTGGAGCCTGTCAGTTCCATGCATTGACTCGGAGACTCTTGATTTTTAACTATGTGACCCTTGAGGCTAGAGATGGTCTTGTTGTTACCACAGCTTGTTAGCATCCCTAGGTTGCAGACACCGTGCCATCTAACAGTCTGACTTCAAATCCATCAAAGCTCCGAGTCATTTCTGAAAGAAACCCTTGGAGAGGAACAGGTTTTGCATGTGATTGACCCCTCGGTCCCAGGGGGAAAGGGCCTACATGTGAACATGAAGCAGACCTGCTATTGATAGCTCCTTTCTGGTGGGAAATGAGTTGTCATTTCCATGTAACGGGACACGGGAAGCTAAAGCTTGGGCAATTTAATTCCAGAATCTCGCTTCTAGTCTGGAGCAGAACTGGGATCAGTGCCAGGTGGCCTGACTGACAGACCAGTCTCTCCCAGAAGTGATGATACCATAGGGACCATAGAATGATTCAGATTTGAAGGGACTGATCCAACTTGAAGCCAGCTTCCAAATTAGATGAAGTTGCTTGGATCTTTGCCCATTGCAAAGACAATTTATGATTTGGGTGATGACAAAGCCCCACAATGAGGAAACCATGGGTGGTAGCAAATTCTCTGTTCCTGAAACAGATCCGCAGTCGTAAAGCCAGCCAAGGATCCTCATGTTGCGCCCAGTTCAGCTGTTGACTCTCCAGCTGCTCTGATGCCCCAGAGGGCTGTTTGCCATGGGGAGAGGAGCAGCTGGCCGCGCGATGTGAAACGTCTGTGTTTTCCCAAGATACCCATTGTCTGTCTGCAGCACCAGCCTCCACCCTACTTGCTCACTCAACCGTGGCTGATGTGTCTTTAATTAAAGAGGAGGAACAATCTGAGATTTCGTTTTCTGTTCTCAACCATATTTTCTACTTCCATCAGAGTTTGTGGGGCCCCTTCTCCATATTTTTGTTTTGTAGTTTTGCTGTGGGGTCCTTAGTTTATGGAGCATCTGTTCTGAAATAAGGAATAAGGAGGGAAACATCAATTATTTTGGGCCAGGGAATTAAGATCTTGGGTCAGCTGGCTGCTGTGGTCATTAACATATTTACAGTTTTGCTTAAGAGCCTGGTTGAGGATCAAGGGAGTTAAGGATGATTGTCATTGAAATGCAGAGGAAACCTTGCATGAAATTGCCGTTAGTGTCCTATTGTTTGGAGGGGTGAGGGGGGGACAAATGGCCTTCCTGATCCTTCCACTGGTTGTGTTGAGCTTGTTTGCCCAAGTAGATGGGCAGAGGCAGAAGTAACTACACTGAAGGAAGCCGCTGTGCTGACTGACCTGCTGGGAGGCTTTGCCTGGGCAGCGCTCCCCGTGAGGCTGGACCTGAGCCGCAGCGAAGCCGTGCCGCTGGCTGCCAGTCACCGCCTGGCCTCTCGGTGAGACAAAGGTGCTCGGCTGGGCTTGTAGGACAACTGGCCCTTAATGAGGTCATCATGGATAAATACATGAAGCGTCTAGCAAAGGTCAGTTGCCTCTTTTTAATTGATGGACCCGAGTGTTTTGAATGTGCTGTCACATGTTGGTTTTGCCATGTGTGGGGACGCATCTTCTGCAGGACCAGCTCAATTCCTTGATTTTTGTGGATGGCTGTGATATCAGAAACAGAGATGAAGGCAGTTTGAAGTGTTGGGGTGGATTTTGAGTGCTGTAACAACAGATGAGATTTTTATATGTTGAAAGAAATTCTGTAAACAAGAGAAGTCCCTACAGCTGGAGTTTACAGTCAAAGATTCTGCTGCAGGCTGTGGAAGCAGTGGTCTAGTCCTGCTCTGAGGCAGGACTTTTTAGTTCAAATGCCAGTTGTTAATTTTTCACCTCTTGCTCTTTCATACTGTTCACCGTTTTAATTCAAACCAATTTCTAATCAGTATCATTAACTTAGTACCAAAAAGAAAATGATACATAATAAGGTGAAAGAGGAGAACAGGCTCCATAGTGCATTTAAAGTTCTGAAAACACTGGCTACCTTCTGCCACTGCTTTGACTTCAGTGGGACAAGCAGGAAGACAACGAGCTGAAGGAAGGATGATGGTGCCTACTGGTGTGAGAAAGAAGCATCCTTGGAGCAGAGGCTCTTTTGTAGCCACCAGACAGGCTTCAGCTGTCTGTCCCTTTGGAAAACCTGCAGCCAGTGACAAGCAGGTATGGACAGTACCGTATCTGCTGTAGCACGAGTGAGTCTGGAGTCATTACATGTGTCCTCATGTGGGCTGGTTTGAAGCTCTCAAGTGGCTGTGTAATTTTTGTTCTCCGTTACAAAATGTTTCTGTTCGGAATGCTTTAAAGAGGAGTAAAGTCTGGGAAAAGTGGTTTGTGATGTGAGCAGTTCTTTTGTGCTTCCAGAGCCTGTGTGTTTCAGCTCTGTATCTCCTGCCCTTTGATGGAATAGCCACATTCCCCATGGCTGTGGCCATTGGTCTTTCCTACAAAGTCAAACAATGAGCACACAGCATGGGGAGAGTCACAGGCTTCAGTCACTGACCCTGGCCCTGGCCCTGGCCCTGAAAGTAAGGAGGCATGTAAGCGTCCAGGGAGCAAATGGCTTTGTCCGAGACAAGGTAGATTCTGACAAATGTCAAGATACAGTTAAAGTGGTGCAGTTAAGTAAGATGTTGGTTAGGTCAAATGTTTTTGGGAAACAAGGGTGAACATAGCAGTATCGATGGGATTGCAGGTGTTAGATCCTTTCACTGAATGACTCATCTCCCAGCTTCTGCAGATTCCCCTTGAGAAAGGTCATCTCAGGTATTATGCTAATAATCTGCGACTCTGGGATTGGGCACTGCAGACTTAGGCTGGCCTGGGAGTCCCAGTAAGAGCCAAAAAGCCTCAGAGCTGAGCCTGAGTGCAGAAACCCTGATTTTGCTCATGGTTTTAGAGTTCCATCTGTTAACTCAAAGCATCAGAGGGGGCTGGAGTAGAGGAGCTAAACTTCTCCAGGGATTAATATTAAGCCCTTATTTAACAGTAAACAGCTGATGAAATCCACCTTTGGCTCTGAGTGCCAGCAGTCAGGAAAGTATATCAAGCCACCTCGCAAGGACAGAACAACCCTTGGCAGAGGGTGAGGGAGGGTGCCCAGTTCTGACTGTCCACATGTCACTTGATTTGTCTGGAGTAATCCACTTGCCCCGCAGCTTCCTCACAGCGGGGCTGCTGCTTTGATAAAATAGCAAACAGCCCTGCTGCAGCAAGGGGCTGTGGTCTCCCCTCCTCAGGTTAGACAGCTTCTCCTCAACACAGCAGCCAGTGATAGCAGTGGAACAAAGGTGCTCAGACCAGAACGAGATGGAGCCAGATCCTTGCACGTGGGCACTGTGTCCTCTATACAAGCTGCCTGTGCCTGGGGTTGGCCTGCCCCTGGCAGGCTGCATCCTCTGCCACATCCCATCTTCGCCTCCTCCCTTGCCAAGCCAGCCTTTACTCCTCTGCCTCTGACTGAAGGCCCAGCGCCTGTTCAGCTTTTGTTCTCTGTTAGGAAAGAGCGAGGATTGTCAGGACCTTTTTGGCTCTGCCAAGGACTTTTATGTCTCAAATGTTTCCATGAAAAGACTCCCTCCTGACCGCCCTGCCCCCTGACAGCCATTCAATCCAGCCAACAAGCTTGATATCATTATCTACAAAAGGAGGCCAGTGAGCACCAGGGTCCTCACAGCCAAGTTTGGGAAATCAAAGGCAAATCTCCCAGCAACAGAGAGCTGGCAAAGATCAGCCTGCACCGCAGCTAGCGCGGGCCGGTCTGGCAGCTTGCGGCCACTGGTTTTCAAAGCACAAAAGAAATGTGCTCGGCTTTGTCGGGCCTGGGGTTGTGCCTGCCTGGGAGCTGGCAGCCCCTCGCAAGAGTGCCCGGGGGAGCTCAGCGTGGGCTAGAGGCCGCTGGAACCAGTTCTGAGTTTGAACAGCCGTGCAAAGCTGTTGTCTCTTTTCAGTCAGTGGCATTTTTAGGAGATTAATCACTTAGTCTGAGGGAAAACAGGGATGGTTTGGGTCAGAATGGGATTCACTCCAAATCTCACATGGGACTTTCCTTCTAATCACTTTGGTTCATGTTCTGAAAATGACATGCGGCTGCCTTGTCACTTTTAGTGTGACATCGTGTTCATTTGCTTTGCTCCCTGTCCAAGGAGACTCTTTCCAATCCATCTTCAGCAGTGAGAGCACTTACCATTTTGAAGGCGTCTGTAGAGGTGGTCGGGAAAGGTGATTGTCAGAAACACTGAGCACAGAAAAGGGCTTGAGGAGGGATGGTGTATTCCTGTGTCGCAATTGTGTTAGGAAATACAGGAGTAAAACTGTTTTCAGTACATTTTATCTCACAGACTGCATCTCTGTTTTGCTTGATGGTCCAGATAAAGAGGGATATTGAAAACAGCCAAGAGAAATGAGAATGCAAAGGGAAGGAGGGTGAGGGAAGCTGACTTAGTTGAATCTTGGGTGGAGACAGGGTGATGGTGTGGAAGATGATGTCTGCGTTCACCCCTCTCTGCAGCAGGGTGCTTTGCAGTCCCTGGGCAGTGAAAGGAAGCTGGAGATGGGGTGATTGCAGGGCAAAGCATCACCAAAACCTAGGGCAGCCCCTGCGGTCCCCGTGGGCCTGCTGCTTGTGATGTATGCATCAGAGGGCAAAGTTGTGTGTAATAAAATGGTTAATTCTGGCACTTTCCTCTCCTATCCCAGTTCGATCCCGACAACACTGGCTACATCAGCACTGAGAAGTTTCGCTCCCTTCTTCAGAGACACGGCTCGGAGCTGGACCCCCACAAGCTGGAGGTCCTACTGGCCCTGGCAGACAGCAACTCAGAGGGGAGGATCTGCTACCAGGACTTTGTCAACCTGGTGAGTGCTCTGACTGGCAGGGCCAGGTCCATGGCTTTGCTTAAAACGTTGGCTGTTGAGGGACAGTCTCTCTCCCTCTCTCCACAGGAGCATTTGCTCGGTCCCTTAATCACTCTCTGCATGGGCTTGATGAAGCATTCACTGGTGACTAAACTCTGAAGCCAAGAGTCAAGTTGCTGCTGATTTTTGCAAGGGAACAAGTTTGCATGGGAAGAAACTGTGGGAGCTTTTGTAAGAGGAGCATGAAGCAGTGGCTGCTGCTACCTTAGTGGCTTTTGCGCTCAGTATCAGTCGTAAGGAGCCATTTGTTTGCAAGCAGAGCTCTGTCAGTCTGGATGTCTCCTATTTTATCTAGACATTTCACCACTTTCAGACAAAATATATAGATAACGTTGTGTTGACTTTCTGGGTGGAGTCAAATTGCACTGCTGTAGGCATCAACAGCAACAGGGATAAAGTGTTTCTAGGTCACATGCATTTTATCCCAGGTGAGATGTCTCAAACTGCATGAGTCATGATCTGGATGCCTAATTTCTGCTAATGAGTTGATTAGTGAAGGAATCTCTGTTTCTTGTGAAGGCAGTCTGGTGAGTCAACACAGATGTGGACTTGTGGTGTTACAAGCCCAGGATGGCCTAGAAATGTTATTGCAAGATAAGTATCTTGAACAGTGGCCGTTCCAGGGGGTCTGCCCTCTTCTTGCTCTGTCATTTCCACCCAAGTCCCAGCAAATTTAGTGCAGCAGTAAGATAAACCTGGGTGAGAAAGTGAATGAATAATGAAAATCAGTGACATCTCTAGGGTTTCGCTGGAAAGCTGGATGTGTCATTGATGCAGAAGATAGCAACTTGCATCTCTGTGTGTCCCTGCAGTCAACATGGGAATTTGATCCCCTTATTTGTCGTGGTCACTTGTGCATGTGTTCTTGGTTTAGAAAGTGTCTTCCTGTCTTAATGTGAATCAGAGCAGTGTGATAACAGGGCACGGCTGTCAAGGATCCAGGTCAGAAACCTCGGTCAGGCCGTGGGCGGTGTGAAGGTGAAGTTGCTGTGATGCAATGACACAGATCTGCTGTATCAAATCAAGCTGTCCTGTTAGCCCCTTGCTTATATTTAGGTACACAGTAAAATAAATGTAGATCTATTAAATAGATCACAGTGAGTGTGAGGTTTTTCCTCAGCTCCAGTGGTCGATGGTACTCTATGACCAGCTGTGTATTTATAGTAACAGCTGCTTGTTCTACAGTTTGGTATATTCAAAGTACTGCGGAAGCCTTCACTAACTGAGCTGCACAACACTTAGGTAGCAGGAAGAGGTAGCACTAATGTGTTTTACAGAAACAATGGCCTAGGGCCAGCCAACATGTTGGCAACGGGCTCAGGAGTAGAACTGGGCTTTTCCCTCTCTCCTGGCTCCTCTGAGCTCCGGAGCAGCACAAAGTAGTGAGGGGCAGGTGGGAGGTGAAAGGCTTGGGCATCCCTCTCCTTTGGGGAGGTGGGCTCACACCCACCTGAGGCAAGTTCTGCAAAAGGAAAATTTCCTTTGCTACTATTGAGTGATGCCTGTAAAGAAGGCATTGAGTTTTCTGCCATCAGCCCCTCTGTCCTCATCTGTATTTTGTGCACTTTCTAATCACCAGGCAATGTAAATGCCAAAACATTAAACTGCTTACAAATGGCATCTCTCTTCTCACTCCTCTACTTGCTATTGATTTCCAACATCCAATCTCTTTAGGGCTTCATGTCTTTTCCCTAGGTTCCTGCCCCAAACCTGCCTTTTGAACTTCCTGATGGATAGAAACAGCACAGCTAGCATGGAATCACTGTGAAATTAGTGATTCCCTTCACTTCATAGCTGTCAGTCCTGGAAACAAAGCGTGCTGGTGTTTAAGTGCAGACTTGTGCTTGATGATCGTCAGCCATCTCTGCTTTTTGCTTAGGGTGTCTGTTTCAGTAGCCCAACAAGAACTGATCTGCTCCTCAAAATGATGGTGCTGGATGTGGGGAGGAGCGAGGCTGACCCTTTGCTAGAGCCACAGAAGTTTTACAAGCATGTCTCTGTGTGGGGGGTTTTCCTTTTTGCCATCGATATTCACGGACAAGTACTCTAACATGGTCAAACCTTATGGTCTCCCAAATGTGTCCAAGGTACTGAAACTGTGAGCAAGAGGTAAAATTGTATTAATTAAACTCTGGCCACTGGAGAAGCCTTGAGGGGAGGAGTGGGCCTGGGTATCAAAGATTCATTACAGTGCAGTTTTCAAAGCAGAGGTGTGGAAGGAAGGAAGGAAACTCCTCTCTGTGTGTGTGTCTTGAAAGGAGCTCTCTTGGTTTCTTTCCAAGCATGGAGATGGAAGGAGCTAATGAGCTGCCTGCTCAAGTTACAATGAAAACAATTAACTCTGTCCCAGCCAAAACCAACAGAAACACTCACTGTCTCTCAGAATCCAGCAGAAAGTAGGGTTTGACTACCGGGCATCAGCAGAACTGTCTGCAATGGTCAGTTCTGGGATAGGATATCCTCTGGTTTTTCCCCCCATCTTTGCTAATGTCAGCAAAAACCAAGCAGGGAGCATCTTCCCTTTTTTCAGCCTTGTCTTGTGAACTTGTAGATGCACCAAAAATTGTAGGGCTTCTCACCTTAATACGGAGACCTACACAAAACATGCCTGTTCACAACTCAGCAAAGCAACTGCGGTTTCTGAAATTGAAAAATTTACAGGTTGAGAATAGACCCTAGATATCACCTAGTAAATAATTTGGGTAATGAATAAATTTGGGGAAGTTGAAGACTCCTGCTGTGATCTGCAAACAGAAAGGGCTGAAAAAAATCAGATAGGCAACTCATTGGGAATTATTTCTCCTCTGTGTATATGAGATTCATCTCATGTAGTTGTGAAACACAATCCTGCCATCCTATCTTTTCCTGTTTCTGCAGCAGGGCTTGCAAGAATGACAGGAAGCAGTTGCAGGTGGCATTTCTTACCCTGTGTCTGAGGCAGTGCAGAGTAACAAAGGTGTTTCCTTTGCAAGTGGAGATGTCTTGCGCATTCCTGTTGTCTGGTTGCTTTTCTGCACTGTGAAGAGAGATGCTAAAAATGCAAGGTGAAAATTCTGGCTGTGAACAGCATAGGCCATGGGAGGAGATAATGAACAAAGCTGTTTAACGCACTTGGCTACTTTTAGAGGAGACAAGCCAGGAGGTAATTATAGTTGAGCTGTTATTTGCAGGGATACTTGCTGAACAGCAGTTGTTGCTGGCAGTCCTTCACAGAAAAGGGCTACTTCACATAATATACTATGAACTGTAACAGAGCTAAAGAGTAGAGCAGTGAGGTGCTGGAGAAAATCAGTCTCTTGTTCTCTTGCTAGACCTTTCTTGTGTTTTCTGCCTGGAAATGTGAATTGTTGCTTTGGACAGATTGGATTGTGGCTTTACCACCTCCTCACCCTCTTGAAGCATTCCTTTTCAGTCATGTCAGCAGTGGCACAGGGGTGTAGTGGAGCTTCTGAGACCTTGCTTTGCTTGACAGAGGGGCAATATGGAGCCAGTTCAGGCTGTGGTGGTAGCTTATATTCTCTTGTTGTAAAACTCAGGTAGGTAACTCCCAAAAGGAGCTACAGGAAAAGTTTTACAGAACCTCATGTTTGATAAAGCAGCTTTTGCTAGAAAAGTAAATCACAGCTTATACTGAGACTAAAGCAAAATCCATTCTGCAGCCCAAGAAGTTTTCCAGTTCAACTCTACAGACCACTACTGAACAAAATGTGTTGTAAAAGCAGCTGACTTTAATTCCTGTAGTCCAGATTGGACCTGCCAGCATGGGGCAGGAGGACCTGAGAGGAAGGGAATGTAGTCTCCCCCATTCCAAAACTGGCACTACCCTGAGAGGTGCCCCTAGTGCCCACTGAACATCTCTGTGTCCCTGCTGTGGATCTCATGTTCAAAGGGCAGGACTGGAAGTGAGGTGGACCTAAGTTTTTTCCTGGCTCTGTAAATAACTTGCCGTGAACCTTGTGGAAGGCTGTCTGTGCCTCGTGGGTCTGTTGCTCCAGCAGATGGAAGGAGCTAAGAGTTGTGTCTTTTTTGGGGTTCATAGTTTTGGCAAAGTCCATGGCAATTCACCAGGGGAAGAGGAGCCAGGTGATGGGGAAACACAGCTTTCTGGTGAGCATTTGCTTGAGGAGCTACATTGGGTCTAGAAGAGCTGAGGACTAATGCAGTTCTCTGAAGGCAATGGTATTTCAGCGTGTTTGGGAGGAATTAGTAAGCATTGCTGCTTCCAACACAAATGTTTAGCTGTAGCTTTGTAGTAACTTGAAGCTGAGGTAACATCTCAGTACTGA
The DNA here is from genome assembly GCA_025345505.1 of Todiramphus chloris collaris. Classification (NCBI taxonomy): domain Eukaryota; kingdom Metazoa; phylum Chordata; class Aves; order Coraciiformes; family Alcedinidae; genus Todiramphus; species Todiramphus chloris. The sequence continues at coordinate 4,336,323 of JANVCC010000127.1, read as the reverse complement.
GCAAAATACATTAGCTAATTAAATGCACATCCTCTGTTTTCCATATCAAGAATTAACACCTGCCTTGCTTCCCCTGACGGTGCTGGCTTCTAGGGACAGGCAAATTCCACCTCATTTTCAGTGAACAACACACATACTTTTTTTAAGCACTGTGTAACAATAACCAGGTCACCCTAATCCAAACTTTGCTGGCACCAGCACACTTTACCTTCCAGAGCAAGGTTTCCTTGAGTTTTTGTGATCTCCTCTCTTGCTTGTGCAGGGTGCTGCCAGACTGCAAATCCTGCCTCTTCGAGGAAAGAAAGAAAACTGCAGATGCAGGCTGAGAAATCTGCAGCCTTCACTCTTCCTCCTCCTGAGTGACAGATAGGCAGGTGTATTGGCCATTAGAGAAGGTGAGAGGAAGAAACCTTTGCAGTAGCTTTTTACTTCATGGAAGACAGTGGAACATAACGAACCATTAGCAGAAGGCTGTCTTGTGCTATATGCTGTCAATTTGGATGTCCAAAGGGGCAGTTATTAGGTCAAAATATCGCTGGAGACATCAAAACATGAAAAGCTCAAATTTGGGAGGTGCAGGAGATGAAGTGACCACCCAGAGTCTTCTGGTCTGTCTGTGCTAGTGGATGCTGTAGCAATAGAAAGGTTCAGATTTGGATGTCCTGGACAGGGTGCTCTGTGTGGGTGTTAGAAGAGACAGCAGGTCTGGCTGAAGGGATCAAGTACTGTGGGATTGTGGTACAAACCACAAACAGAAACAGTGAGTCCAAAAGGGCTCCTGGAATGTTCCAAGTGGGACACGGGCTGGTTCAGTGGAGGCCTGGACTTGCACTTCACAGCTTCATCAGTCTGTAGAAACTCACTGTGTGGTTTATCTTCAAAAATATAGTAAAATAATGGATTCCCGCTCTACTTTTAACACTTTGATAGACTCGTAAGAGTCTGAAATGCAGTATAGAAAGATACTTAAAGATGCCCTCAATTTAAGGATGGTTTAACTTAAGCATGTGCTTAGAGCAAGCTAATGCCCTTGCACAGCCCTGAGTTGATTCCACCTATGGATGTAGAATTAGCATGCTTTGGTTTAATGAAGTTGTGTTGGGAACTTTTCCTTCTAGACAATTGATTTGAAATTTGGTCAGGATAAAACCTCTACAATGCCCTTGGTGGTGTCATTAAATGGGGTTCTCCTGGGGCTGTTTCAGCCTATCAGCTGTAATAGGAAGGGGGGTGGTGTGTGTGTTTCTCTTTTTCTTTCAAGAGCCAGTGGAGTTTAATGAGGTTTTTAAACTGACCTGTGCAGCTGGAATGATAGGAGTTAGCAACCATGACTGTGTTCCACAGGGGGACAGCAGTTCTCTCTCTGGACTCCACAGTGCTTTTCCCATTGCTTTGTGAAAAGCACAGTGCGTAGGCTGGTAGCCATTAAAATACATGTTGTCTTAGAAGCTGCAAAGCTCTTCCATCTGTGAGAGGGTTTGTTCTTTTTCCTCTTTCTTTTTTTTTTCCCCAGAGTCCTATGTGTTTTGCAATTGTTCTGCAGATCTTCTGCTGGCCACTTAAGCCATTAAAAGGGGGCATTGAAGCACCTTCTCTGACTTACAAACTTTGCTTTTGCAGGGATCTTGGAGGTAGCAGTACAGCCTCTCTATCAGTAGTCACCAAAGGAAAAGTTCACATTGTTTGAGTTTGTGAGAGGACTTTTCTCCAAACTACAAACTCTGAATATGTTGTTTTATCTCAACAGAGCAGAGGTGGGACATATCTACAGCTGGGCACAGGATTTTGTAGGTAATAGCCAGCTATGTAAGGAGGACCACTTCTGGAAGGTGCTGAACCCCTACTGCTGTTCCCATAGCTCCCAACTGCCTCTTGCTCTAACTCCATTCTGCTTTTCCATTGCATTACAAGGCTTCAGAAGTAGCTACTTATATTTTTGTGAAGATATTTTTCAATAATGCACTGCTGGAAGCCATTTGTTCTTACTAGCCACTTGAATAATAAAAGTAAGGCTTGGTTCTGTCCCTTGCGGGGACGCTGCCTCTGCCCGCAGATTTTCTCATGGCCATCCTTTCTGCTTTGAAAGGTAACTCTTGCCTTCACTGTTTCAGTGCTTCCAACACTTCCTCCAACCTGGCTTGAATTGAGCTGAGGGGAAACAGTGAAAGAAGAGCTGTAGCTAGGAAAAGAGAGAGCTTTCTTTCTTTTCTTTTTTTTTTTTTTTTTCAGAGAAGACATTAAATTTTATTTTTCAGCTTTTTGAGAGTGTATGTGCCAGCACCAGGAGGGTTCTATTACCTTTGTGGAGCTGAGCTTTTAAGAAGTTACATATTGTGTTCTTGGGTGGGGGAGAGGGGAGGGCAGTGAGAGACAGCCTTTAAATCATGGCTTGCTTGAGGTTTTTTTAATGGTACTTAGAAGTACTTCATAGCACGGTCATAAAGTAGCTATAAATTCCACTTCCACTGTCTTTGCGTGTCCTCTGCTGAACCAGCTGACAGCCTGCATAGAACGCTCAGGTGAACAAGGCCTTGCAGCAACTGTAGATGTCTCTTTATTACCTGAGTCACTGGGAAGATAAGCAATAAAGCCTGAATTTCCAATTCTCAGGTGTATCCCCAGGCAAGACAAAAGTTTGCCCAAATGAGTATCTCCCCTTCTTTGATAAGTCCTTGTTCGCTTCCTAGTGAGTGTTTTAAACGTCAAAGGCTACTGCAGAATAACCCAGGCCCTCAGTTCTAGTGGTTTTGGCTGGTGTTTGTCATTTTGCCCTCACTGTCACTAATCTGGAAAGGTTTGTGGCGGGCAAAGCTGCAGGTTTTATAGTTCCATTTCTTCCCCTCTGTGCTTCCAATTAGTTGTGCTGTTGAACCGGGGCAAATCCTCTGCCAAACATCAAGATGATTCCCATCTGGAGTCCTCTGGCATGTCCTTCAGCTTTCAATGGCACATTCCCTCTGTCCTTGATTGGCTGTCTTGGGTGAAAGTATAGGATTCCTGAGCTCTCTTTCGGGCCTTTATTCAGACATATAATAATAAATATTTAATTAAAAAAAGGTTTGAAAATCTCTTACTTCAGTACTTGATCTAATATTATGCTATTGTGAGTAAGGAGGAGGTTTTCTCAAGAGAGAGAGGAGTAGTCATGTGTCCTTATCCCTCTCTTACCTCTTTGTATATTAAAGCCCTTACTGAGGTGCAAAGTTCTTACTCCAGGGAGTGTTTCCAGGAGCTGGATATGCCTCCTGACAGATGTACCTCACACTGGCTTCATGTTGGTTTTCTTCCCATTTTGGAGAAAAATGATGATTTTTTGATGATCCAAGAGGCACATGCATCTCCTGGGGGGGAGAAAAGGAGGCAGCTGTCAGAGTGCCCAGTGGGTATCTTGAAGTGTAGTAACTGGGATGTGAGAGCTTCTTTTGGAGTCTGTTCAGCTTGTACATCAATCTGAGTCCATTAGATGCTGGCTACACATAGCAGCAGAAGAGAAAACTTCCTTCCTAATGAACTAGTCTGGCAAATAATCATTATGTCAGTTAAAGTGGAACTTAGCACAGAAATTTCCATCCTTAACCATGATTCCTCAGCTGTTTTCAGTCAGGTCCGGTTGAAACCTGAGAAGCACAATGTCAACTTAAATGGTTGTTTCAGTTGCGTACGTACCAAAAATACACACGTGAGTGAGAAATGTTAGAAAGGTATTTTTAAAAACTTTTAAAATCTTTTTTTTTTTTACACTTTTACATTCTGGATTCATTTCAGTTGTGGAATCCTCTGCAGCACCAATGCAATACGGAACGGGTGTTGGGGGGTTTGAAGTTTCAAACTTCCTGCGTTTCGACATGATGTTTTTTGAACCACAATGTTAGGCTTGTCTTGCAAGAAGCGTTTTTGCAATTAGCCTTAAAATCTGAAAGTGGTTTATCTGAGGGGTGACCTCATGAATGTTTATAAATATGTATAGGGCGAGTGTCAGGAGGATGGAGCCAGGCTCTTCTCAGTGATGTCCAATGATAGGACACGGGGCAATGGGTGCAAGCTGGAGCATAGGAGGTTCCATGCAAACATAAGGAGAAACTTTTTCACGGTGAGGGTGACAGGCACTGGAACAGGCTGCCCAGGGAGGCTGTGGAGTCCCTTTCTCTGGAGACATTCCAAACCCTTCTAGATGCATTCCTGTGTGACCTAATCTAGGTGATCCTGCTCTGGCAAGGGGATTGGACTCAGTGATCTTCAAGGTTCTTTCTGACTCCTAACATTCTGTGATCTTCTCTAAGTGCTGGGAGGTCTAAGCCTGACATATTTAATAGAAGTCCAGACAGAGCCTTGAGTAGGGAATACCCCTGAAATGACCACGATAATTTATTTGGTCTCTCCTGCCTCTAACTTTTCTCCAGTTCCCAGAGTAAAGCACTGCTTTGTCAGAGCAAATCAGGATGGGGATTTTTTGGTTAGTGGTTTTTGTTTGGTTTTTTTGTTGTTGTTTGTGTTCGTTTGGTTTGGGTTTTTTGTTTTGCTTGTATTTTGGGTTGGTTGGGTTTTTTTGTTTTTGTTTTTTGTTTAGTTGGGGTTTTTTTTTCCATTTGGTACTGTTTGGGAAAGTGCTACCAGGTTGACTCAGAGGATGTGAACATCTGTGACAGATGAACTTCATGCTGAGCTGTGAGTTTTGGGAGAAGCCATTTTTACTCATATTAGCATTTTGTAGAAGTGTGGAGTGAGGGAAGGAAACAAATGTGAATCTTGAAAGCAAAACTGATTGGAGAGGCTCTATTCCTAAGTAAAGTGGGTTATAAAACCAAGGCTGACAGAGGCTTTTAAAAAGCTTGTGCTTACTTCTGATTTAGTGTCCTGTGTCTTGGAGGGTTGGAGCTGGAGAGCTGAATGCACTGCCTGGCAGTGTTGTACGTGTTTAAAAATAGCTGTAGACCAGCCTAAAAGATGCCAATACCTAATGGGCAGGTATCCCTGCTTTTCAAAACCTCCTGAGTGAGGCTGAGTAAAAACCATACAAAGGTTCCTGTGCCTCACACGAGCCGTGACACCGGCCATGGGGAAATGCTACATGACTCGGCTGTTGATTATCTGAGGTGGCACACTAGTGCAGATAGGCAAAGAACACAGAGAAATTGGTGTGCCAGTGGGGATGGACAGTTGATTGCAGGTTGAAGATGAGCTGAGGCTAGCTCTGGATTGGCATGTCTGCTGAACAAAACCATGCCTTTGTACTTTACCACAGGTTGGCACTGGCCTGCACTAGACGGTAGGGGATCTTGTGCTGTTTTGACATTTTTCATGTTGAAGATCAGGTTCAGGTCTAAAAAGGAAAAAAATTTTTCCTTTCTGGAAGATGTATCAAACCCAGCCTTTGAGCAGAACTGAGCTCAGCTCAGTTTTGTTTTGGTGTGGAAATGCCACGGGGCAGAGGTGGTGGTGTGTGGTTACTGGTCATGTCAGCTCAGCTCTTTTGCAAGAGAAATTTCTCTCTCTCTGCATATTAACTTTTTTCAGTCATGCAAGTCTAAGGGAATGTGGTGTTCCCTACTGCTACCTTCATTCTCTACGTACTATTTGCTGTGCCCATCTGCCTACAGCTTTAATATTGTGCTGATTAAAGAAGTCCCATATCGAATGCATGAAGAGAAGTGGGATGGGCTGCCCTGAGCTTCTGGAGCTGTAATAATGTGCAGGCCAACAATGGGCCAGTGTTCTTTCTGCTGATAATTAAATACTTGGCTCATAAATACCCATATTATGTAATTCCAACATCAAGTCAGCAAATTGTGACCATATGCAAGACTGTCTGTTTGGGAAGATTTGCATCTTCCAAAATGAGTCTGAGGAACAAAATAGGCTTCTCATCAAGAGTTGGTGAGAGCAGCAGTAGTAACTTAATCCTCTGTGTCACCTCCTAGTTTGAGATTAACAGAATGTGATTCAAAGGCCTTGGAGTTATCTGAGTGGTCCCAGTGGGCCCAGTCTCTGCAGTGATGAGGTGATCATCTGCTGGGGGTGGTCAGCATTTCCTGATGCTGAACTGCAATGATGATTTACTTTGGTTAACTCAGGTGGAAAATAGAAGAGCTTCCAAAGTGCTGCAGCAGGGAGAAGCACTGACCATTTTCTGGTAGGCAGGAAAATCACAGATACCACTGTGAACAGAATAAGCATATCAGCAGCTTCAGTCAACTGTCTGGTATCTTCACCTGTAGCAGGCAAAGTTGTAGTTTCAGTCTGAATTTTGTTCTCGTCCACAAGCAGAGCAAAGCCGGAGAGACCAGAATGAGCTCTGTGAGGGAGCACGCACAGCTCATCTCCAGCAGGCTGCTCTGCACTAACCCAGAGCAAAGCTTTCTTCTGTGGACATGGTGAGGTCATTAGGAGGCTAAAGGTACCTTTTGAAACAGAAGTAGGCCTGTCACCTAGCACAAAGCATCTCACAAATGCTGAGGATAAGCTTTACACCCAGTGGATGCTTCTCTATGAAAATAATGTCTGCCAATATGAGTGGGCTTTCTTCATGCAACAGAAGATCATCAAGAATTGTTTTATCCCCCCCCCCCATCTTCCCTAGTTTTAGATAAAACCTTTTGGACGATAGACTCAAGAAGACTGGAAGAAAGTTTTTGTGGATGGATTTTTTCTTCCCTGCCTTTTCTGCTTCTTTTGCCACAAGTGTTCTTTCACAAGTGCTTTATGAAAGAGCAAAGGGAAGAGTGAGGGAAAGAGAAATAATCAAGAAGGGAGAAAGAGTTTTTAAGTAAACCTTTTTCTCACTGAAACAACTCAAAAAGAACAACATCAGATTTCCCCCAGATGTTAAAAACCCCCCAACTTTAGATGGATCAATTGCCTGTCAGTGATGCTCACCTTGGTGGATTTCTGCACTGGAATGGCAGGCTGCAAACAGAATGCTAAGGAGGGATGGGCAGCTGCTGGGAGAACGGGTCGCAGTGCCATCACCTCAGATGGCCCCTTCGCCTTCCTCCAGTGATTAGCAGGAGGTGGCTTCCTGTTGTGATTACTGTGTTTTAAGCAGCTTGGTCCAGCTTGGAACAATTACCCGTCTGCCTGGGCACTGAGAGCACAAGCTCTGGGCTTTGCTGTCCTTGGAATATTAGCCAAAACCCATGTGATCCAAGACAACTAGAAGCCAACGCTGTTGAATGTCATCTCTTATTTGGTTCTGGGAGACCAAAGATGTTGGTGGTTTCTGAAATCAGTTAGCAGTTCTTTCAGAAGGAGGACCAGGCTGTCACATTTGCTTTGCTGCCTTTTGCTGGAAAAGGTCCCCATCGAGCGGTCTGTGGGCACAGTTAGTCTTTTAAGCCTTCCTGACAAAGATACAGACAGTGACTCTCATGCAGCAGGTTTGTTTGACATCAGGGCTAATTAGCAATTATCCAAATCTTGGTGTAAGCTCTTTCAGACCTGTTTGGGTTTTTCCTGTTCCCCCCCCAACCCCAAGCAGGCTAGGCATAAAATTCCATCTGCCTAATTTGCAAATGCAATTGCTTTAATTATGCATCCAAATTGGGAAAGTTATGCTCAAAAGATAGACAGCTAATTCTATGCATGTAAGATGATAATGCATAAGCAAATTAGCTGTATCCTCCAAAGCCTGCACCACCTCAAGACCCCTCTGAAGATAACTTTTAAATGAAGAAATCCTTTCCTCTTGCAAGTTTGCAGCAGCTAAGATACCCTGTACACCAGTTTAGTTTGTTGTTTTGTTGCTGTTGCTCATGTAGTTTTGTTTTACACAAAGGGGTGGTTTTCTTTGCCCAGAGCTGACTCTTGCCAACAAGGACCAGAACCACAAGGGTTAGATGCTGTAAATGTACCTGCTGCTGTGTTCAAGAAATGTTCTGCTCCAAGAGATGGCAAGTGAAGGAAAACGTGATAGAGCAGGAGGAGCTGAGGGAAAGAGGACACAGGAATATGGATTGTGATAACCAGTGGTGAAAGATGGTGGATGGAAGGCTGGAGAATAGTCCAGAGAGCTCAACCAGTTATGTCAGCAGCCTATGCTCTGTCTTGCCAATGTTCTGCCTTCATTTATTGGCATCGTAATAGCAGACCCTGGTACTGGTTTTCCTGGTGCCCCACGTAGGTTACCTTGTGGTCATCCTGAGACTCGGTTCCTAAAGGTCCAGCCTGCTGCTGGTCCTCTTGCCTGGATCTGGTGCTGCCAAACAGGCACTAAATCTCCCTAGATGGTTGTGCCAGGCCTTGCTTTGTCCTCATGGTTTCTTCCTTTTCTTTTCACCCAGATGAGCAACAAAAGGTCAAACAGTTTCCGCCAAGCCATCCTTCAGGGGAACAGGAGGCTGTGCAGCAAGGCGCTGCTGGAGGAAACGGGGCTGAGCCTTTCGCAGAGGCTGATCCGGCACGTCGCGTACGAAACCCTGCCGCGAGAGATAGACCGCAAGTGGTACTACGACAGCTACACCTGCTGCCCTCCACCATGGTTCATGATTACCATCACTATTGTAGAGGCAAGTACCCCAATGCCTTCTCTCTGGGAACCCACCCCACACTGCCAAAGGCTTTGCTGGGACATGAGCAAGGGCTAGAGGGGAACCCATTTACACACAGACGAGGACAAGCACAAAGCTGATAGGCTTTTTGGCTTACCTGTATATATGTGTGTGTGTGTGTGTGTAAGTAGGGACTGTGGTCCTAACTGTCTCCAAGTGTGGTTATTATTTGTTGAAACAATTTGTACATGCAACTACAGCATTTGGGAAACTATAGCTAACATTTTTAAGGAGTGAAAAACCTGTAAAGTTACAGGGAAACTGGTAATTCAAATCTAAATATTCTGACCGGCTCATCAGTTGCCCAGATGAGATCTTAGCACAGTTGCTGAGTAATGCACTCAAATAAGCACAGAGAAGGCTATGATATGGCACTGATGGGTGGGTGCCGAGTTCCTCTGACTCAGTGGCTGGTGAATTACACAAAGTTGCATGCAGAGTTAGACCCATGTGTTGTAGGTTCCTCAAAAGAGGGAATTTTCATTCTGTGTGAAGGTGTCAAATTGGAGAAAAATTACTGTACATTTGACTTTTTTTTTTTCTCTCTCCATGATTTTGAGAAAAGGCATTTGCTAACCAAGGACTCTTCCTGCTCTTCTAGGTTGCCTTTTTTCTTTACAACGGAGTGGTATTAGACAGATTTGTGCTGCAAGTCAGCCATCCCTTATACCTGAAGAACGCATTACTTTACCATCCTCAGCTCCGTGCTCAGGCTTGGAGGTACCTAACCTACATATTCATGCATGCAGGGTGAGTACTTACAAGCTGCAGAGATTCCCCACAGTTCAGGTTCCCCAGAGAGAGGGAGGAGGAGAAAGTGACAGAATAAGCTCAGAAATCAATTTTTTAAAGTCAATTCTAATTTGCATATAAAAATCTGAAGCTGTTGTGGTGTGTTGGGCAAGGAGGGGCAAACCTTCACAGCTCTCTGAAGGGAACAGGCAACATAAGGAACTTAACAGATGTGCTGCACTTCTCCCCAGCAGTGTCATGACCACACCTTCCTTGTATTGTGCGTTTCCCAGTGTGTCCATCCTGAAATTCACCAAATAGAAGCCCAGCATGCCTCTAAAGGAGCTGTGCAAGTGGTAGAAGGAGTCTGCAAAGATGCTGGACTGGTATTTAAACACTACATGGTGTATTCTTGCTAGACATCCTAGTTGAGGCTGGAAAATTCAAATTCCCTGTGCCTATGCTATGTCATCACTTAGTAACATTGTCCCTTCTGTAGGGACTGAGATAATGCCTAGAAGCCTGAGTCAAGATTGAACTCCCCTTTTGTACACACTGTACAAACACCAGTGTTCCTGAAGAGGTGACAGTCTCGACTGACCAGATGGACAGAGAATTTTCCATCTAACGCAAAATGCAAAATGAAGGTGCACAGTAAAATGAATCCTCTTTCATCCCATAGGAGGTATGTAGCAGACTTGGGAAGAGAATACAAGGCATGGGGATTCTAACTCTGTGCTTCTCAACTGTTTTAGTCCTCTCAAGATTCAAGGAGACTTAGTTGTGTGACGTTTCTGATGCCATGGTGATGAGCAAGTGTCACAGGAAAGTTCATCCTTGTACAAAACACTCTACCCCCTCCGAGTAGTTTCTCAGATCATTATCTTCACACATTCCTGGCAGATAATTGCAATTTTCTTTAATGCCGTCACTGAAAAGTAATAGCAACAAGCTTTTTAGCAGTAGTTTATAGTTTGAAACTGGATAAAGACCCTTTGTTCTTAAATAGAAAGCCTATATTCCCATCAGTCAATGTTCTCCTATGAAAGGCCAGAAAGATCAAGCTGCTCTTTTCCTTTTTGGATGGAAGACATGCTGATGTCTCTTCTCTGCGATGGAATAACTGCCTTGGTGTGTAACTGCCTTTGAGCACAAGATGTTTCCCAGATCTCTGGATAAAAATCGTAGGACAGAACAGACTCCACCCAAGGGGAGAGTAGGAAAAAAATTTATCTGAATATGGCAACAATCTGTATCCACACACTAAATCCCTCCAAAAGTCCACTGTAGATAAGATTTCAGTCTGCAAGCAGAGACTATTTGGCTTAGACACGAGGCCGGTTTTGTAAAATGAGAACTGGAATTTTCTGTCACTGAGGATGTGGGGAAAACTGGGCTTGTAAAAAGAGGAAGCAGTTGAGTTTAACTAATGTTAGCTAATTTGTATCTGGGTTTGCTTCTGGTGGTCTTGGTGTTCTACTGTATCACTTACGTAACTGCATATTGCTTTGGGATGCTTTTGAAGAGAAGTACTTGCAGAAGGACAACTTTTGCAGCATCTCAATGTCTTCCTGTATCAGCTGTGGCATGCGTGCCTAACCTGAGCTGGGTCACCAGTTCCTGGAGCAAGCGGTACTCTGGCATTCCTCACGCTGCCTGAAAAATCAGATTTATTTCACATCTGTGGCTGGCTCAGATGAACTGTGGGGATGGTGGTGTGCAGGACACTCATTGTTTTTGTGATGGATTCCAAGTTCTTTAGCTATGTAGCCTTCTAAACAATGGAGAGTCCTGCTGGAACAATAAACCCCCTGATTTATCTGCAGTACTTGGAGTTAGGCTAAATGCTCATTTATTGCTGACTTCTCTGTGTTAAGCTCCTTTCATATCAGGAGAACAGATAAATCTTGGAAAGGTAATAACATTTCTTAGTGGAAGGCCATCATTCTCCTCTCATTTTCAAATGAGAGGCTAACACAATGCCGTGGGATCTATTGTTATCCTGCTTCCAGCTGAGACTTTAAAATGGTAATGTGGACTGCTCCTTAATTTACTGCACTCGGTCTGGTTTGGGGTTTTTTTTTGTTTTGAAGAGCAAGTGACAGCCAGAAGGTGTCCAGGAAGACAGCAGTTGCTAAAGCTTGGCTGTCTGTGCCTCTAGAAAGATTCCAAAAATGTATGGCCTGTGTGTTGATCCTGATGGAGGGAGCTTTGTCAAGGGCTGCAAAGACAGGCAAAGTTGTAAATTTTGCCCTTCTGCTTTTCATGGAAAGCGGATGTTGATTATCTGGGGCTCAGGCATTTGTAACACCGCCATAACTAATGACTTGCATTGATGCTCAGTCCCATTTGTTTGGTCCTGGGGAAGGAGAAAGCCTTTAATAAATCAATGAAATTGTCATTTCAAGAATGACGCATTCAGCACTGGCAAAAGCTAATTATATTTTGTGGGTGCTTATTGAGTGCGGAGCCTTCAAAGCTCTTAGCATGCTGGGGAGGAGAAGTGAATGGGATTGCTCCTGCAAAGTCTTTTAAGAACAGCTGTGAATCAGAGCAGTCACTTTAGAGCCTCAGATAAACTTTGCTGAGCTCTTACAAAAGCTTCCTTTGGAAAATAAGACCCAGCGCTTTGTGTAGAAATGTCAAGTGCCACCTCATGACATTGTGCCAGCCAAAGCTTTTTCCCTTCCCTCTGTAAAAGGGCACTTGGATGCTTCGACTCTTCTGTGATCTCAGTTCGACCTTGGCTGGTTGTTCCTGATTTAGTTCCTAGGTCCTGTGAACATGCAGAATCGGAATGAGTGCCAAAATATGCCAATGCCCAGTGGCTTCAAAAGTCTTGAGTGAGGCAATAAAGAAAACTCAGTTACATGCAGCAATTTCCCATGATGACAAATTGCAGTGCTGAGTATCTTGTGCAGGAGGGAAATTCATCCTTGGAGAGTAATTGTGGAAACAAACCTATTAAGATATCTGGAAAGGACTGTTTCTTGCAGTATCATTTCTGGCATTTTTTTTCTGATACAACTTTAAATTCTCATTTATGAGACTGTTCTGTCATTACTGCATCTCACCATCAGCATTTTTCTCTGATGTATATGGGAAATTGCTATGGTAACATGAAGACAGACCAAAACAGTGAAAATGCATATAACTTAAACCAGAGATTGCTAGTGGCTGTCTGTGAGAAAACCTTTTCTTGTATAAAAAAGGATGTAGATTTTCAGTGCAGTAGCCACTTTGCTCTCTTTCCCCAGAAAGATGGTAGCCTTCTGCATTAAGGGAACTGCTGGGTCATTTTGGACCACCCACTTTGTAAGCAGGCTCAGGCACTCTTCATACAGAAAACTACACCCTGGGTCTGGTGTGGTGTGGCCATTCAGCAGGGTCACAGCCCTGGGAGCCCAGGGTAAACCTCAGACACCAGCACGGTAGTGGGAGGACCCTCTTCAGGGGCCTGGTGCTGTTGTTACCTGACTGGAAGATCCTACAGATGGCAAAGACATGGGTAAATATTTGTACAGAGCTTTGAGAAGCAGCAAGGCAGTTTTGTTAAGTAGTATTGATTACAGCAACAAAGAACTTGCTTTGAAACTATTGATTCAGCACAGGAGAAAACTGCTGCACTAGAATCTTTACCAAATGTGCACATCTTAGCTGTGCCTCTCTAACCTCTAGCCTGCAAGAGTCCCCACATGGTGTGCACAGTGGGGGTTGCTACAAGGCTACTCTCAACCCAGCTTTCCCCATTGTGTCCAGCAGGAGTTTTGCTATTGACTGTTACAGGAACAGGGGTAGGTGAACAGAGAGCTTCAGTGAATTCACCTTGTGTCTCACTGGGCACCTATCCAGAGATAAAAATGCCCTCTGCTTCCCATTCCGACCATGATCACATTAAGGTAGGCACAGCAGAAAAGGGTGAGGGGCAGATTAGCCCAAACAGTGAAGCAGCATTATGTGTCACAAGGAAAAGGCAACTGTCTTGGGACTGCCAGGCTTACCTTGCTCTTGACTTAATACCTGCTCCCCATCACAGCAGTGTGGTACCTGCAGGGAAAGGCTGTATCATTATGGGGAGAGAAGAGAGGAGCAGGTCAAGTTTCTGTCTTCTGTTCCAGGCTCTGCTGCCATCTTGCTGCTTTTTTGGACAAGTCATTTAACTTCAAACAAAAAGAAAAATAAACAAAACACAAAAGCAGGGGGGGGGAAAAAAAAAAAAAAAAAAAAAGAAAAGTGGAGAAAAAGACTCACTAAGAACTGACCATGCTGTGAGGTCTTTGGCTGAAGGGACCTGGATGGATATGAGAAAGATAATGAGCATCAAGGAGGGAAGAATCATTGCAGCTCTGTCTGATTTATTTTTTTTTCAGGAACTATTGTTTTTCCCAGTGTTGCAGTCTACTTTCACGAAGCGGGTGTTATTTGATTTCCTTTCCAAGATATCTCTGTCTCAAGGGTAGAGAAGGGAGACAGAGAGTTAGAAAAGAGAGCAATTGTTGTTTTTCCTTACTGCAGGATAGAACACCTTGGACTCAATGTTGTCCTTCAGCTCTTGGTTGGGGTTCCCCTGGAAATGGTGCATGGAGCTGCGAGGATCAGCTTCGTGTACGTTGCTGGCGTTGTGGCAGGTAGGTGACACCCCTGGATGCCCCAGATGGAGAAACATCTGAAAATGGTCTGTGCTGGCTGCTGTGTAGGAGAAATGTTTTGCGACACTTGGGTGTAGGAGAAGAGCAGTCACTGATCTTCTGTGCATTTAAATACTTTTAGAGGTTGGAAGTGGGAAATGTGCTACAACTTGACATCTGTTTCTAACTAGCCATGGGCTCTGGTTTTTTAGGAGACCTGCTAAAAAAAGCATCAACAACCTGTTATTTTAAAATAGCCTTGCTTTAGATGTTCTTCCTGAATGTGGAGGTCATGCTGTTCCTTTCCTCTTGTGTGTCATAGAGTCCTAGAAGAAAGGTGGCATCACAGGCATCTCTGCATGAAGAGTCTCTTTTTTTCCCAGATCCTCTGCCAGTTCTTCCTCCATTTGTCCTGTACTGTCTGCTTTCTACAGCCTGAACAAGCAACAAGTATTTGGCTGTAGATTGTGAGCACTACACAGCAATCTGGAAACTCATTTAATCATAAAGCCATGGGGTTTGATTGATTTTTAGTTTGTGCTGTATTGCTTTTATTTATGTTTGACATTTCCCGATGTTTGGAGGTGATGAAGGTTAGCTGACAATAGATCAACATCTAATTAAAACAGGGGGAGAGTGTGAGAACAACCAGGGGCTTTGCAGTGGAACTTGGACAGTGATTGACTGCCTTAGTTCAAGATTTATGGTGAAGTTTTTTCCCAGCTACATAAGTTCATTATTTTTCCATAATGAGCAGATAAAGCCTTCGTAAAATGGGCTGCATTGGGTACTATAAATCTTACATTCCAGTAGAGAGACTGTGGAAAGAATAATTGGACTAGGACACAGGGCTAGGCATGGTGCAAACACCACACTATTTAATGCAGCAGGAGGAGTTAGCAGACCAGCTGCACCATCCCTTGCCTGTTATTTTAATAAGCACTAAAGTGGCCCCCAACCTCTGACTTCCTAGACAAGCTTTTCTGCGTAGATCCATCTGCCAAACCCTGGGGCTTCATTTATATACGTGTGATACATCCGCACCAGGTGTAAAAAGCCTGGTGTAAATACACATCTCACATC
>JANVCC010000127.1:4233960-4321327 GCA_025345505.1 Todiramphus chloris collaris | reverse complement strand
CACCAGGTAAGCCTGGTGTAAATACACATCTCACACCCGCACCAGGTAAGCGAAGCAAACAAACATTGGATTGGCTGCAATTGAGCCCAGGCAAGCACTCTGAGTTGCCATCTGCATCTCAGGTTCCTGTGGCCGTGGACTTACTGGTGGGGTTCACAGAGCTGGAGCAGGTTTTACTGGGCTTTGGGGTGGGCTGAATGCCCAGAGCTCTGGCGGCTTATGGCCAGTGCCTAGGTGAGGCTCACTAGCCTCCCTGGCATTAGTAGTTCATTTCTGCAACACAAATGTTCCCCCCTTCCCCCCCTCCCCCTGCCGCAGACAAGCTTTCACACTTTCTGACCTTTAAATTGTGGAAGAAAGTACCAAATGGAAAGTGAAAAATTTCCTTCTTATGCGGGACGGAACTACAAATGTGACCAGACTGTCCCCCACAGAAAATCATCCCATGATGCCCTTACCTGCTTGAGTTGTTAGCCAATTATTAAACACGTTTTGTTCTTTGGCATGTGCCAGGAGAAAGAGGCATGCTTATGCTGAGGGTCTGGCAATAGAAAGATAACGCAGCTCCTAAACAATCAGGAATAAACAGTAAAATAGAGGCATGGGCCACAGTGGCTACCCCCTACTTTTATGGGGGTTTGGTTTTTTTTTTTACTCATTTATCTGGCTTTACTAAGAAGACATGTCAAGACTGAGTTTGAGAGACAGAAGGTATATGCTCAGTCCAATGTCCAGGGACTTGACTGCAAGTTCTCATTATTCCTTTTTCAACTTCTCATTAACTTTTTCCTTAATGGCCGTGTTTAAGAGCTGAGAAGTCTCAGGGCCATACAGTGAAGGAGGGAGCTGTCAGCAGAGTTGACTGGTGGAACCTCAGCATTTTCTTGACCCAGAAGCAGCTGAGCAATTAGCAAAGAAGTTTGTTAGATTCTGTACTGCCAAGGACTCTCTCGAGATTTGCTATTGAGTCTTTTTCCCATTCCCACTTGTCACAGAGATCTTCATTATCCCTGCCTTGTGACACCAGGTCTGCCTTTATCTCTCTGTCTTTTAAATTACTCTTAAAAGTTTGCAATGAATGGGCAGATACAAGCCTCCAACTGGGATAAGGAGAGGCAGTGTCTATGTTTGGATGTCTTATTATTAGCGGTGCCTTTATGCGAGTGACCTGTCATTTTGCTAGCTTGTGTTTACTGCCTCCATCCAGGTTATTTTTAGCCAGTTTTACTCTGAAGTTGTTGGGTAACTTTGTGCTGTTATAAGAGGCCTGTGCTAAGTTACAAGTCCACATTTCCTTCTTGCTGCGCAAGTATTTGTCTTGCCAGCATGGGAGCTGCTTCTATTTTATCTTCAGGTAAGGAACAGGACCCAGACATTTTTCTGTCTCCTGCTTCCTTGTTATTTCAGTCAGGGTGTAAGTGCCTTTTTGCAGCATAGGTTTGAAGATACATTACTGCCTTGCTTGGCTGCTTTTAAAGCCGGTGCAGAAGAATTGATCCATCACTGTCTTGGCAGTACTACAGGACTCAGCTGGCTTCACAAGTCAGTTGATCCCCCCCCACCTTCCTCTTTATCTGTATACTACTGACCTGCAGCAGTTAGCACAAACCAGACAGTAGCAGGGATGTAGGGTAGGAGTGAGTATGTTTATTTGGCTGGCCATTGTCACAAACCCTTGTTCTTTCTCCCAGGGTCGCTGGCAGTGTCAGTAGCTGATATGACTGCGCCTGTGGTGGGCTCCTCTGGAGGCGTGTATGCTCTTGTCTCAGCTCACTTGGCCAATATAGTCATGGTGAGTACAGAATGACTGTCTAACCTCTTTGGAAGTGAGCCAGGTCGGGTGGCCTAAAGGGATTGGAAATAAGGCCTGACCCAGCTGTTGGTCATTCAGAGCTTGCCCCAGTTAAGAGTCTTGTCTTAGCGCTGTGGTCCTGGAATGGAAACGTTACGCTGCAGTTACCCTGATGAGTGGCAGCTTGCCAGCAGAAACTGAAGATGCTGGTAATCTAAGACTTATCAGCATACTCCAGGCTATCAGCTTTCCTTGCAAGGGCTGACAAATGTTTGGAAAAAAAGGAGCTGACTGGCTCTGCAGAAGCTGCAGACCTGTTTCTGTCTGCATGTGCCATGCTATGTTAGTGTGTACCTAAGCAAATTTTATATTCAGTGGGCTTGTATGCAGCATATCCCTTATCTCCGTTTGCAAAGCCCAGACTGAAGCTGAACCCTGAGTGTAGTAGTGATGCATCTTTTTGCTGTTTCCCCTAATTAAATAATTTACAAAGGTCAGTAAATACCAGTATCATCATTCCTCTAAGACCTGGAAACAGGCACTCATCCAAGGTCCTCAGCTAGGTGGTGGCAAAGCCCAGAATATCTGCCCGTGTGACTCCTAAGGTGACTGCTGGGCAAAAATGGCTTTGTTGAGAGAGGATTTTTGTGTGGTGCTGCGGGGTTGTGTCTGTCCTGTGCTGGCAATGTCAGGGCAGAATAACCACTAAAATGATGGTAATGTGTCCTCTGCTGGGCCTGAGTGGGAAAATGGTGCCGGTTAGCTGCAGTAGAGACAGAAGGTCTGTTATATGGGTGCTGGAAAACACGTGTGTGTGTGGTGGTACTTGGGCCAAGCCTAAAAGAAAACCTTATCTTTAATGTTCGTACTTAGTGAAGTCAGCAGGCACCAGCTGCAGCCCACAGCAGTGCTGCTCCAGGTGGCCTTTGTAGCTGCTGGGAGCAGGGGGAGTGAGTGGTTTCCTGGGCAGAATATGTCTCCTTTGCTGTCTTCAAGCTTTTTGGAGCACATATGAGCTAGGGGCTGTTGTCCAAGTCAGGACGGTTGAGTGGCTGGCAGGGAGGCAGGGAGTGGAAGAGAGGGGCTGTCCCTGTACCACGGGGTTTCTGCTGGGGAAATGCCTCCTTACATAGAGTTATTTTCAACGTGATTTGTGTTCCCTGCTCCCAGGCCAGCAGAATGAGGAGGGAGTTTCCTCTGTCTCGCAGGGTGGTAATGCAGACATAGGCTTTCTTCACACTGAGATTCACAGAGTCCGAGGGGGATACTGGAGGAAATTTTGGGTTGCTTTAGAGCAATAGGCTCTGCCAGAGGTGTGTGGAGAGTCTTCACCAGTTCCCTTCCCAGACTACTTAACCATTGCAGAGTGGCCTGTCAGTTCACTGCTCACTGGTCTCTTCCAAGTCTATTTAGCAATTGCTACCTTAGCATCCATATTTCTCCATTATCCACCGCTTCTTTTCTCAGCCAAAATTACTTTTTCTGCCTTTCCCATTTCAGTGGAGGTTTTTTGCTTTTCTTTCCCCCTCTTCTCCCTCTCTCTGCTCACTTATTCTCTGGATGTGATGCTCCTGCATGCTGAAAGGTGTGCTGGGCATTTGCTGCCAGAGCAGAGAGTCCTGTACAGGTGCTGGGAGGAGGAGGGACTGTTGCAGGCAGGATCTCTTGAATCTTCTGTTCCCTTGCACCTCCTGGTAACAAAAAGAAATGAAAACATTTCTCCTTGTAAAAGTAAATATTCTTGGAAATAAATACATAAAATAACCAACAGGGGGAAGCAATAAAGTGTGTCACCCTAAGGAAAGAGTGAGGGGAGGAATTCAAAACAGCTATGTGGAAATGAAAACTGAAGGAAGCTGCACAGTATTAATCAGCATGAGTTCAGAGCTTCTGACTGGGTTAGGTGTCTCTGTGGAGAGAGAAAATGAGTTACTTATTTTGTAGAGATTGCATTGTTGCAGTCACAGAAGTGATTTACAGACAGATCCCACATAAAACTTGGGTATTTGTAATATGTTTTGCAGAATATTTCTTCAGCAGACTGAAAATGCACTGGGTGCCATTAAAGTTAGGCTAAAGAGTTTACAAACTTTTTTTCTTTTTTAATCCCTTTAGTGTGATGAACGGGAAGTTTTTCACAAGAAGCCTGGCTAACTTGGTGTCTCATACTGCTTTCAACAGTCAAAATGTCATTTAGTCAATAATCATCATCATCATCATCATAATAGTGCTGTCATACATCTGAGTTCTCCAGAACATGATGTCTTTTTCTGATTGGAAATTTCATGCAAGTGGAAATGGAGGAATTTAAACATTTCCCCCAGGGTTTCTGCCATTCAGAGATTCTTATTCCACTATATCGATTAATGACCAAGCCTGAAGGCAGAGGAGGCCAAATCCAGGCTTTCTTATGTCACTGTTTCCTTGTTATGCTTTTATTGAGGTCTTTATTTGTGTGTGCTCTGCTCAAGATCTGAGTTGCAGAATTCCAGGGAGTAGTACAGGCAGTAGCATGGGAAAAGCACAGTAGGGCTTGAGCACACGGAGGAATGGCCTGACAGGTGACAGTGTTGAGCCTCCAAGTGACTCATGATGAGCTGTGTGATGTTAACTGGAATGATGCTTGTGTTGAATTCTAGGTACTTCTTAACATGACTTAATTTGATGTGGCCTAATACAGCAGTCTTTTGCAGGGTTAAATATTTTCAGAAGTCAGAATTTAAGGTGAAACAACAGACTGACATGTTAAAATTTAGTCTGCCTGAAGAAGAGAGAATGGCAAGGCCATCACACCACATCAGCTGGATTTCAGGCAAGGAAAGTCAGCAAGACTGCTAGGCAAAGAAGTTATATAGCCTGTCCATAACTTGGACATGTCTGTGATAGATCCTTTATGTTTATGCCAGCTCTGGGTGTAGTGTGGTGAGTGGAAAGTTCCCAGGTAGATGGCAAAGGCAGTGAAAGGGGTTTATTTCAAGGGATGGTCATCCCTGATGCTCTTCCAGTGTAGTTCTGAATGTAAAATCCCTCCAGGTTTGCACTCAACATCACTTTGTTTTCCTTGTCTCTTTTCAGAACTGGTCAGGAATGAAGTGCCAATTCAAACTGCTGCGCATGGCTGTTGCCTTGATCTGTAGTAAGTATCATGCAGACACAGAACCCTGTTTTGTTTGTCCTTGTCATAATAGTTGATGCCAATTCACAGAGTTTTAACTTGACAACAGTTTTGGTAGGAATTTGAAGCTGGACCTTCTGCCGCCAGAAATGCAGATTTTGGCTTTCAACACAAACGTTTGTAAATGAGGCTTTGTTGTTAGCCAGCATCTGCAGCTTGTGGCATTTGTGAAGATTTGTGACTTAAACAGCTCATCTTTGAACAAGCAGTGCTTCCATATGATACTTTGGTTTCCTAGATCACTTCCTATCTGGGATGGCAACATATTAATGAATTATCTTCCAGCCATATCCCTAGGGTGGCATGATAAGGGAAACTAGGCCATGTATTCTGCACAGACAGTTGTCTTCAAAGTCTAACTGGGTTGTTTTTTTATGGTTTTGGTATAACTTTTGGAAGATGAATATTCCCCAACCTATCTATACTCTTACAAACCCAGAATGCTTACTAACCACTGGGGACACCCCCATGTCTGTGTGACACAACCTTTTCCTGTCCATGGCTTTCCACCTTTCCAATGACTAGTGTACAGGAAGTTTCTCCCTCTTCATCTCTTCAGGGATGCAGTGTTGCCTGCAAGATGGACTTAAGAAGGGATAGACCTAGACAATTAATTTATTTTTCCTCCTTTGTTCCAGTGAGCTTTGAATTTGGAAGAGCTGTGTGGCTGCGATTTCACCCCTCTGTTTACCCGCCGTGCCCACACCCCAGCTTCATGGCCCACCTGGGAGGGGTGATGGTTGGAATCACCCTTGGTGTCATCATCCTGAGGAACTATGAGCAGAGACTCCAAGATCAGACTTTATGGTGGATCTTCCTTTCTATTTATGTCATTTTTGTCTTGTTTGCCATCTTCTGGAACATTTTTGCCTACAGCCTGTTGGATCTAAAGCTACCTCCCCCTCCTTGAAAACATGGGACAGAAAACTAGAGAGCGGAAGTCATCTGTCAGCTGTGTTAAATGAATGAAGATGGAGGATCTATTTTTATATTTAGCCTAGGGGAGGATGATTCTTTCGAACACAAGTGTGTTCTGGAGGAGATGTTTAAAGATCTCATGAAAGAATGGGCTGCTCAGTTTGTTCGCAAATCTGGCAGGTACTGTAATAGTGACTGGCCTGGACCCTGCAGTTTCTCCACTGCCAGGACTCCCGTTGGGCAGCTTGTACCTGGGCACTTACCACTTGGTTTGTTAGCACACATCAATATTTTGTATGAGGTATTTGTATTTTCCAGGTCAGTGCTGGAATTATGGCCAGTTGTTGAATGAATCTCCTCAGTGTTACTGAACACCAAAAGGGAAAAAGAGCAGACGCTTACTAATTAGAGACTCTCATGATACTCACAAGGCAGTTTGGGTTTGGTTTCTATGAACACCTCTGACTGTTCAGCCATACCAGTGCCACTGTCTAATTACTTGAATGGTTCCTAAGGTATTTTAGCCTACAGTGAAACCTGTCTTATGCACCTTTCAAAAGAATCAGCAGAACTTGATCACCCAAGGTGATGGAGACTGGTCTTCAACTACAGATCAAATGAAATTGCACTATAAACCTTGGGAACTCTTAGAGTGTTGTGGGCACCCAGACAGAGGTGGCTTTTACTGTGCATGTTTTGCTTGGTTTTAATTAACTGTTTTTTCCCTCTCAGCCTGCTGTGGCTAGAGAGTGTGACCGGGGTTTCTTTTTTGAGGGATGGAGAAAAGGGGGGCAAATGTTCAATTGTGTTTTTATCAGCTGACAATCAGGTTCTCTTTTCTATTTCTGGCCATGCTGATCTGACACTTGGCCCGCAGCGAGCTCCCAGCAAGGATCACAACTCTTCCAGCCAGTTCTTACTGGAAAAGTGGAATCAGGAGTCACCTACAGCAGCACAGGGTGGAAACTGTGTAACCTTTACAGCCATACAGTCCATTTGGGGCCAAATCTGTCCACTGAAGTCGGTGGAGTTAAATCAGATTGTATGTAGCACTGCTGTCCCACTGCAGCTGAAAGGGTGTTACCGTGTTACAGTGATCATTGTGACACTGATAAAACTGATTTTAAAGTGGCTGCTAAATTTGGAGGATGCCTTTTCCCGAGGCAATGGATGTCCAGGGGTGCCAAGCAACAGTTAGTTACTATGATGCCTTCTTCTTTAAAACCTGGGCTCGACCAATGTTAACAATCTGTAACTGGTCTGTAGCACAGCATGGACCTGGGGACCAGACTGGAACATCTGTAGCACAAGCAGTGCTTGTAAGTACACTTTTCTGTAAGGTGCTTATGTTACTTTGCATCTCTCCTCAGAGAGCTGCCAAATTATAGTCCAGGAATGTGGATGCCCTCCTTTTCTCTCCCCTTTACCCACCGAGTTTGATGGCCTGGATAAAGCAGCCATAGGAGTCTCTACACTAGCTCCTTTCTTCTCTTCTTTTTCCGTTTGCATACTGGTGCCGAAGCACCAGCCACCAGAGCCTTCCACAGCATGTCTCACAGGCACTGTAGCAGTTGGGTTTGCTCTGTAGCAAAATGTCTCTGTATTGTAGGCTTTATTCTCTCAGCTGTGTAACTGGTACTGGGAGGAGTCTGTCCTTCTGGAGGTGACATTCACAAGTGCTTATCAGCTGCTGCCTTCACTTCTTATAGGGAAAAATCTCTCTGGTTTGGAAGGGTAAGGTTCTGCTCCCACAGAATGCACTAATAAAACTCCTGTTGCCTCGGGGAAGGGGGAGAAAATGAGTATTTCTACAGCCTAGAATAAGCCTTACCTGCAATAGAAACAAATTTTGCCACCTTTGTGCACAGGAATGGGGTCTCTGAGGTCAACTGCACCTTTGTTGTTCTGCATGGCTAGTACATTGCTCTTGGGCTCTCAAAGAACAAGAGGAAAGGATAAGGATCAGATCTGCATTTGTTTTGGAGAAGGGGATTGTTTCCCTGTGCTGTTTTACCTCTGCACTTTGGGTCCAGATCAAGGCAGTCACAAAAGTTTACTTGCAGTGTTTCAGGTGCTGGCTTGCTGAGTTTCATAGCGGTGGAGATCATCTCCCTGGGGAGCAGCAGGCAAGCAGGAGATGGGGAGCTAGGACAATACTGACAGAAGCATGATTAACATGGTAGGAGGACGTTCCTTTTCTCACCTATTGCTAAGCCTTTCGGATCACAAATGCCTTTAAAACAGAGGTGAGCAGAAATGGGAGTTCCTCTGCAAGTTTTAGGAAAACTGAAAATTTTGGTAGAAAATTTGAATTGCAACAAACCCCAGGTTATTTTGCCTACAAATCACTAGAGCACAGTGTGCACTGATTGGCTTTTGGTTTTGGTTTCTCAAATTAAAGCTACTTAATGCTCATTAGTTTCTCCCCAGGAAAGGTTTGTATGCCTGACAGTGATGTGCTCTGGGGTGAAGCAGCAAGATACAAGTTCAAGGGCCACCTTGATCAGCTTGACCCAGTCCAACACATTTTTGCCTCTGCTCAGGAGCAGGAGGGACCTGAACTGAGTAATCGAGGCACTCTTCTTTGGTCCTTTATCCATAGGTGAACGTATCTTAGATGAACTGGTTGAAAACAGCTCTGAGGTTGAGGTTATGACTTGTTGTTTTAAACTTTTTCATCTTCTTGACTCGCATTCTGTGTCCCTGTCTGAGCAAGTCTACAAGCCACCCTGGGGATCAGAAAGGGCAGACTTTAAAGCAGTACTAAATTTGTTGTGGGTGAAGAAGTGAAACCCACGCACATTCCTGCTCTTCAGAGACTGAAATCTCTCCCCATACTTTGAGCAGGCTGTACACAGAGCCTGTTGTCTGCTATGAATTATCACCTCATGGAGTCAGGAACAGTGCAAAGTGCTTAAGCTTTTAGAAGTTTTTAATGTTTTATTTTAATCACTAAAATTGCACTGTGAAAACTTTGTTTTTACAGAGTATCAGGAAATCTAGCTATGTTATTTCCTAACGCACCCAGGAGTGCCACAGTGCTGCAGCACCAGAGAGCTAAAAGCAACCAGGCTTTTCTTTTACCTCTAGATGTCCTTGAAGCTGCTGGCTTATGTCGGAGACAAAATAGTCTCCATTCTGCTCATTTGTGGATCCAACTTGTCACAGGCAGCAACATATTCCTGAAGGAGCTGTCCACCGAGGAACTGGTTTTGGTAATTGTTTTGGTTTTATTTCAGCTGCTGTCAGCATTATACACCACTCAGATAAAATGTGAATCTTGAACCTTACAGCTGTGGAGTGCTAGAGCAAAAAACAAGGATTGTTACCAGTGTGCAGATCTGAGCAGTGCACGTTAGAGGAAGTTATTTTATGTTTGCATCCTTGAGTGAGGACAGAACACCTGGAGAACAAAAAAAAAAAAAAAAAGAAAAAAGAGCAAGTTGTTTCTGTGCTGGACTTCCCATTTAGTAAGTATATTGCAACACTGGTCCAGGGAGGATGTGTGTAGAGGGTAGTGATGCACACTGAGAGAGCCTATGGTGCTGGCTGGAGAGCTCCTTCAGGGACACCTGCTGGCAGCACAGCAACGGCACCCATGGGTCAGCTCCAGCATCTCGCTCACCCCTTAGCCCAGAGGAGAGACCGGAGTGGTGGCTCAGACAGCCATGGGGAGGAAGAAGGAGGAGGAGAACCAGGTAGATCGAAGTCCACGGGGCTTGCAAATTGCACCTTTTATTTCTAGATGCTGGGAGGCAGGTAGAGATTAATTTTGCACACATCAGTAGTAATGTAGGAAGGAGGTGGGGGAGGGTTTTAGTGGAGTGGTTGGAGAGGAGACCAGAAATAATCTCTGAGCAAGGTGTAGAGAAGTCGTAAAAATCCCGATGAATTTATTTTTGCCGAGTTCTTAAGATAACATCTCAGATCAGTTTTTCCCTGTCAGTCAGTGAGGAATTTTAGCACTTATGTAGCATATTGTGATTCTTCACTACTTGCTCCTTTAGCAGAAGGAAGTATTTTATCAGTGGGGGAGGCCAGTGAAAATATCATTGCCTGAGGTTGCTGGAGTAGAAATAAAGCTCCGGGATCCTGTATCCCAAGACCATGCTGCATCTGATGGAGTGTTTTAAATCAGATCGTTTCAATTTGAACTGGGGTATGAAGAATGGAATCTCACACATTTAGAACTGGTACTAAAATAACAGTTATCTCCTGACCTCACAAGATAGTGGCTGTTTGGTGCCAATATTTAGTCTCACAGGATGGTAGGTAGGACTTTCACACATACTCAGTGAGTGAAGAGCTCAAAGCCTATCTGTTTACATAGATCCAAGCTCAGCTCAATTGCTTTGGAAACCCCATCCACTGGCTTTACTCAAAGTGCAACTGGAGAATGTGAATGCAGTTCAACACCAGCAACCTCTTGAGGCAAACTGGGACCTAGAGAACAAAGGCCAGCACCTCTGGGGTTTTAGCCTCTTTGAATATTGCTGCTGTTCTGTTTCTTTTCCAGTAGTGGCTGCTCCTCAGTGCTCTGTGATATGACTGAAAAATTCCTTCTGCAGTCACCCACCGATGCTGAGAGCTGGTTATAAAGGAAAACTGTGTGTTTTGCAGCTCTCTAAAGAAAGAATTGCACATAAGACAGAAAGCAAGCTTGTTTAAAGGTAAATGTGTTTTTAATGTCACCGTTAATCATTGGCTTTTAATTGGACAAAGCTTTCTAATGAGTTGTTTCTGAAATGCCAGTAGTAGTCCAGAAAATTTTTGTTCCATGGTACTTTACGACACAGAGCACAAAACATTCCCTAGGCCTGATTTAAGTAGCACAAGTACCTTAATTTCCAGCGAGCTTAAAAGACACATTAGTCACTGCCTGTCTTCTGACCCCTACAGTGTCTGTTTAGTTTGCAAATAAAGCTGGATTTATGCAGCTTTTCTTTTGCTTACACTGCTAATGCTAACAACACATCCATGTGTTAAACACAAAGCACTAAACAATGTAATTTGCTGCCTTAAAATACTGAACAAATGAGACTTTCCCGTTAAGGGCTAGTGAAACAAAATTATATTTGCAAGGTAAGACGCTATGGTACGTTTCCAAATATTTTTGTATTGTGTACATTCTGTATATTTTTGTTGTAACAATATTATTTGAACACAGAATCCATTAAATTTTTTTTGTTGGTGGGTTTTTTTGTTTTCTTTTTGTTTGTTTGGGTTTTTTTTTTTTAAATAAAATAGACCTGTTCTACATCACATGCCAAAAAACAACTAAGAAAAAAACTTGCAAAGACAGTTTTGTTAGTTTGTCTGCAGTTAATTGTATTTAACAAAAGAGCAATTGATTTTGAGCTCTGCAGTGTAATCTTTTAATAATGACATTGATAGCTCATTTTTATGTCTCTCTAAAAGATAATGCAGAGAGTGAACTGCTACTTTATTTCTCCATGAGATATAATAAGGATGCAGAACTAGCTTGGGACTTGTATAGAAATTCAGGTCTTGTCCCACCATTTGACAACTGACACTTCAGTGCAGTTGTGACCTCAGAACTGCAGGGAATCTGATGGCCAAGTACGTTAGACTGTGTACAGTTTTTTTATTGAAGTGTTTGTTCTCTTTTAACATCAAGTCTCTGCTGAGTGTCACAAAACCTCAGCTCAGCACATTGTTGTCTCTTGAATCCATAGTGGGAAAAACATCCCCCAGAAGTCCCGCAGCAAACCTCCAACTGATTTAGCTATTCTGAGAGAACTAAAATAAAAATCCATCCACCAATGTGGAAGGGGGAGGCTTATTTTGAAGCATATTTTGTGGTTTTGTTGGGAAACATTGAAGTGTAACTCAAAGAAATGAAGATGTAAGTAGCAGCAGTTCCTGTCAGATTTGTTCCTCTTCAAGAGGAGGCAAATCATGGCTACCATATGTGAGATTCAGCTCTTGCTGTTAGTTTTCTGCACTTAACTGAGCTTTCCAAGACACTTAAATCGCTGTATTCGTTGTTTCAGCAAGAAGGTAAGGTGGGTTTTGTCAGTTAATACAGGAAACATTACTGTCTGCTAGCACCATACATTTTTTTTCTGGCTAAAGTAATTTTAAAAAGGAAAACTGCAGGACAGACATACTGCCAATGCCAGCATATCTGTCACAGAGGAGGCAAAAGCTGACAGCTTTGATACTCACCCTTGATTATACAAACTCATAAAACTCATTATCATTTTATTCCCATAACTCCAATCATATTCTGTATAGTAGGTGTTGCTCATTACTGTTGGAAAGAGAAACACTAATTGGTTTTTATGCTACTTCTCTTGGGAGTAAAGAGGGGGGGAAGCCCAAAAAATCAAACAAGACTCTGACCTTTCAACTTGTAAGAGCGGTTAAATCTAAATTGGCATCAACATTGACCTGGGGGATATGGGGTTTGGTTGGGTTTGGAAGTTCTGGGTGGCTTTGGTTGTTGGCTCACTTATTTGTTGTTTTGGTTTGTTGTTGTGGTTTGGTTGGTTGGTTGTGGGTTTTTTTGGCTTGGGTTTTTTTTTTTTGGTGTGTTGTTTTGGTTTTTTTTTTTTTCTGGAGGGTTTTAAATCAGACAATTGAAGCTACAGTAAAAATCTTCAAGGTTTGCAAATTAAGTGCACATCTCAGCATTGTCTGACCTTTCCTGTGCTTTATCCTGAGCTTTGAATAGCTGATTTCTGGAGGAAGTTGTGTGTAATACTCTCCAGGCATTCATGCAGCTAAACCAGCTGCTTCTGCATTATTTATTATGGTTTTGTTTAATTTCCTTTTAGTTGTGGGGTTTTTTTTTTAATAGAATTTATAATGGGGAGATGTCAGTAAAACCTGTAAATTCATGAGCTCCCAGGGTGTATTTCAGCATGTGTGTGTGTACTTGTGAGCATCTTGAGTTTAGTAGTGGGGTAACTGGATGGCAAAGTCACTGCAAAGCTAGCAGAAGCAAGATGATGCTACAATGAAGGCTGCAGAAAGCAACAAGTTGTGTTTTCCCTAACGCCAGCCACCTTCAGTGCTGGGAAAATTGAGGAAAACTTGCAACAGAAAAAGCTATGACTGCAGCTGTCCACATGGGGGACTGACAGTGGGACTGATTACCCTGGACAGCAGAGGCCCCAGCAAGACTGAGCAAAGTTTTATAGTTAACATTAAAAATATCTGGATTTTGAGCAGTCATTTGGGGTAATTTACCTAGCAAGCAAAACAAAAATCTTATTTAAATGAGTGTAGTACAGGTAATAGGATAATTCAGGTTATAAGGGACCTCAGAAGGTCTCCACTTCAACCTCCTGCACAACACAGTCAGCTAAGAGGTAGTGCAGGTTATTCAGCACTTCTGCCAGTTTATTCTTGAAAGCTTCCAGGGATGAAGACTGGGCAAGGAAGGTTGTATTGAGTGGT
The DNA here is from genome assembly GCA_025345505.1 of Todiramphus chloris collaris. Taxonomy (NCBI): domain Eukaryota; kingdom Metazoa; phylum Chordata; class Aves; order Coraciiformes; family Alcedinidae; genus Todiramphus; species Todiramphus chloris. Next base: position 4,308,017 of record JANVCC010000127.1, on the reverse strand, counting down.
GATGATTTATGAATAAAATATTCTGGAGAAAAACATTGTTACTTCTCGGAGCTCCTGCAAATGAGAGAATAAGGGAGTTGTTTTCTTTCAAACAACTTTTTTTCCTTCTCTGACCTACCCCCATACATTGTGTGTCACCTCAGCTGTCAACGTGACACTTGCAGACTCCTGCACATTACACTGGCAGCTCCCCTGCGTTGTGTGAATAAAGACAGATGCCAAGGACAACACTCATCTGTCATTTAATGTAGGCAAACAATTAAGTATTTGAATGTGTGTTACTGTAAATCTTATTATAGGTTCAACACAGTAGTGTCACAGGTAAACACTCGACCTTCTTCATCACAGGATGCAGCACTGGCAGATCAGAGTCAAACTTTACTGCATTAGTAAGACTGTGACAGTTACTGTTTCAGGGAGAGCTGTTAAATGCCCTCAGGCCTCCAAACAGCTTCTGCTGCAAAGGACAGGAACAGGGAGTTCTGCTTTTGTCAGGTTTGCAGAAATAGTCCTAGTTCACATGGTCACTCAGAGGCCTTGTGAGATTTGATTCCACTGATAGCCAAAGATCTTCAAGTATTCTGCTGTCTAAATGTCCTATGACGGGGTAAGAGTTCATTGCTAAAAACCAAATGTTTTAAAGTCTGAATAATTAACTTGGAAACTTAGTTTACTTCAATTTCTGAACAGGTCTCTATTAATTTAAAGTTAATATTTAATCTGTAAAATATCCAGGTTTAATTCTCCACTCTCAAAAAGCATTTAGTTATGCAATAGGCAATAAAAACATACAGAGGTCTTGATCACAGCACAAACTAACAAAGAATAGAATTCATCAAATAGCCAGAGAATTAAATATGTCTGTCCAAGCACATACAAATTGATTCCTAAACTCTGTTCAGTCTTAAGGCAGTTGTCTCATACCAGCTAACAAGTTGTTTACCTAGAAACAGCAGGACAAACTGACAGTTTGAAAGTAGAAGGGGGAAACTAGCTACAGCCTTGTTACCTATGCTTTCTTATATAAACAAATATCATTAATTCATTTACTATCATTTATCCATGTTTGTACTTCTTTATATATTAAAACAAAAGTAACCAGATCTTAATGATTAGACATGATCATTTGAAAGATATTTAAAATATTTAAAACACTGAAGTGCTTGCCAGGTAAGGGATTTGGGTTTTGATGTGTTGGGTTTTTTTCATGCAATGACCACGAAAACCAAATACCATTATTTGCTCCAAAAAGAAGCAAGTCATCTGGAGAATCTGGTAGGCACTGAAAACTATGCAGGAGTTTCGATGATCTGATATCTACACATTAAAAAGCCTCATAATGCTTTCTCTAAAAAAGGCCTATGAAACTGCAACTCAGGTTTGACTTGGGTAATACTTTTAAATATAGATTAAAAATCCTGCAATAGCAAAACTAAGCTGCACAGAAGAAATGGATGATTTATACAATACCCTCAAATGAGTACAGAATAATTAAGATAATTTTAAGCAACTGATGTTTCTCTCATGAATTCCTCAAGGACGGTCACTACATTTCTGGCTTCTGGCATTTCTGCATGTTCCACTTTAACAATCTTCAGAAGGATGTCTCCACTGCCACAGTTCTTTAGAAACAGGTAGCATTTGAACAGGGCGTAGTGGTTCATCTCAGCCTGGCGGATAAACCTCTTCAGGTTGTTAATGTCTTGTATAGCCTGGGAAAAGAGTAACAGAGCATTTTCTTATCCTTCTACATGGGAAGAAAACATACTGTTGTGTGGAAAAGTGGAGGAAAAAGAGCAGGAGAAGCAAAAGCATTTCCCATAGGAATTTTATATTACTACTCAAGAGTCATATAAGAATTGAGTTACTGTCTTTGATGCATATTACCACTGTTACTGTATGATGCAAAAATGTGTGGACACCACAACTGCATACGTCCAAACTTGTAGCAAGAGTTCTCCTCTTCTGTTATGACAGATCACCTAAAAAGTTTTAACTACTGAATCCATGTTACCCAATTACAGGATATTGTGTGTGCACAGCTCAAATTAATGGTATTTTAAGAACAAAAGGGGGGGAAAAAAAAAGAGTGGGTGGTTTTATTTTAAATGTGAGAAAATGCCTTTGGAGTACTCGCTGCAGAAACTTTCACACTACTTTATATTCTGATCTTGTCAACTACAGTAAACCAGTCCTCACTTAAACTCCAGAGTTAATCAGTTAATGGCATATAGACATCGTAACTCAAAAATTTTCTTTGCTGCAAAAAGAGCATTTGCTCCCTCAGTACTCCTGATGTTTTCTCCAGGTCTTTAACATACAGGAACAGGTACCTTCAGTTTGAAGTTTTCCAAAATCTGCCGGAAGAGAAACGGATTTCCAGCTTCAGCACCATTCACAAAAGCATGCATCCAGTCCTCACAGAATCTGTTGCTTCCTGGTACATGTTCAGGAACACAGAGAAGAGATGAGTAAAAGTAAATGAACTCAACATAAATACACAGCTGCATTCTCCTGGTTTAGTCACTCTCAGAACACTGATAATAGTAGGCCTGGGCCAGAAAATAAGTCTTAAGAAAAACATGTGGAAAAGAAAAGCAATCATAGCTAAAGTGATTACATGAAATTCTGTTCTGATTGTTGAATCCCTTTTCACAACATTGGTCAAAAATACAAAGGAGAAAAATAAGTTTTGCAGCTTCCCTGAAGTGTACAAGTTGCAGTTTTGTGGTCCGCAAACTAAATGCACCATGGATTTTATTATCAACCATTTTCAAACCAAATTTCCAGTGTGTCTGGTAAAACAAACTACTCTGCTACCTCACAGGAAAACAAGTGTTCTGTTTCGAGACAGAATCCCAACTTTCTAGGCATGAATCTGTGAGCTTCTGAATACCCTCAACTACCTCTAGTGTCCATCACTCTCAGCAGCTGAGGGATACAAGGGAGTAAGGTGAAGTATTCACAGCTGTCATCTCACCTGCATTATGCAGCTGAGGCTGAGGTCCACTGCAGTCTACAATCATTGACTTGTGCTGTTCCTCAGTCATGACAATACACAAGGAAGTCATAGTGCCTTCCTGAACAAGTCCTTGGAGGCTGGCAGCTGCCAGAAAACTGACACAAAGAGCTCTTGTGAACTGCTTGCTGCTTTACAACTCCTGAACAGCAAGAACAGGAGGCTGTCATACGCCAACAGCCAAGTTACTCACAGGTTCCTTGGTCTCAAAGTATCTTTACCTGCTAATGTCTTTTTCTGTTCTTTCATCTGCATTTTTTACTTCCACAGGAGTGTAACTTAAAGCCTTAAAACAAAGAAGAGAAAATTAAAAAATGCAACTTTGCTCTTACTTCTGTTGCTGTATCATAGTTACGAGCAATAAATACATGATGTGGGCATTTAAAAATTGTTCTTTTCAGAGAAAGATTAGAAGCTAAGGGAATTAATTTCTCTTTCCAGTGAGGCGCATACACGATACAACATCTCTTTTGGTTCAGAGGACTTTACAGCAGGGACAACTTTCTCACGCTGTTTCTAATTTTCTCATTTTTATTTCAACATGGACACTACTACTTAATTTAAAATGAGTTAACTATAAAAAAAACTGAGAAAAGGAATTGCTATGTGCTTCCTTAGCAATAACATTTTAAACAGCTTGGAGTCACGGAGGTTCCTTCTGAACCTTTGTTCGTTACCCAGTTTGAAATGCACTTACAGCATGTAACAAAAAGGCAAGTTTCTCCTGGAAGAGCTGTACTACTCTCTGAATAGGGCATATGGCATTCTCAAACCAGCTCCTCAAGTGGGGCTTAACGCAGGTCTCCAGCGTTTTTTGCTGCAAGAAGTTGAAAGATGAAAACGTTAGCTGCAAAGTACATTTCTACACAAATAGAAGCCTAAATTCAATGGGTATTTCACATCCCCACGACAATAATCTCTTCGATTTTTACGATATTTGGATGTCAGACCTTTCTTAATTTCAAGCCACAGTAAAATAAAATAATGAGTTTGACATTTAAAGCTATGCTTATGTGGAAAACAGCAGTGAAGGGTTTTGCATCTTAAGAGAACTGTAATAATATAATATACACTGAGCAAAGACCACACAACAGCAGACAGGATCAGACAGAGCCTCAACATGCATTTTCTGTTAGAAAAACTGTGACAAGAAAACCACTAAAAATCCTTCTTTTGACATTCACAAGTGCTAAGAATTCAGGTGGACATTGATAGCTTTCCCGTAGACCATTACCTTTTATTAGTGAATCACCTTCTCTGTGAGTCTAACTCCAAGTGACCTTTAAGAGATTTATGGCTGGCACAAAGTAGTCTCTTTAGACACTCATTTTAACTACAGTCAATCAAGTTTCTCTCACAGTGTTTCATACTGATACTTAAAAACTTACTTTCTCTCTACAGACTAAATCTCCCAGATTGTCCTAGTAATTGATTTGCATAAATAGTAATTCTCACCACTTCAAAAAAAAAAAGTTAGGCCTTACCTCCAAAGCAAGGTTTATCTTCAGGCTTTGAATGTATTTGTCCAGCTCAAGTCTGAAAGTATCTTCTTAAGGAAAATAAGATGCATCAGTTAGGACCTGCATGTTTCCCTTTCAGTATGGCTGTTACTGACATTTTCAGTTACTGGCTGCACACAAAATGAGCCAATCTCAAGCAGGAAACGGACTAAATGAGAACATAATTTTTTACATCATCTGCCTCTCCACACAGATAAAGAAATTTAAGTAAGGATATAGTTCCAGACCTTTCTCTGAGCCGCCTAAGAAACAAGCCACGTATTCTGGAGCATTGACATCCGATTCTGGTGTCGTCATTTCTAGAAGATTTTCTTGTTGGAAACGACAGTAATAACAACCAACTTTATATTCCGGTATGCTATGCAGAAAATAAATAATTATTTTGTTACAGATAGATCACAATGGTGGAAAAAGCAGACATGCATGATTTCTGTAAAGCATTTTCGCCCACTAGCACTGGTGGCTCCTATATTCATATACAGAGCTCTTCGACCTTCTCTCTTTCCTCTGTGATCAGAACAGTTTAAAAGGAAATAGTCATAAATACATACAGTATTTTTTAAGTATTCAAACTGTCAATTATTTAATATTTTTCTCAAAAAGCTACCTAGAAAAAGAGGAAAGTGCCACTTTGTAAAGCTGTTATTAACAGTAGCAGAATGTGGAATCAAGATTAAACTCCAATGCAGCAGCAGATGGGAAGACGTGCTATGCTGCCAAGGTTTCTTGCAGATTCTCATTCACAAATAATTTTTACATTTACCTCAGCCCCACTGATGCTACATTCCCCATTCCTTCAAACAGGGCTCCTTTAGTAAGACGCTTAGCGATGAAACTGCGCAATTCAGTCTCCGCTTCAGCTGGTAAGTTAGTGTCCAGCAAGGAGAGGCTTTAAAAAACAGGAAAACATTAGCAAAAAAACCCCAAATATTATTGGTTTGTTTCTCTCAACAACTGCAGAACAACCTACTTCTAAAAGAGGGACCACTGTGATATCCCTCTGGCTTACTAACTCACACTCTGGGACTTCTGCCCCACCAGAAATGCATTCAGTGGTTTGCCAGCTTGATCAGAAGCCTGGAGCTGTGGTGTCAGCTGATGCTGAACTCCCCAGCAGCTATGAAGAAGTCACTGTCTGGCCTTGGTTGCTATGTTTCCCTAGCAGTAATGCAGAGCAACAACTTCATTTACAGAGTTTGTGGAAAGACAAAATGTACATTTTAAATTGTTCAATAAATTTTGATTATCTGTTATCTACATGAAGACCTAAGTCAAAACAGAAACGTCAAGTATTAGTAGCAAAGAAAACAGAGTTCAAACTCAGAGATGATAGTTTATGTCCCATACATTATTTGAGTTCTGTAGTTGTGTCCATGCCTTAGGTATTCCACAAAAAAACACCCAGGGAATTTCAGTATGCTTTCACAAAGATTTCTGCTTTGAAGGAACTTCAGTGTACTTGCTTACTATGCCCCTGACAGCAGTACGGCAAAGATTTCACAATGGGATGTTACAGGCAATAATTTTGTTCTGCAGATCGGCTTTACCTGAAGTCTTCGCTGGAAGGTGTTTCTGCCGCCGCGCTGCCGGGACTGCCATCCCCACTGTCTGCTCCCTGCTGGCAGGATCTGAAAAGAAAGCCATTCTTAGGATCGGGTTTGCAGTCTTACCAGACAGCACAGGGAAAAGGGACTGCAGCGGGGAAAGGTATGGCCTGAGGGTGTTTTAAAGCTGGGGTAAGGAATCGGAACGTTATGCGAGGGGAGAAAAAATTTTGGGGGGAGACAAGGAAAAACTAAGGCTGGGAACTGACAAGGCCTGGAAACGGGCTCCCCGAGGGGCGGCCCCAGCGCGCAGCCGCCCCGCCAGACCCTGGCAGGCCGCGCCGGCGGCCCCGCACCTGCAGCTCCGGTAGCTGTAGAGGCTGTGGTAGGTGCTGCCGTGCCGCTCCGGCCGTCGCTCCTCGCCCGCGCCGCCGCCCTCCTCGCTGCTCTCCAGTTCCCGCTCATCGCCGTCCGGCAGCGTCGGTAGCATCCCGGCCCGAGCCGCCGCCCGCCCCGCGGGGAACGCGGCTTCGCTGCCTCCGCCCGGGCCGCGCCTCACTCCCCCCCGCTGTCGCGGCCCGCCCGCTCCGGGCCCTGCGCTCGCCGCCGCCCGCCCCGGAGGCAGGGCCGAGTAGGGTGGCGGGAGGGTGGGCGCACGGCGGGGGCTGCGCTACGGCGTTTGCCCGCCCCAAGTGGGTGTCCCCACGCCTGCGGCCGGCAGCTGGGAGGAGCGTGGGTTGGCTAAGGATCCACTGCGGGGCGGATTTGGAGCGGTGGGGGCGGGAGCGGCACGCTGCTAGCGCAGCCTCGTAACTGACTCGCAGAGGAGCCCCGCGGTCCGGGGAGCAGCTCTCGCTCGCAGCCTGCGGCAGTGCCGCCGCGGGAAGCTGGCAGAGCCGCGGGGGTCCAACACACACACGCCCCCCGGTAGGATGTAACTATAGCAGAGGGGCCAGGCACGGGAAGCTTTGCTGGAGGTGAAGGCTCAGCACGTTCTGGTGCCTTCCAACGCTCTCGGAGGGCCGCGCTCCCCACAGCGGCCCCCCATCACCAGCTGGCTACACGCACACAGTAACACCCCCAGAGCACTGTTCACAGCGGCCTGTTTAAGCGACAGGGCCTCCCTGCAAGTCTGATTTAACTGGGGATAAAACCCCAACCAAACAATCAGTTTCTCCTTGACACTAAACACGAACGCGAGCAGCACAACGAGCTACGCAGCGGCTCAGCTCGGTCCCAGCGGGACCCACTGAAACAAAATGGCGGCCGAGCGCCACCGCGAGGCACGGCGGGAGAGCCGGGAGCCCGTCACGTGGGCGCCACCCCCCTCCCGCCGCGCCGCGGTGCAGGCTGGGAACTCGGAGGCGGTGGCGCCAGGAGGGACCGTGGCGGCCATTTTGTGTCTGCCTCGCTCTCCTTCGCGGAGAGGTTGGTGAGGGCGTCGCGACTCAGGGAGGAAGAGCTCGGTTCTCTTCTTTCTGTGTAGGTCGGAGGCGCTGCCGCCATGGGCCGTAAGAAGAAGAAGCAGCTGAAGCCTTGGTGCTGGTATCCTTCCGTGTGGGACGAGGCGGGTGTGGGGAGCTGGGGGGGGGGGGGGGGGGGAGCGGCCTGGCTCGGTCGGGTCTCTGTTCTCTCCCGTTCTGTCCCGTTCCCTTTTCCGGCTTCTCGTTCTCCTGGAGTGGGGCTCTTTAATTCTCTCCGCCCCCGGTCCGCTTCGGCTCCGTTCTTGATCCTGTTCCGTTTCTGCGCCCCTCAGTGCAGGGATGGGGCCTGGTTCGTGTCCTTCCTCTGCTTCTCCTTCCCCCCCCCCCCCCCCCGCCTCCTCCGCCTCGCGGCCTTGCCGTGCGGCCTAGCCGGCCCGCTCCCGCCTCCCTCGCCTCAGGCCTCGGCCTCACATCCGATCCGTAAAGCCGGGGCAGGCCGCAGCTTCTCCTGGCCCACCGCCTGTCCCTGGCTCTCCTGTGTCGGGGCCCTGAGGAAAATGGAGAACGGTCTTTATCTGCCGGTGGGAAGAATATTAACGGAGGAAAACCCTGCCTCTGATAAATACAGCTACTCAAGAAGAAGGGGGCAGATGTGTTTTAGACTTTTGGGAAATTGGAGGGGGCTTTCAAATTTGTAACCATTGTTCAATTAAAACCGGTGTAATTTCTCAGTATCCAGAAATACTGGTGGATTTTCTGAGATTGTTCCTTCACGGTCTGCTTTTTTGTTGAGGTGTGATTACAGATTTATCTTCTCTCTCTCTGAAGTGTTTCTGCCTCTATCTAAAATTGTTTAATAAATGTGTAAACTACTTGGAGATCTTTTACAGTTCTGTGTTGGAAGGCATCTGTGCTTCTGTTCTGCATATTAATATATTTCTAGTTTTGGTGAAAGTGAGGGACACATTAACAAGGAGCAGCTCATAAATGGCAAATGTGCATTTGTCTCACATAGGAAGATGTGTGTGGAGTGTTTGGTGGAATATTAATGCTGACCTCCAGGCAGGAAATTGCTTTTTGCTTCTGTCACATGTCTGGAAAGGCCTTTGCTTAAAATCTTTCTGTTTAAAAGCAGTTCTTTAATGACTGCAGTGAATTATGCAGTGTTCTAAGAATTGATAGCTGGATAACTGAAAAAGGAGAAGAGAGGAATTTTTAACGAAAACCTTTGTTCTCTTTTATAAAGGCTACCTACCAAAACTTGTTAAACAGGCAGGTCTTCTAAGTGTGTAGCATGGCTTCCTTTTGGTGGATTTCAAGTCTGTTTCTCCTTTAATGCTTTAGTATCTTTATTTTCATCTACAGTTATGTGGAGAAAGAATGAGTCTGCTTAGAAATAACTAGGACTTGAAAAACCTGTGTCAAAAAATATGGGATCAAATTATGATTCTGGTTGTGTGCACCGTTCTTGACAGTTTTGTACCTATATGAAGAGGGAAATTCTGGATGGTGGGAGGGGGAGGTTTGGTTTCAATAAATATTTCACGGATGTCTGTGATTTCAGTGCTCAGAGATGCTTCCAGTGCTGGTTAGTTGTTTGGTTTTTTGGGCTTGTTTTGTTTTTAGGGCAGATCACAATGATGCTAATTAGTATTATACAGAAGGTCACTTTCAGGATTAAATATTTCCTTAACAGTCTTCAACAGGTACTGTAACAGGGATTTTGATGATGAAAAAATCCTTATACAGCATCAAAAAGCAAAGCACTTTAAATGCCATATATGTCATAAGAAACTGTATACAGGACCTGGTTTAGCTATACATTGCATGCAGGTAAGAAGTTTTAGACTTATAAAGTAAGCTTTTTTTAACAGTGCCTAAAATTGGAATTAATAGTGATCTTAAAGTGGTGGGGAGTTGGGGGCTACCAGAGTCTTAAAAGCTGATGAGAAAAAAATGGCAATAGCCTGTTTCTAGAACAGGAGTCCTGCTGTGTCAGCAGTCAGGTGGGGAGGATGCAGTAGAGATCTCTGCCATCATTCCAGGGGTGTAGGAGGAGTGAAGGAATTGTACTGTCTCAGTGTTCATAAGACAAGTTCATATCAACTGGCTTTAGAAGCTAACAGTAGCTAACATTGATTAGGAAGACCATATCAAGAAAATACTTGGCAGAGAGATTCTTTTCACTAAGGATGTTCTTATTTCTATCTTGAAACTGGCTGAAAAACCTGTGGAATCCGATCTGAACTGTGGTCAAGAGGGTTTTTCTTTTTCTTTTTTTTCTTTTTTTTTTTTTTTCTGTAGGTACATAAAGAAACAATAGATGCTGTTCCAAACGCTATTCCTGGAAGAACAGACATTGAACTGGAAATCTATGGCATGGAGGGCATTCCAGAAAAAGATATGGAGGAACGGAGGAGGTTACTTGAACAAAAAACTCAGGGTAAAGTGTAATCTTAACTAGTTATCTTTTATTTCCATGGGCTGTTTCTTACTAATACTACACTGTGTGATGCAGGCCTTGCTTCTCAGAAGACAAGGGGTTGAGTTTATGCATTTTCAGAAGACAAGGGGTTGGGTTTATGCATTCTCTTTGTGGTTGTGTAGAAGGTTAAGAGATACTTTCCTGTTCAGAAGTAGCTGTATGCTAGTGCAGACTTAACAATCACCAAATTAATATGGGGATGGGGGCTTTATTTTTGAGGGTAAGTGGAGGAAAGGCCGGGGGTGATACAAGCTTGATGATGCCCAAATACTTAGACTTCTTTGCTGTTGAAGTATACCTTTGTTTGAACTGCTTTGGTTTATTCTGGAGAGTGTGAGACTAACATGAAGGAAGATCTCCATTTTTCTTGGTGGTCATTGCAGATAAAATTAAGTTTCCTAGAATATTATTTGCCTTCAGTCTGATCATAAACCTTCTTTTCAGCAGAGAGCCAGAAAAAGAAACAACAGGATGATTCTGATGAGTATGAAGATGATGAATCTGCAGCTTCAACTTCATTTCAACCCCAGCAAGTTCAGCCACAGCAGGGTTACATTCCCCCGATGGCACAGCCAGGTTTGCCTCCTGTGCCAGGTGCACCAGGGATGCCTCCAGGTGAGCTGGTGTTTTAAGCTTAAAAAAAAAAAAACTGAGGAGAAACACAAATTCCTGCTTGAATGCTGGAATAATTAGCTGCCCTTTCTAATGCTGGCTGAGATCCATAAGAGTTTTGCAAGGTTCACATAAGTAGTTTCATCTTTTCTTCCCCCACTTTGTGTGTGCACACATTTTCTTTTGTGAAGTAGATTAATGTTTGCCACCTAGATTGAAGGAGTATGGTAGTGAGGCACATCAGTACTTCAAGCACTAGTCTACCAATTATATTTGTTTGTGGTATTTTGTAAATGGGACAGAAAGGCTGCCATGTATCTAGACACTGCTAACATAAACCAGGAAGTTTATGCACGGGCCACATACAGATCGAGGAAGTAATTTTGATCAATGACCAAGCGAAAACAGGTCCAATTTTCTATAATGCTAAGGCACGTTGGTTGGAGACTTCTGAGAAAACTTACACAGTCTTGCTGGCCTGGGAACAATAAATCTGTTAGTCAGATTTGCAGATAGTCTTTTACATTGCACTGTTTGTAAGCACTATTATTTCAAAAACCAGTCTTTTAGTGCTTCCTGTAAAGCATTTATCCAGTCTAAATTTGTTATATTTGGTCCGTTAGCAAATGTCTGCTGTCAAAGTTGTTTAACATTTCTTTTTCTTTTAAGGTATACCACCATTAATGGCAGGTGTTCCACCTATGATGCCTGGAATGCCTCCAGTTATGCCTGGAATGCCACCTGGGTGAGTAGCAAGAAATACTTAATATTACATGCTCATGTTGTTCATTCTAAGCTGTCACAGGAAAAATTAAAGCTAATTAGAAAAATGTATATAGGAACCTGTGAACTGTGTAATGTTAATATTAAGACTAACCAAAGAACTGGATGGCTGTAAACCAACGTTAAAAACATGGCCAAACTGAGTTTATGTGTAAAGTATGTTTTCTTTCTCCTAACTTTCAGTAATAGTATAATTAAAGTTTTGGTGTGTTGGTTTAGAGCCTTCTGTGAACCACTGTTCCCTTATATGTTGCACATACATTGTGCTTTTGGTTATCACTCATCAGCCTAAGAGGGGAAAAAAAGTACTGGATCATTTAAATTTTTCTTGTATTTTGAGCAAAAGTAAGATGTTGGTTTTTATGCTTGTTTTAATGGGGTTGACACCATACCCTGTCACAATGTGTTTGGAAAGTCACAGTTAGATTTTTGATTTTGTCATAAATTTTCACAGATTACATCAACAGAGAAAATACATGCAGTCATTTTGTGGTGGAAACATGTAAGCATCTCATTAATGTAATTCTAGGTACATTCATTATGCCATTTTATGTCATGTTCTTGATAAGCTTGAAATTGTCTTACTGAAAACCTCTGAATATTGCCTAAGAATTTGGGGGAAATGTCTAGTTAGGTTTTGTTACTGTATAGTATCTGAATTTTTTTTTATGCTTTATCTAAATCTATGTGTTATGAGAAGTGCATTCCACAAAATATTAACAAAATAGACCCTTAGGGACTTAGAACTTCTCTTGAACATGTACAGCTCCATGTGCTGCTTTCTTTATAGAGTAGGGTGTAACTGCAGGAACCTTGTTTCTATGTCTTAAAGTCCACTGAGGTGAAAAGTTGTTCTCTTCTGAGACATGTATGTTGTTTTAACAGTCTAAATTTAAAAATCATCTCATAGTTGAACATCGTGTGGATGCACATCATGACTGTAGCTTTTTTGGGGTGGAAACAGAACAGAATTTTATCAGGCTTGCTGGTGCTTTAAACTCTTAAGCTCTTGGTCCTTCTTGAACTCTTTGTTACTATGCTTTTATGTACTTAATCTTAAATTTTGCTTACTTAATCTGATGATCCTTTGCTTGAAAATTAGCAAAGAAGAATTAGGACCTAGGAAGCAACTTTGTTGTAGTGTGCCACTACTTCTAGCACTATTTCTGCAGTCTCTCAGAAAATTGGCTTTCCGGTGGCAGCAGGTAGTCTAACAGTTGTCAAAAAGGGTGGCAAGACTGACTTTGACTTCCCCAAGCCTTAACCCAAAAAAGGGATGATGGTGCTATGTTGCCAGTCACTACTGCTGCCACACTGGTTGTTCCTTTTGTAGCAGTGGTAGACAAGTTGAGATTAAAAATATAACAGGGTAGTGTTTGCTTTGCAGAATGAGTGCTTGCCTGGGTATGATGGTTTGTTTCGGTTTGGGAACAGCAACAGTGAAATTGTCTTGACTGTCATACAAATAGAAACTGTTTCTTATGAAGGGTTTTGGTTTCCTCTTGGCTGCTACGCATCTGTTTATCTTGCTAACTATAGTAGTAAACATTCCTTTTTTCTTTCCATAATGCAGCATCAAGTGCCTGAAAAAGCTAAGCAAACTTAGGCTATGTTTATTTCCCCTCTCCCCCCGTAAACAAATTTTACATATTCATCTCTAGCTTGCCAATTTAAAAGCACTTAGTGTTGTAGACAGCTTATATTTTATGGAGTTGCAGCCCTGTGCAGAGGAATTTGCTTATATTAAGGGTTGTATGTATGGTTTAGTTGGGGAATATGTATTAAATTGTAGTATGGTGTAGGGAAGGATAAAAAGAGGCATTTAGATGCCACCTTTCTGTTAGGAAATAAAAGCCTTTTTTTTTCCCTCCAGGTATCAGTAGTTAGGGGAAAAAACCTGAACACCAAACCTGTTTTTAATATGAAGGAAAAGTATGCTTTAATAGGGACTTCTTATTTAAAAAATTAAAAAAAAAAAAAATTAAATCTCACCCTTCTGTCCTTAGTGTGGGGAATATATGCTGTAATTCAAACTCCAGAAGCTTTCTTACCCTGTCCTCTCTGCTCTGCTTTTATCAGTGTTCTGTGGATAGTTTCACAGATTTGAGTCACCTGCCATTCACTAGAGGAAGCAGCATGTTTTAAATACTGTGAGGGTGCTGTAAGCACAGGCAGGCTTGTGGTGTCAGAAAGGACCCATCGCAGATGTGCAGCCATTTTAGTGCGATTGCAATTAGCTCATTTTCCTACTTTAAAGCTTTCTGAGTGTACTAAGATCTGGTTCTTGGAACACTCTGCTGAAACTAGTAGCCTGAAATAGATTTCAACAAACACCTGTTCTGGGAATCTGATAATAGTGGAAGGGAAAGCTTGAGGTATTAAAATTCAAATAAGTCTTTGGGGGCTTTCTTGGTTTTTTTCTTGGGTTTGTTTGCTTTTTCTTGTCAAAAAATGTTTCTAACTTGAGAGCTTCTTGAAATGATTTACCATAGTTCTTTATCCAATACAGATATCTGCCAGTTGTCTTAACAGCTTGTCATGAGTGTTCATACCAGTGCTCATTTTCTGTTTAATAGGATGATGCCAATGGGTGGAATGATGCCTCCTGGGCCAGGAATACCACCTCTTATGCCTGGTATGCCACCAGGTAGGTCAGGGTTGTCGAACTCGTACTATGGTGAGAGCTAAATTATATTTATTTATTTTCACTGAGATTTAGTATATAGATTAAGAATATACAGGCTTATGCCACCACCTTAGTGTGGATTGATTGCCACAGAAGCCACTCTTGTGCACAGCTAAAGGGGTTGATTTATGGCTTTTTAAAAATAATTAATTATTTGTTTGGTACAATTGTAAAGGTTAAAAACAGAATATAATTTTCTTAGTGCACTTTCTCTGGCTTCTGTGTTGCCTTTTCTCTTTTTAATGTCTGTGGCTGCAGCTGGAAAAATCTTAATGATGCAAATTTTGGTGATACACCCAAGTAGCAAACTCACTGTGTAAAGAAATTACTTACAGTTAAGTTTGGTCTTTTACCACAGCTAGAAGGGATGTTTCTTGAAGTTGTGCAGCTCTTAAGCAGCCTTCAATTCTCCAGGTGTTCCACCTGACCAGCAGCTATGCTGTGATGGCTTGAGAATTGTTGGTTTTCCCGTATTTCTCACTGGAGGGGGGCAAGCCTTTGGGCCTAGTCATCCTGCAGTAATATGCTGGAACCCACGTGAACTGTTGACTTCCCATCTCTGAATCTCTTCTAGAGCCTTGCTCTTTTACGAAGTGTATTTATTATGATGATAGGCTACAAAAAATAGCCTTGTGTCACTACTCTGCTGTGCTAAAGACCCACAGCAAAGCTGGTGTGTGTTTTGGTCACAGCAAAGCTGGTTGATGTTTTGGTGAAGGTTCCGATACCGTTTGTAATGGCTGTATCTTTTGGGGTTTGTAACAGTCTTATCCACACGCATCAACACAGTGCGTTGGGAACAGCTACTGCATTCATTGCATTGATTTACTAAGAGTGTAAACTTCATCTTTGAAAGTCTAGTAGAAAACACAACTTAATTCACAGTATTGCTTTGAAGTGTTTGAGGTTACTGCCTATGCATGGACATGTATATTGGTGACTGATGGCATGACCCTTGATCATGTTGTATTTTGCTATTGCCTTAAAAATAAATCTTTCTTGGGGGAGACTTTGTTCTAAGGAATACTGTGAACAGGAATATTGTTACTTCCTTCAGCCTG
This sequence comes from Todiramphus chloris collaris, assembly GCA_025345505.1. Taxonomy (NCBI): domain Eukaryota; kingdom Metazoa; phylum Chordata; class Aves; order Coraciiformes; family Alcedinidae; genus Todiramphus; species Todiramphus chloris. Next base: position 4,292,883 of record JANVCC010000127.1, on the reverse strand, counting down.
ATCTGTTACCAATTCTGTGTGGTTTGTAGGTATGCCACCGCCTGTTGGTCCTCGTCCTGGGATGCCTCCAATGACACAAGCACAGCCTGTTACAGCACCGGGCATTCTTAACAGACCTCCAGCTCCTGCTGCAACAGCACCTACCCCACAACCTCCAGTTACTAAACCACTCTTTCCAAGTGCTGGACAGGTAAGGTATCTCAGAGCCTGGAATCTGTTGTTGTATTCTTCACATTGCTGCTGCATCACAGCGTTTGTTTATTATTGAGGAGGCCTAGGAAATGACTGGTTAAGTTTCTTGCTTGTGTTGATTCTTAAATTTAATTCAGTGTAGTGCTTGAATGAATTTTAAAAGATTCTTTTGTTTGTCTTGTAACAGCCATGAAACCAGACAGAAGTTCTGTAAGCACGTGGGGAAGAAAGGAGTAGGCAAAACACTTCTTTCTTTAATCCCGTTAGTTTGTTGTTTATAAGGGTGCTTTGGGTGGGTGAAGGGATATGTTAGTCAGCTACAGCAATCTGATTGCATAGAATTTTACCTAAAATTTCCCAAGTATAAATATTGACGTGACTTGTTCTCTCCCCTGTTCTTTTAATTATGGGCTCTTTGCCAATAGATGGACTAATTTATTCTGTAGTCTTGTTAAACATTGCCTGAATTAGGAGTAGTTCTCTGAGACGTTTAGGAGTAAGTTAGGGTAGTAAAAATTCACTTAAATGTTTTGGGGAGGGAAGTGGGAAATTGATAGTGGCTTGTGACCTCTACCCTTTGATTGCACTTGTTGTGTATAAGTCCTGAAGTTCTTACGTGTTTTCAAGTATGTTGCAGAAACCTTCATAGTGTACTACTTGCATTTTGGACTTCTGTAGGGAAGATACTTGTTTAGAAAAACACAGTCCTTTCATAAGAAAGGACTTAGAGTAAGAAATCCTTTCATCTGGATACTTTCCACCCATTTCTTTGGAGACTTTTCACTGTTTCCTTTCTTTTATGCTACAGATGGGGACACCTGTCACAAGCTCAAGTGCAGCTTCCTCCAATTCAGAAAGTCTGTCAGCATCTTCTAACGCTCTGTTTCCTAGCACAGCACAAGTACGCAGGAAGTCACAGTTAAAATCAAATTGCTTTGCAACTTAACCCTTTGGACCGTTCTGTAAAATTAAAATTGACTAAACATCTTCAGATAATTTCTGTTCTATTCCTGATTATGTTTAGCTGGTAAAACTGCAGAGTCCTTGATTGTGAGTTGCATCTTACTAGAAATAAGCATCTCAAAGTGCCCAATTTTTCTTAGCGTGAAAGATTGAAATGTTACATCCTGGTTCTAAAGGGTTAAAAGAGCATGAAAGCAGATAAATGCATTTTAGTGGGCAGTGGTTAGCTTGATGCATGGTGAAGGCTTTTTAGTTTGTTTAATATGGTACATCATAATGCAGGGAATTTTGTAATTTGAATTATGTTTGGATTGGAAAGTTCAGATAACTGTAAATGTACAGTGACCAGAAACAAGCATTCTCTCATAATTAAAGGTTGCTTTGGAGATTGCGTGTCTTCAGAGAAAGCCTGCTAAAGCAAGTTTTTCTTGCCTAACAGTTAATTTAAGGAAAATGTGGGAAAGATAAGATGCTGGAATCTGTAGTGGACCTCATATCTACTTTCAGCTGCTTCTTCACAGGCGAGATTAAAGATCTATAGAGAGATACATTGTGAAAATATTGCAGTGTTTTTATAGAGAGAACGCTTAAAACAAAACCCCTGACACAATAGAGCTTTCTTAAAGGTTTAATTAGAACATTTTAAATACCTGATTTTAATGAACACTAACACTTTGAGCTGTACTCTAAACTAATAGTTGCTTAAGTATGCTAATAATTTAGTGAGAGAACACTGAATTTATACTTAAAGGCTCTTAAAATAAAGTAGTGATTCAGGAAAGATTTAGGCATTTACCAAACTCAGTATTTGAGATAAAAAAGTTGTGAAGGGAGGGGGGTTATGTTGTTGTTCCTTTTTTCTAGTTGTGGCTTTTGACCTGCAAATTTTAGACCTTCCAGTGTGTGCGTGTATGTGTGTATATACTGGGTTTTATTTTGTCTTGTTTTCAGTTGCTCTAGTATGCAATAAGGCTGAACTTAACTTTTGTCAAGCTTGTTACAATTATGTATCTCACTGAAAGGTTTCAGAGGTCTAACAGACATCATTTAAGTTTTCTTATGCTTTGAGGAATATTGATCCATCTTTGTGTTTCGCAGGCTGCAGCAGCTGTTCCAGGTCCGGTTGGTACTGATTTCAAACCTTTGAATTCTACACCTGCAACAACAACAGAACCCCCAAAACCTACATTCCCTGCTTACACGCAGTCTACAGCCTCAACTACTAGCACGACAAACAGTACTGCAGCTAAACCAGCTACATCTATAACAAGTAAGCCTGCTACCCTCACAACAACCAGTGCAACCAGTAAGTTGATCCACCCAGATGAGGATATATCACTGGTAAGTTAAAATATTTTCACTGTCTTACTGCAAAATGCAATTTGTGCTGATATGGCTGATTAAGTAGAACGACTTCTGTGCTTTGCATTGTGTGTATTTGAGTAACAGTGAGAGTGCAGAATTAATGTAGCAGAACCACACATCGAGAAAGTGTCTTCAGTTGTAAAGTGATGACTGGCTTATTGCAATGGTATTGCTGCAGATCTAAGCCTTATTTTTGTTGGTTTGGTGATAGGAAATTACTCAACCCAAAATACAATTTGGATATTGTTTAAGCTTGAAGTTTAAAATAGATACAATTAATGAGAGTAGGACAGTTTGAAGTGGTCTTGGTGCTGTTATAGCAGTCATAAATAGGGACTTTATGGCTAAAACAAATGAAGCTTAATTTTCAGATTTGAGTTTGGGTTTTTTGTGTCAACTTGTTACAAGGACAAAGCTTTCTTCAGCTGAGGGAAGACCAGGATTTGTGTTGCATGCAAAATGCTGTGTTGGCCAGCATTAACATAGTAACTTGAAGGCAGTGGGAAAAATCCAGATTCTCCCATCTAAGGTTACTAGTAGCAATTTTTGAACTTGTAAAGTAGTTGAAATAGTTTCAGTGACTGTAATCTACTTTGTTACACTTTTATTTACTTCACTGTGGTGAGTTTTAGTCTTGCAGTGTATTACGTTTGTCTGTTCCTGGTTTTAGGAAGAGAGAAGGGCACAGTTGCCTAAATATCAGCGGAATCTTCCTCGACCAGGACAAGCTTCCCTGGGTAATCCACCAGTTGGACCAATTGGAGGTATGATGCCACCACAGCCAGGAATTCCTCCACAACAACAAGGAATGAGACCTCCTATGCCACCTCATGGTAATCCTAAGTTTCCTAACTTTCTTTTCTTGAAAAGATTTGTCTTTGCTGTAAACTTTTTAAAAATTTGACGTGGCATATACTGGGGGAGGGCAGAGTGAAGCTTTTTACAAAATGCAACTTCTGCCCATCGTTTAAAACAGACAAACAAAACCAAACAAACTTCTTTGCATTTTAAATGTTCTGTTTATAGGTCAGTATGGTGCTCATCACCAGGGCATGCCAGGATATCTTCCTGGAGCGATGCCGCCATACGGTCAGGGACCTCCAATGGTGCCCCCTTACCAAAGTGGACCTCCTCGACCTCCAATGGGAATGAGACCTCCTGTAATGTCGCAAGGTGGCCGCTACTGATGCTACTACACACGCTATAATAGGTTTGGAGATTAAACCTTTTCTCATCTTGTGCTGTTAATATAGCCGAGCTTCCGTCAATTAAGGCTTCATTGTGACTTTAAAAAAATAAGTATCTTCCCACATGCAAGGAGCTATTGGACATTCTTATTTTACATGGGAAAAATTATTTGGAATAATAACAGGAACTTTTCCTGATGTTGCAATTTATACTGTATGGCTTCTTTTTCATGTTTCATCTAGGTTTTTAGAAGTGAAGTATAGTAAATATGGTTCGTTAAATTGTGAAGGCGCTGGAATTACATGAACATACCACCTTAAAGGCAAGTTCTGTAACATTACGTTGCTATTTGTGAAATGTTGCCTTCACAGCACTTCAAGTGCTGTTGGACTTCATGTCCCCAACATAGTTTGGTGAGGGCTGTAACTGTTCCCAACTACTTGTACATTTAAGTCTGAACTTGTAACAATATTTAATGTATTTAGAGTTCCTCCTGTTTCAGGGTTTAAGTAAACTGACCCACTAAGGTCGTGTGACTTTTCTGTACTGTTATAAACTTCATTGTAATAAAAGAAGAGAAAAATTTATATGCCTTTTTATTCATGACCAGCTGTGGACAACTGCCTGAAAGGTTTGTACAGATGCATGCCATGGTAGATACTGGTGTAATGAACACAGTTATTGGTGCTGTTTTGATAAGATCTGAATTCCTTATTCTAAAATTAAATCACTCCTTAGCTGCACGTCTGAGTAGACAAAGACCTGTACACTTATTAATTGACTCCTCGAAAATGAGGCTGCAGGAGGCACATCTTAACTCTTGGTTGTAACTTCTCTTAATGCATTATGTTTGTTTATTTGTGCTTTCTTGTCCTCAATAAATTTTAATGATTTCTAGCCCTGGCACTTACTTGTAGGATTTAAGTCATTGCTCTAAGATGCATCCTAGTGCCAGATGTCTCCTGTTAGTTCACTCTTCGACTGACTCTTTAATGTGCAAATGCATATGAATTTCAGGAGCCTTTTAGATGAAGATTTCTAGAAGCTTAGATGCATGTCACATGGGTGAGTGACATCCAGTTGATGTTGTATTGAAGTTGACCTGCAAAAGAGAAAAAGTAGCTTGACCACCTTCTCAGTGTATAAAAGAGACGAGAGAGGCAAGAGTAATGTTACATGCTGTATTTTTACTATAAATATTCAGAATTTCAGATCTCAGCAGAGTCTAAAAGATGAACCGTCCCTTGTGTGCTATGATCAGATGTTAGGTGAGTTTCTTGAGCCATTTAATGGAAGTGTCTGGAGTAAGAGACCCTTTTATGAGTTCTCCTAATTGCACTTTTCAAAGAGAGGTCTTCTCCATATGAACCAGTCATTTATCTGTTTATAAGAGTAAAAGTGATAAACTACTGTCAAGGTAATTCTCTGAATATCTAATATGGCTGTTAGTATGCAGTATTTCCTGAGAATGAAAATATAGAGGGGAAACTTTTTTGGAGGGAAGGGAAGTGAGGACTTCCCTGGTCTCTTCACAACAGAGGAAAAAGGAGTGGTGAATTTTTCATTTGCAGGTCAACTTTAAATACATGTTCCAGCCTCAAGCCTTATCTGTGCAATTGAATTTATGGGGATATCCTTTTTTTTTTAGGGTAGGTTAGAAAGATTATTAGTGGTTTTGTTTCAGTTTATGTTCTACAGATGTTGGCTCTTTTTATTTGAGAGTCTTGGGGTTTTTAGCTGCACTTAAGTACTTCATGTGGCTTTATTCTGTACTGCCTCTTAATAGTCCGGAAACACAGTACAGCTAAAGTACTGCATTGTCTCAGCTTCAAACCTGGGGTCATGGAATGGCTTATAAAAGCACTAGGGCGTCTAGTATGCTCTAATTGCAGCTGAATGACCTTAGTTCAACCATTAAGAATTATCAGGGTCTTTTTAGCAGTTCTAAGACCATAACTCCAAGCCTCTGTTGAGAAGCAGTTCTCTCACTGGTTTCTGCTGATCACCTGTCAGATGTGCAGTATTTGGCTTGCAAATGTGCTGAGTGGGCCTTGACGTCAGATCTTTTGTTAGCTCTTCATCTTGCTTTATACACAAGTCTAACAGATAAAACTGTTTTGCTTAGGCAGTGCTTTTATACTCTGGTTTTCTTCTGGTTTTATTTATCTAATAAGGATAATTTCAAAATAAAACACTGGAGGATTTTTACAATGTCTTATATTCATCCTTGATCTTCTGCTTTTCAAACTATAGAACTTCTTGCTTTTTCTGAACATCATATTGCTGCTGTAAGGAGGCTTTGTCCTTCTGCCCCTAGTAAAGTAAATGCCTTCTCCCTTGGTGTCTTTCTGTAACTCATTGGTATGGTGTTTTCAGACCCCTACTTTTTCTGGGATGAATACTTGAAAACCTTACTGCATGTACTGTTACCTCAGCATATTCTGCAAGTTGTATTAATTAAGAGTTTCCCTGTTTATTATAGTGAATGTCTCATTGTTCTGATAATAGTACCTTTTTGTAGCTAATACTACATAGACTTATAGCTTGAGTGCATTTTAAGATTGAACTTTACTTAGTAGTAATGTTATGTTAATCCCTCAACTAAGTACTGCCACGTATTATTCAGATGGTATTCTAATAATATTCAGCAAGCAGGTGAACAATTTTTCCATGATTTTTCACGTGGACCCTTACTCTGCTGCTTCTGTCATTTCTGTTCTGTAAGAGCTGTGATGTGGCTACCTTTAGTTACTCTTGTGTCTCTTGTGTGTACTCTTCTGTCAACAGTCACATATTTCAGTGCATTTCTTGTCTGTTGGTCCCTGCCTTCATTTCTTTGGATACTGCTTCTTAATGTTCAGAGAGTTGGATTTATGGTGCATGTTCCCAAAAAGAGGAAAAACAACTTTGAATGTGGCAATTGCTTGTACAAAGGCTAAGGCTTGGCTTACAGTACAGACTTAATCAATGTAGTTGTGCCAGCAGAATCCCTGATGTAACACAGCCATGCAGACAGGTTTTTTTCTTTAGTTAATCTCTCCCTGGAAAGAGACTGCAGAAGCCTTTACGGTTACAGAACAGCATCTCTTTTATATCTGCTGCAGGACCCTAGAGATACAATTGTATAAGCAGAAGCTTTGTTTCTCACTTGTTGCCTAAATTTGCCATGGCAGATCTAGAGTAAAATTAAAACCCACAAGTGAATTTTGATCAGTGTTAACATGAAATGCAGTGTAAATACTGAATTGGGAAAAAAAAACCCACAAAACAGGATGTAAGGAAGTGTTCAGACACAGGGAAAATACATTTAGCAAAATACTTTTTCTTTATAGCTTCTATGACTTGTTAAAAAGTTCTAAATTTTATGTATAGTCTCTCAGTATCCTTTAGAGTGAAAGGGGTGAGACTGACATGAGAGAACCTTGGAAATGCCCGAGCTAGTTTTTCAGAAGTCTTGTTATGACTGTTTCATACTACCTTTAGAATGGCTTTCTGCCTTTACCAAAGGTTGCTTTGAATAAAGACTTGGAATTTAGCTGGCTTATAGTGGACTAAAAATTTCTTCTTTTGTAACTCTTGGATTTTATTTTTTCTTACACAGATGAGATTTTTAGGTGCTGATAATAAATTTGAGGCTGGGATGTATATCTAATAATTTCAGTGGATAAATGTTCCTCACTCTGTGCATGCATGGGAGAATATAAGCAAGCTTCTAGAAACAAATTCAGCTGCATCTGCCCTCTGTGGTTTCTGCGATTATTTTAGTGTATGGAGCTCTTAAGCAGTACTGTATAACTTTCTAAAACGTGGCTAAAATTGAATGGAATATATAACCTGCAGTTATTTTATAGGAAACAAAGAATTTGCATACAAGATTTAAAAAATAAAAAAATCAAGACGACTTCAGTTTCTTAAAGAGCAAGAAGGGCATTATGACTCTTCAGTTAAATTGAGACTCCCATATAGCAGTCTGTGAGCTGGGGCTGCGATTTAAAATGGTAACTAACGACACTTAATAGTAGATGTCTTAATAATTGTACTGGTCTAGCTTCTACATAAATACTAAGGTGAGGGTGAACATTTTTGGTGGCTGATAGAATCTTAACTCTAGCTTTTGTAAACTAGTACAGTAAATACTATCAGTTATGGGAAGAAATGGCCCAAGACGACTGACTTATGTTCCATTGATCAAGATGCAAAGCAAAACAAACCATCCAATTCAGAAATAGCTACCAACTGCAAAAAGATTTGTTTGGGCCTAGCAAAACAGGTGCTATAGCATTCATTTTCTTTTGTTTGCTTGATCACTGGAATTTTGTTAACTTGAATGCATGTCTTTCACTTAATTGGGTCATGTTTTTTCTAAAATTTAAATTTTTCTTCTTCCTATAGCCCTGCCATAGGACAGGCTGAGGCAGAGTCTCAGTGTTGCCCTGTTCAGTCTGAGGCAAGTGGGATTTATTTTATTCATTCTGGGGGCTTTCACAGCTTTATGGCTGTTGGATATTTATGTCCCCAAACTTGCAGCAAGTTTGGTGAAGGCCCCTAAATTTATTTTAAGTTAGGTTTTTTATTCTCCTTTGGTAGATGGGCTCTATATTAATATTTATCCTTTTATTATGGTTGTATTTTTAAGAGTCTTAGGGGGAGGGAACATGTTTTAAGATGGATGCGTACCCTTTATTTTAACGGAACACATTTCCTTCAAGGCTGCTCAGTTGTCCCTCAGCCACACTCCCCACACACACGCTCCCCCTCTTCCCCTGCATTGCATTTGTGCTGTATTTGGTTTTGGATTTGGTAATGTGACTGTGTGTAGTCTCTGAACTAGTGGCATGTATATATCAATTACTAATGTTTCCTCTTCAGGGGAGATGTATCTATCCACGTGCTTAAAATATTTAGGTTTTAATTAGTAAGTGACATTTACAGTCACAAAATTGTGTAGCCTAAATTATAGAATACAGTTGTTTTCGGAGGAGATTAAGATGTTAGTACTGCTGCATATGTGAGCTGCACCACAACAAATATTAATGTAGAGCCCTATGAAGAAATAAAAGATTCAAGCTGGTAAAGTAGAGTAGAAGAATGAGAAATGGAAGCTGCAGATCTGTCAGTTTGTCAGATTCCGGGAAATCTTTTCCTCAATCTCTCCAATACACCAACCTTCACAGTATTTTGGCTATTGCAACAACACTGAAAGCCATAGCACTTTTTGGAAGCCTATTTTGTTGCGTGTTCAGAATTTGCTTAGGTATATGTTTATCTAAAGTTCCTTCTTTCACACCAGCAAAAAATTTTACACTTTGTGGAGGAAAATCAGCTTTAGAATGTTGCTGCCTACTGTGTTGCAGATACATTGATTTCAAATGCTTGAGGTTGGTTAAAGACAACTTCAACTCAGAAGAACAGCTTTTGTCAAGGAGATCTGTCAACAGAGAAATAGAAAATTAAGAAATGTCGGAAGTCAGGTTTTTTGGCCTTTTTTTTTTAACATTTTTGAGATACTTCTAAAATTTATGCTGAGCATAGCCTTGCTTCATTTCCTCAAGAGTTTGTGAAGTAATGACTCCCAGTGTGACTTCCAGTAATCTTATCTGAAGGATAGAGCTGTGTTTCTTAACTTAAGAGTGGATTTCACATTCCTGTTGCACTTTTTTTTTGTTTTGGTTTGGTTTTTTGGTGGTTGCTTTGTTTGTACTCTACCCTTTGCACTTTTCCTGTGGAAGCCCCTCCCACCCCCAGCTGTCTAGATCGACTGGAAAATTCACATGTCCTCTGTTAATTGCTTCAAAATTATTATTGAGCATGGCATTGCTTTTCTAATTCTCATTTTGGTACCACCCTTGATAACAGTGAAGATGAGAACAACACGATACACTATTGCAATTAATATTTGTTTCACATGTTTAGTCCACAGGAGCATTTATTTGTCTTAGTTCTTATTTTCTTAAAATGTCTAAGGAAATGATTTAACAAAACCCAATATGCAGTGTGGCTCCTACTTTTTGCTTTAAGAATCTGAATCTCCTAGGAATTCAAAATGAAAAATAAGTACATTTTAAATGCCTGATACTGAACTTTGTTATCAATTTCCATTTCAGACTGATGCAGCACTAGGTAGTTTTTATCCAGCTACTGATACACAGCTTGTCATCGAGCACCGAAAGCTAATATTCAGATACATATGCTGTCTTGTGTGCTCTGCAGTACCCTACTTAGATCCACACTTGGGTTCTATCTCATAAATTGATAGCCTGATGAGAACTAAAAGTTGCTTTGATCACTTTTTGTTGAAGATAATTAGGTTTGGCATGTTGTGGGGGAAAAAAATAGTCTCCAAAATGCAGTTCCTCTTTCAAATGTGTCCTTGTTTAAGCTCAGGATACTAACACTGTGGAGTAAATGAACCAATTCTTTGTGTTTTGGCATGTTTTTTTGAGCAAAACATAGCATTTCTCAGCACTGCATTGCTGTAGATTTTTTTTTTTTTCCTTGAAGCTGCTTTTAGACAATTCCAAGAAGGTTCTACTTCTGAAAGATGCATTGTGCATTAACCTTAACACATTAAGGTGTTTCTGTGTGCATTAAAGAGGGGATTGACTCTGGGTTTCCCTGCTACACTGCAAATACAGCTTGTGATTTCTGGTGTGTGGTTCACATGTCCTGCGCTTCTGCCCTTTACAGTCCTGTCCTTTCCATAGGTCTCTAAAGGCCTGGACAGGACAGGTTTTTTTTGTTCCCTCTTTGGGAGTTGGTAGCCTTAGCACATTACATTCCTGTTACTCTCATCTCTTACCACACACTGATGTTTTTCCTTAAATTTGCATCAAGTAACGATGCGCAGTTTTCTTTTGCTTTGTGTTTTGTCCTTAAAGACACATGTGCAAATGCTGCCATAATGGCTTGGTGACTTTTGCCAGGAGTATCTTCTCAGCTATTAACCCAGCTGGCCTGTCATCCCTTTTAAAACAACTTGTCAGATTCTCATCTAGAGCAAATGGTTCATCTTTTTGTGAAGTTCTCTGAGTAACATTTTCCTTCCTGCCTCCTCGTGTGGATCTAAGGGGGAGAGTCGAAAGAAAAGAAATGTATCCTGTAACTGAGCTGTCTTTATTCTGAAGGGCAGCAGTGTGTTTTAACTGACACTCCAGAGTTGCAGCTCTCAGTACTGCAGCAGTCTGTATCTCACACGTTGTACATCTCGCTCTCTGTGGAATTTCTTCTATAACAATCGTAGTATGTGACTTGACTTTATAGACACTAGTTGGAAGTAGGTCTTGAGGAATTAGGGTTTTTTAAGCTTAAGTAGAGGTGTATGACTTTTGGTAAAGGGCAAGAATTGCTGATACCCTGCTAAACTGGGTGAATTTACACCCGCTGCTGTTAACGAGAGAAGTGAATGAGAGGGGCAGCAAAAAAAGAACGTACCATGCATGAAGTTTTGACTTGCTTTGGAATTGTGTGATGAGCTCATAATGTGTTCTGTGCCTTAATGAACACTGTAGCACATAAATGAAGAATAGATTACTTCCAGCAGAACTCTGAAGTAGTATGTATACTTGCAGTCAAAATAATCAGACCAGTGAAATAATGGTGACTGGGTTCTATAAAAGTGCAGCTATCAGTGACTATCATATTTAAATGTAATAGTTGGGATAGGTAGATACTAGTTGAGAGTAAGAAAAGTTTTGAGGCAGCCTTTGAAGGTATCAAGATAGAATTGAAGGGACTCTGAAGTGTAGTGTATTTAACAATCATTTTGAAGTTCTGAAAAGGCTTTGTGCTTTCTTGCATACTGTAAACAGCAGCTTTATGTGTCTTTTGATTGTCAGAGCACAGCTTCTCATAAAGGCTCTACTAGAAGAAGTGTTGGTGGATCCTGTTGTCTAGTCAATGCATTTTGCTTTTGTCCTGTGAAGGTCTGTCAGAAGGAGCCAGGCACTTTAGCGCTGCTTTTGCAGCCAGCCGTGTCCTGTCTTGAACCACAGGATCCAGGGTGTTACCCTGAGCTGTTTGTTTGTTCTGAGCATCCTGGTGAGTCAGTGCTGGCTGTCCCTGGGGTGGGCTGTATTTATACACCTTATCACCATTGTAAATAGGGAGGTGCTTGCATCTCCTGAGCAAGTTTACAATAACTTGTTCTTACGGGCTTTCTTGCAGTAGGAACAACCAGCAACAAGGACGATGAATTTACCTTCTCCATAGCATATTTTAAGGTTTTTCTTTCTTGGGGATTTGAAGTTAAAAAGCTTTGAGAAAATAGTAGAATTTTAATGCCAGTATCATCTTAACTAAAAACAAAACACAACTTTGAGAACTTGAGAACTTCCTTAAAAACTTTTCACTAGCAGTTGACACACATCTCTTAGCTCCTGCCTTAAACCAGACTCTCACTTTTGACATCTCAAATTTTACTTAAATTTTGCCTAAATCTTAGCCATGTTCCCAGGTGCTATTCAGAAAGGGATGTGTGTAGAATTTCAATCTCTGCTGCCCTCAGTACCCAGTATGTGTAAATGGTTTTTGCTAACAGCAATTTTGAATTACCAGAAATTAAATCCATAAAACTGAAGAAAGCTATTTTGCTGTCTCCTGACTTAGGAAATTATATCATGCTTTTAGATAAAGGTGTCATGTGGAGCTTTTTTCTTTTTCTTTCTTTCTTTTTTTTTTTTTTTGGGTCGTTTTTGTTTTTTGGTTTTTTGTTTGTTTTTGTTTTGGTTTATTTTTTGCTTAGAGTTCTTTGCATACCTGTTACTTGCGCTGAATTCTTTAGCTTCTTTCCCATAACTTCTTGTGGAAGAAAATACATTTTGTTCTTTCATTTGTAAAGTCTAGAATAAGAAAACACATTTTGAGACTGTTTAATGAAGGAACCTGGCAATGTAAGTATTGTGATTTCCTTTGTTTGTGATAGGCAACAGGATTACTTTGTTAAACTTCTGGCTTATGTATGCAAAATATCAGAAAAATAAGGGCAAATTGAAAGTAGTTTTTGTAGTTGCCTTTACTTCATATGCTTTTCTTAAGCAACAAATTGCAGTAATTGAAGTTTGGCAGCTTTTTTAATGAAAAACTAAATTATGGGTTAAACTCCTTGGTTTAATACAATTTGTGTTTCTGTTAACTAGCAGCAGAATTTCAGCATTTGCTACTTACTGGTAGAGAAGAAAAAATCCACAGCACTGCCAGTACAGGTTAGTTTTATCTGTAAGTACCTGTTGTTCCTATTTGAAATAATTTGTTCAAATGATACCACTTAAATCCATGAGGGGAATTTTGGTCTCTGAAATGTGAATGTATCTGTTACCTACTACTGTTTTCAGTAGTGAGTGAACATCTAGATTTTTTTTTTAAGATCTGTAATGCTTGTAACTACGCTGGTGAGTAGGTAATAATCTGCAAGCAATTTTAAGGAAAATTTAATGTGGAACCTTAACAAGTAGCCATCGGTGTTACTGAAAAGTGTGAAGGTCTAAAGTTGAAGACACTTCAGAAACATGCCTGTTCTAAAAGAGGCTGTTTTATCAGTGAACCAATTACAGGGCACAGTATTTATTGTGTTGGGGAATAAGCATTTCTGTTTATAAGAATCCATAGCAGTATTGTAATCTTTCTTCCAATTTTCTTTAGCTGTTGCTAATTACTGTCTCCTACCTACAGATTCTTACTTTGTTAGGCCTGTAAGCCAGGAGCTTGTTCATCTCTGAATTTTTTTTTTTTGTTAGCCCATTTCAGCACTTCAGAGGCTATCTAAAAATGTGGTTTTGCCCAGCTGTTTTATCTTACTCCAGTTACTGCTCTGCCTCTTTTTTTTTTTCTTTCCATATTCTTGGGAATCTTCATATTTTGTTTTTATTTTATAGAACATTTTACACCTTAAAAGAAAACAGGAGAGATTCTTTGTGAATTGATAAAAGATGCAGTCTTCAGAACAGCTGCATACATTTATTTTTAAGCTTGGTGTTCCTCATCTCTACATATCAGCATGGGAGATGGAAACTTCCTGTGCTGTAGCACATAGCATAGTTTCATGACTGGATGAGCTGTAAAGTTCTCTGCACAGTTCTCTTCTTAAAGTCACGTTTTCACACAGTGAATTTGAGGGGCTTTTGGCATCTTTGATGGATAATTGTATGAAAACTAGGTATTGGAAAGATTATATACTAGTAGAGTAGCTAAACAGACCCTTTAGTTTTGCCAGCTCATTTGAATGGTTCAGAGTAGTTTCACGAGTGACTTGATGCTTCCAGCAATACTGCTTATTTTAGAATTTTGAAATCTGCAACACTGCAGAATTCATCAGACTAACAAAGTTTCAAGAGGATTGTATCTTTGCAGGTTTTAGAATAGTCACACTTGAAGCCTGTGTCCTGGCTTCTTGCTACACCAGTTCTGTACTAAATTGCTTGCCTGCAAAACTAGCTTCTTGCAAATTGTTGAACAATGTTGCATAGGTGTTTCTCCCTAGAATGAAAAAAATAAGTATGGTTTAATAAAACTTGTAACTTACCTTTGCCTGTATTTCTTAGATCTTAACGGTAGATGTGCATGAGCAGTAGGGATACCTTTCTCTGAGGCCGTTATCCAGTCAACAGAACATATGCAACTTTCAACTTCTGTGGTTGACCCTACTTGATACTTAATGCAGTGCTCAGTAATAAGTTGGAATGAGTAACTGATTGCTTTTGGTTGCTGAATTACTTTGTGAAATCTCAGTTTTGACAGCGGTTGGATGCTGACCTGCAGCTTGGCAATCAGTGGCAATAACTGAAGGGGAGTGGTGTTCTCTAGTGTCTTATCAACAGAAAGTATACTTGTCCAGGGAAGATCCTAATACAAACTCTGGCAGAATATCATCTCTTTGTGAAAGTTTTTACGGTAATTAATTACAGTACTTTTTGGTAGAATTAGATTTGGGTTTTTTTTTTGAGATGGCACTAAAACAATACTAGGAATCCGAGCTTTCATAACCAGGTGAGCAGTCTGAAGTTGTAGCTTAACTTCTGATACTCTGTTAGAGCAGCTGTCCAGTCAGTGTGGCTCAGAAGTCTTCCCTCCTGATTCTGAGATGGTGCATATGGAACAGTGAGTCATTTCACAGTTTCCTTTAGACTTCTCTTCAGTGACTCCAAATCACCCCTCCAGAGACTGTGATCACTGTGCAGCGAAGCCAGGCTCCAAACTGGTTTTGGTACCTTCTTAAAGTACCTTAAAGCATGTAATTGATTTGTCCCCTCTCAGTAGCTGTATATCCACAGAAGTTAGTTTGCTATGAAGGGATTTCTTTTATTTTTTTTTTTTTTGTAACCTGATACTGCTTTTGTGTAGGTGGTATGAAAGGGATGGGATCATTGATCTTTTTCAAAAGACAGGTGGCAAAATACTGATGCTGAATTTAATTCAAGAGAGACTGGTAAGTATGTGCATCACTTTAATGCATGCAAATAATAGTAACAGTAACTAGCTTAATTTTATAGCATCCAGTTTACAAAGAAGATTCAAAGAAAAGATGGAGCTAACATCATTTGCATCTGTTAGGACCCTTTTATGAACTGTATACTTCAGGAGTGGATCGTTACACATACGTCTGTAATGTGTGTCTACCACTTTGTAACAGTCTCTGATTAAACAGAAGTGAACCACTGTTTCTGTGTATTTTTTTTCTCCTCTTGAGGACCTTTTTAAAATATTATTGCCAATATTTTTGTTAGCTCTTCCAAAGTGTAAGTATGAAATGCACCTTCCCTCCTGTTACAGCTGAGTAACTTTGTACTAGTTCTCTTGATTGTCTGTAAACTGTAAAAACTCCTTCATATGAACTTTGTCTTGGCGGGGGGGGGGAAGCATGGAGGAAAAGTATGTAACAGCATTTTCATAAGATGTGATAGAGAGGGCATGCTGTTAAGTGATCTGTTCTAAACCCATTTAGAGCAAAACGCTGGAGAGATGAGGTAGCTTTGAAGGTGCATGTCCTTGCTACTCCCATCTGCAGGATGAGAACAGATTACTCTGCTAGGCAGGTTAGTCTCACTTAACTACCACTGTTTACTCATAGATTCATTTCTAAAAGGTGATAAAAAGAAGATAAATCCATGATTTTAATGCTACACTACCTGGAACAATTCACTGTATTGTGTAATGAGGAGAAGCCTAACAGTAAGTACAGGACCCTTTGGGGAGATCTTAGGGGGCATTTGAAAACCAGGGGATCTCCTTTGTTCTAAAAGCTGGCTAGAGACTGTCCTGTTAAAGCATGTGTTTGATTTATTGGACTTTTGGGGAATTTAAATATGACTGGGTAAAGAATAAGATGGATGGGTCTGTACTCTCTGCCCTGGGAGCCTCAGGAGCTGGTTTTGGAACAGACCCCAAGTACTAGTCTGTTTATGCTTTTTTTTAAACCTTGTGTTTTCTGCAGGGTGCAAGTGGAGGTTGGTGTTCATAATACCCTGATGAGGTAAAGAGTTTGTCTCTAAGCCTTTAGTTTCTAAGGTAGAAATGGGTATCAAAAGCAAGACCATGGTCTACTTTGCTGTTGTGTCTTTGTTGCAGATGAGTGTTGTAAATCACTTCAGTCACTTGCCACGGAATCCTGATCTAGATCCTGTCAACTGCTGATGTGCGCAGGACAGGTTTGGGTCACTCAAATAATCACTGTCAAAGACAGTAGCAAAAGTGACTTCTAGTACTGCTTTGTAAAAGCGTGACTGTAACAGAGCTCAGCAGCAAGGTTCCCTGTCAGTACATGGCAGAAACACACAAAGGGAAATGGAGCTGCAATTGGGTTACTGATGTTACACAGCAATTGGGAATGAAAGGGGTGCAGCTGAGTCATAAGATTCAGAACAGACCCTCTTGCGTTTGTAGCCAAGACAGGAACACGATACTGGCTGGAGCTGACATTTCAGCATGGCCCATGCAGGCTGCACCACTCCAGTCTCCCAGGTTGAAGGCAAGGGAAGGAGGTAAGTGCTTCCTGGCCTGCAGTCACATACTTCATTTCTGCTTCCTGAGGCCAGAAAGCAAAGGCTCAGACTAGCTAGAATAATTTTTGGTTTCACCCTGTTGTTCTGAATTCACAGTGGCTTCCAATTCCTTTTACAGTTTTTTCGCTGTGCCCAGATCTGAAGTTGGAAAAGCAAATCATACCTTGCTACTGTTAGAACTGCATCTTCAGGTAGGGTAACTAAGCTCATGTAGAAATGGTAATTCTTCCTAAAGGTTGTGTGTTAGTTTAAAACTTAAGCTATATAGCAGGTTTTCTGGAAATTTTAGTGTCAATATAGTATCAAACAATGACAAACTCAAAGAATAAAAGGCAGCTTTATTATTAGAAGCTTAATGTAACACAATGGTTGTGTGCTGATAGCAAACTCGCTTGCATTTTTCAAATTAGTAAAGCAGGCTAGACAAAGACTGTTTCCGAGCATGGGTACATAGAGTAGACAAACTTGAGCCTTGAACTATGTGGACACTTCTTGAGTAACACTGCAAAAGACATTTCACCAAGTGCAGGAATCATTAGGACTGTGCAGTCACAACAGCACTTGTAATCTTCTCTGTCAACAGTACCTAATTGCTGACATGTCTCTGCACCCTTCTCCAGATACAGACATCTCTAGAATGGTTTGTAATAGTTACATGGAGAAGCAATGTAAGAGTCGTGTAAAAGTTGAGACCTGTTTTGGGGTTTTTTTATCCTTATGTTTGCAAATTCAGCTTAAAATCCCTGTGCAGTCCACTTCTTTTCAAGTGACAGTGGATAATTTCAGTGCTGTCTCCTCACACAGCACAGTAGTTACTGTTCATGTACTAAACACTTCGTGATTTGCCAATAGGCGAATTGTTTTCAACCTCAATATTGAAGGCAACAAGACCATTAAATGAAAAGCCTAAATAAAAAGTCACATTTTCATTTCCAAGAGGCACTGAATCACGATGGAGTGGCAAGATGGGGAGCTCCTTCATGTGACCACGTATAAATACATTTCTGTCCTTGGTCCAACCAGAAACTCTTTTGAGAATTCTGTGAATGCTGGCAGTATTCCACACAGTTCCATGTAGCCACTTCATTCTCCTTTCATCTAAGGACCCAGTAATTAATTTATCAATTCTAGTTTTTTGCACAATCTTACCTAAGCCATAACCCTTTCCCAGAAAAAAGTGAGTGTAGATTCTTTTCTTTCTGGTAGGAACATCTTTCATCTTGAAGTCATATAAACGTTTCAGGGTTTGAAGAGCTGAGTTTAGAATTTCATCTTTATCTGGATTGGGCTCTTTGTCTAGCGCATCATCTGGCCAGTACAGTAAGGTGAGCAAAAAATAGGCACTTGCTGGGAATGGTCTTTTTCCTTTAAAGAATCTTGCGCTGAGTTCACGAAGAGTTTGCAGGGGAAGAAGTTTGGCTGATCCTGGTGCTAAGCATGCTAGTGTGATGTGGCACAAAATGTAATTGATCAGGTCAGTGTCATCCAGCCTGTCCCTTTGTGGGTTTTCTCTGTAGAAACTAAGGATCTTTTCCAGCTTTTCAGCTGACCTGTTCTCTTTCTTATCTGTTAAGAATGACAGGATATTAGTGACATTACCTCCACCACTCTTATAAATAGTCATGCGTCTCATCAGCTGGCTCTCAAGGCTGCTGTTGCTGTCCTCCATAAGTGATGCTGAGATGAAGAATCTGGCATACACCTCAGACTGGCGTTTTAGCCATTTTCTGGGATTATAAATTTGTTCTTCCTTTTCATCTTTTTCATCATCTTCGTCTTCCTTCTCTTGGTTTTTATCTGTTTGGAAATAACTTAAGTCTTCTGAAATCCATTCCAGAGCATTGTACAGGTTCTGGCGTAGGCCTTTTAAGCGGGAGTGAAGCCTTCCCCATGTTTCTTCAATGTCTTTAGGAATGTAATCTGTCATCAGGTATTTCACAAGCTCAGAATATTCCCCCTCTGGACTTCTGCGAAATACGTGGATTGTGGACAGAAATCGAAGAAGACGACATCCTACTTCTACTTCTCCAAAATAGCCAGCATTGTTCATGCTCTCACGTTCTGCTTTTGCAGCCTGTTGTGCAGCCCTGAAGCATTTCATAGCTTTAAGAGCAATCTCTATCTTTTGAATGATGCTTTCAGGAGTGTCTTCCTGTGTTGATTTATCCACAGTGAAACTAAACCATTTCCTGTAGACTTGACCTTCTGTGTCTAAAATGTAAGAATCATTTGGCAAATGGAATTTTGCAACCCCTGCCCAGTACTCTGCATCTGTAAATTTTTCATTGGTGTAATGCAGCCTGGCAAGCTGCTGGGCAAAAAAGGGATCTTTTCCAAGGAGTTCATAGGCAGCTTTTAAAACAGCTATGGCTTTTTCACAGCCCTCAGCTTTACAGACGTGTTCAATGAAGGGGGAGAAGAGAGTGTCAGTACTGTCACCCTTGCTTCTTTTGTCACGTCGAATGAACAGATCTCTGATGAACTTTATGAATTCCTCTCGTCCAAATCTGTTGTCAAAGAGCATCTTTTCCTGAAGAAGTGTCATTGCAAGTTGACTTTGAGGTTCATTTCCTGAAAGCTGATGCAGAATTTCTTTTGCAACCAGACAGTGTATTATCCGAACAGATGAAATAAAGGTGGTACTTTCCCTTAGCTCAATAAAAATCATTCTTGCTTGTTCACTCAGGTGACTTTTGAAATCGTACATTCTTGATTTCCTTTCTGTATAGACCCGCAGTCCCAGAAAAGCCTCACAGTGGGACAAGGAAACATAGGAATTAGGTACATAAAAATTAAGCAAAGCTACATAACGCATCAAGCATGTATCACGAGAAGAACGGTCTATGTCTTGCAATATGTGCCCCACAAAGTCACTCACATAGGTCTCATTGAACTCCTCACACATCAAAACAAATGTAAGTATGAATTCTGGCTTGATGTCTTTCTGTCTCAGTTTTTCTAATTTAGTTTTGAACAGACTTTTCTCTGAGTCTGTCAGCTTGTGAGTGACAGCAACTGTGTCAAGTGGAGAAGCCCTGCAAAGCCTCTCGGGGTCGTTGGATCGTCTGCAGCACATGAGGATGAAGTAAGGTCTGGGGGAACTGATTTTCCTACTTGTTACAGCATCCATTAACTCGGTCCTTAGTTCTTCTAGAAAGTCTTCATCGTAATCCTCAATCAGAAGGAGCGTGGGAAGACAGTGACTGATTTCTTTTTCTTCATAATCTCTAAAGGCAAGTGCATGCTCACAAACAGTTGCGGGTGAATATGAGGCTTTGACAACAGCACACCTTAAGTCCTTTCTTCTTTTCCATAGGACTTGCCGTGCTATTGTGCTTCCACCACTTCCAGGATGGTGAAATATTTTTAGTTTAGCCACAGAATAGTTGAGTCCACTTCCTCGTAAAATGTCATCTAGGAGTTTGCTGACATCCTTACAGGCTTCACGTTCAATGATTTCCCCGCAGCGTCTTTTATCAGCAAGCCAGAAGTTTTCCCAGATGATTTTTTTCCCTCGGTAAAAATTTTGTTCTATTTCTTGTATTTCTTTTTCGGTCAAAAAATCTAATTTGATATCATCACATTGGTCAACACAGAGGATTTCTAGGGAAAACAGTTTCTCTTCTTCCAGCAAGGGAAGTGTACACAGGCCCCTCGTGGAGACTGGGAGGTGTCTGGGTTGTGCTGTAGAAGGCAGCATTCTTTGAATGGTGGCATTTACATGACTTAGTTTCATACCCACAATACTGCATTGTTCTAGTGTCTCAATGCTGCAGGATGCCTGAGCTAGATTAGCCCACTTCTCATAATTTTCTCTGGACTCTGCAATGCAAACAATGTACTCTGTGCCGTTCATCTCTGTGTAGAATTCCTGAAAAGTGTCCACAAGGGGTTTCTGCACTGGTGAGAGCAATAGGAAAAGCACGATGAAGGACCCCTTTGGCAGGATTTCGTCACAGATACGAGTAATTGCTTTCTTAAGGTATTTTTTTTTCGTTCTAATCCATGTATTTTCATCACAAGGACTTTCATCCCCGAGGAAGTCACTGCGCCCGTTGCAGAATATCCAGCTGGTCTGATCAAAGAGGCACAAATGTTTCTGATAGGGAGGGTTGCCAGTCTTGCTTTCGCTGGAAAAATTCTGTAACATGTAAGACCTTGTCGTGTGGTGTTCTTGGTATTTCTTATGCAGCCCTGACGTGCTAGAATCTTCATCAAAGTCAAAGACACAGAAAATGTTGAGGTGCATTAAAAAGTTGATGTGGTTCAGATTATCCTTTTCACATCTGTTTGTGACAAGGATGTACCGTAGGGAATCGTCCATGTAGTTTTTGCCATCGTTTAGTAGAATTGACAGCTTTCTTCCTAGATTTTGAGGTATGTCTGTGTGCACTTCTGCACGGGAGAGCTCAGCTTGTTCTCTTTGAGTATCCCTGTCTTTCAACTCTTGAATGAAAGTAGCTAGCTTGTTGCGCTCGACAGGTTCTGACTTGGCTCCTAGTCTCTGATAGAGCTCTCGGCTTTTTGTCACAATCACCTTCTGGTTGTCATTGTATTTTGGCAAAGACACCTCAAAAAATTTATTCTTTACTATACTGTATCTTGGTTCGATGTCAACTTCCACCACAAATCTTTGTTCCTCAGAGTCTTTTGAAATCACTTCAACAAAAACGGGTGGGTGTATGCATTTCCTTGCAGTTTCTTGTAAACTTTCACAAAAACACTTTTCTATATAATCCAATGCATCAACGTAGTGTTCTCGCTCTTTGACCTTCACGCCAACGATCTGCCCGTGTCTCCAACCCTTGTCCTCAACGCTGTCCATGACACCGAAATGTATGGTGCCGTTTGTGCGAATGTTCATGCAGGCTGATGCGAATCGTATCACTTCACAGGCAAATTTTGACTGCAGTTGATTCTTGTTCAGTTCTGCAGCAGTGGCAAAAGATTTGTATTCATGGCAGGGAGTGATTAAGTCATTGACTCCTGATTCTGGAGCAAGAACTCTGTTTTTCACGTATTTGAAATCAGCATTCTGACTTCTAAAGGGCCGACAGTTGCTGAGCTGTAAAGTTTCGGCAGTACTTCCACGTTGGGAGTTGTTACTTTGCCTCCTACCAGAAGGAGGAGCTGTTTTGTCTCTGGTGGTTTTATCTGCTGGACCTGGACCACAGCTGTCTCCACTTGAAGTTTTTTGAGTGGAGGCATTTCTGGGTCTTACTGGACCTGTTTGTGCATCAGTTCCATCAGATGTTTTGCTGGTGGAAGGCTTGGCTTGATATGTGTGTTCCTGTAGGTGCCAGAGTTGGTTTCTCTTGCGGATAAGTATGTGGATCTGGCCTCCCTTCATACCTATGCCTTTGAGGAAAGCTTCGTCCAGTTCCATTAGTACTGGGCCTGTCACTTCTTCTGCATGGAGCTTTTCTACATACTCTTTCTTGATTCCAGTAGATTCTAACCAATGTTGGACATGGTTCTCATCCCACTCATTCACAGGTATTGTTCCATAATCTAGAAGTTAAAATCATGTGTTAGTGATACAAACTAAAAATGTCACTGTGCATGGCAAGACATTGTAATCCTTGCAAACCTGGCCACACTCAAGGCTGGAGTGTTGCCTTTCTACCTGTTACTGTGAGAGGTTGTGTCTTTAACTTTTCAAGTATGTCACAGAATCAGAGAATGTTTGGGGTTGGAAGGGACCTCGAAAGATCACCTAGTCCAACCCCCCTGCCTGAGCAGGATCACCTAGAGCAGGTCACACAGGACATGTCCAGGCAGGTTTGGAATGTCTCCAGAGGAGGAGACTCCACAACCTCCCTGGGCAGCCTGTTCCAGAAACCATGAAGAGGGTTTGTAAATAATCCCCAAAAGGAGTCATGGAAATAGCCCAAGATGTTTTCTTGAAGGGAATGATGTGATAAGGTTATGGGAACTGACAGGGGCTGAGTGCTCTAAACCGGAGAGGTCTAAACCTGCTTGGCTGTTTATTTTCTGCTAAATGAAGATCGCATGGATACAAACCATAAGGTGATGTTAAGTGTACCAATTAGATCCCCACTAGAGATGAACCCTTAAAATTCAGGTATTGAAAGCAAATTACTAATATAAAATACAAATTTTCTGAAAGTGACACATACCCATTGCCTTTGGTGAGGGAAATCCTGCAGTTACTGAACAAAACCCTAGGGAAAGGAAAAAATAACCATTTTCAGAGTCACACCTGAGTCAGCTTGAACACAGCAATGTTATTTGCTCTGTTTTCCCAACTTCCTCCCCCCCTTTTTCGTCCAAGGTAGTTTCAGTACCTCTAAAAGCCCAGTCTTGCCAGCTGCACTGCTTCCGTACGCCTGTACTGTGTGAGGGTGGTTGTTTCTTCTGACACATACGGGGGTGAGGGAGATGGGGTTTCACTGGGGGAGCTGCTCCTGTTGGGTGCTGGAGAAAAGGTGGCCTAACACTACTGTCTCCCCCAGGGTGCACAGTGTCTCATGCTTTTTATCACACTTTTTCATTCACAGTCCCTGTTTTCTCCCATGTTTTTGCAAATACTCTTTCCCTTTCTCCTTCTATTTTTCCACCTCTGTTCTGGGGCTCCCTGGCTGTCCCATGGAGCAGTTCACCTCACTCTCCCATCCCAACAGAAGATTTTCTTTAGTAGGCTGCTCTGATACATAGCATCCCCTGCCTTGCTCAGGCTCTGTTTCTGTGGGTAGAGAAGTGGACAGAGCAGGGATAGTCTGGTCTGTACTGCAGGAGGACAGATGTTAAACAATCCTGTTCAGCGTGACACTGGGAATGTTGATAGATGGTACATGGTGAACAGCAACCATCCTTGAGCTGTGCACTAGCCAACAACGCTCGCAGCGAAAGGGCCATGGTGGTGGTTTTCTTACTGTAGGCAGGCAGCTCAACTCTGCTGGTTGCGCAGGTGGCCACAGCTCAGCCAGCTCCATCCCTGCAGCTCGTGGTGGTACAACAGTGACACTCGGAGCTTCTGCATTCAAGTGTAAAGGTGCAACCAGCACCCAAGGCAGGTGTGGGCCTGTGTGAGCTCCCCCCAGTCTGAGGGAAGGCGACAAGCATCCCCAGGACCACGGCTTGGCAAGAGGTGAGTTCAACAGACGGTGGCCGCCAGGGGAGAAGCCTGGACGGGGGTTAGGAGAATGGAGAGGCTAGAAAAAAAAACTGTGTACCAAGTCTGTATTTGCCAGTTAAGCACCTGGTTAGTGCTGTCAAAAGCCTGTGGGCTGCCTGGGGTGCCACCATGGCATGTAGTTTTGGTTTGGGCAAGTTGTGGGCTGCTCCGATGTGCCACAGGTGTAAGCAGATCCCTCGAGTACACGTAAAGAGGCCGCTTGCTTCAGTTGGAGACTGAGTCCCACTGAAATCCAGTGCAGGCTCGGCCGAGCAACGGGGCTAAAGCTGTCCCTGACAAACTGGCCTTAGTGCCTTCGGCTGCCACACCCTGTCCCAGGGCTGTGCCCGCAGCATGACTTGAGAGCCTCCTGCACTTTCATTTCTGCACCAGCTGACGTCAGCTGGCGTTTCAGGAGAAAATGAAACTTAATGGGGAATAGAAACTAAGGGTGGAGGCTGGGGGGGGGGGGGGGGGGGGGGGGGGGGGGGGGGTAGTGCAGCCAGGGGCTGCAGAGGCTGGTGATGATGGGGTCCTGCTGTCACCAGGTTCTCAGCAGTTTGGGGCGGGGGGGGATTGCCGGGGGGCTTGGTGGTCCCCGCAGCCTGTGTGTGCTCCTGTAGGGGAGGGGCATGTGCAGCTGCACAAGTGGCAAGAGATGTTGTGGCTGAGAGGTACCCATCCCCCTGTGCTGCTGAGACAGTCCCACTGGCACTGCTGAGCCGTTCTTTTCCCAGTGGGATTGGGGCAGCGGGGGGCATCAGAGCAGAGAGAGCCTTGGGTCCCTGAGACTGCTACACAGAGAATAATACACACACATACACACTTCCCCCACCCACCTTCCCCATGCAGGACCAGCACGGAGTCTGCTCACCTTGCAGAGCCTGCAGGTAACACCAGCGAGATGTCTGACTGATCCAGCTGGAGAGGACTGTTTCCGAAGGCAGGGAGGGAGGGAAGGTGGGAGCTCCAACCTGGTGGGTGCCAGGCACTGCCACCGCTACCTCTGCATAGGTGGGTGTTGGAGCCCTGAAAGAGTTTCTGCCATGCTGCTGTGGTCGGCTGCCAAATAGTCTGCCTGATATGTGCCGGAACTGCTTTAGACAAACATTCTGGTGAGCCTCCCAAGTCTCCACCCCTTTTCTTGACAGTGCTGTTGCTGGGTGGTGGTGCCTTTGCAATCCAGCTGATACTTTCTGGCGTGGCATGGGGAGGGCCCCTTGGGTGGCTGCAGACTAAGGCCAGGGGCCGTGCCCCACCACGACAGGGTACGTGGGCAGGGAGGATGGTGGGGTTGCTTGGGTTTTTTTTTGAATTGGGCAGATCCATCCTCAAGCCAGCTCCCCCAAGTAACCCCCCCTGCCCCCCAAAGGCAGGCACAGTATGGCTGTGAGGTGCACGCTCCAGCAGACTAAACTGGTTTGCAGGGTTTGTTTTCTTCCTGTAAACCACGTGGCCATTTAGCAACGTCATTTCACAGAAACCATTTTATTTATAGGTATTGCTATACTGCACAGCAGTAGCTTTGCCAAGCAGGAAGAAGGTGTTTGTGAGCGGGCCCCTGCTCTCGGGAGGCAGGATGCAGCCACCGCAGGTCCAGCACGGCAGTAGGTACATTCCCCTCTTGTTCCCCTCGTCCCCTGCTCAGCAGCCACTTCCCTGGGGTTTGAAAGCTGGGTTAAGCCACACACGGCAGCAGTCTGGCTTATTTCCCCAGGCACAAAGCATCACTGAAAGTTGTGTTGTTTTATTTGAGTACAAGTCTTTATTTAATAGACTTATAAAAGAATTTTACATGAGAAGTACAAAAATATGAAATAGGCTTTGAATCTTCTTAGGTAAAAACAACCGTTAACATTGTTCAAGCTTTAGAAACATGTAACTTGCACAGTTGGCATCTTAGGTAAATTGCTCTTTTATACTGTAAAATGAGGGGAAAAAAAACTTCCTGTAAAGTAGCTCCAGAAAAGTATCCGTACGTACCCACTCATACCTATTACTGTCAATAATTTATTCGTTTAAGACACAATGGCAACAGTCACACAACGCTGTAACTTCTCCTTTAATGAATGCCATTGAAAGATGCAGCATCACTTTCCTCTTCCAGTTGTTATGATTAAATATAAACACCAACCCGATTAAGAATGATTTGGCATGCTTTATACTTGTACCGCTGGCATTGTAGTAAAAATTAAATAAATATAAATATGATAAATAAATATATTGTAAAAGAACACCCCACTTATATTAGATTTCACCATTTCTTCATCTTTCACACACACTTAATGCTTTGTCACAGCTTGAGGGCCAACGAAAAGAAATACTGCATCTTTAAAAACACGGGCTCACGTGAATGTCACAGCCACCCCTCCAAACAGAAAAGGGGGTTCCTTTACAGCTTTCTCGCACCCAGTAACCACAGCGCCTCTCCTTTCACTGCTCTGTGCAGCTCACTCTTACCTGTTCAGGGCCTTTTTCCCCAGCACTCCTCTTACCTCGGGCTCTGCCACTGCTGACCCTTTTTCCTAAGAAAGTAAGGAACACGTGCAGCAGATAAATGATTATTGGCCTCTCGCGAGCAGCGCACGGCTGCTGTCAGTGTAGGTCTAGTCTGGTACTGTCACTGGAATCAAGGCCCGTGCAAGCACTTCTGTGAATACTGGCTGATGGACAATGAGGCTTATTTTCAAAGTAGGTAAAACCTTTAACTGAATTTTCAAGTCACTGCTTTTTTAGAACTTCATTGTATCTGCTCAAGTAGGAGGGACTAATTTTCCAGGGTAGTACTGATCAAACAGAAATTGTAGTCTCTTCACTGGTTTTAGGTAATCCCTAAGTGATTCTCTTTACAATCACTGTGGTGTGCATAACACATCACATGGCAGTAGTGCAATGGCAGGTTCTGATGATTTGCTACAAATAAAAGGCTCCTTCTGCTGATCCCAGGCCCTAGTAATTATATGTCAATCACTGTACTTTGATTCTTTGCAGTAAAACACATCAGTTATAAAATCACATACAGTACAGGGATATTGGGGGATGGTTATATCCAGCTTTTGCTCTCCATTTTCACTGTCTTGAGAATAACTCCATCACCAGGATTCTTTGCTTTTCTGAAGTTACCCCTCGTTCCTTGGGCTCCTACCATCTCCTGATCCAGCGCAGGCAGAGGTACAAGGCACTTTTTGGAAGCTTGGTTTCTTCAAAGAAAGACAGAATTCAGCTCTTTCTTTGATCCCACTTTTTCCTGCTAAAGGTAGGCCTGTTTCACAGCCCTGTGCTTGGAATACTGGTCCCGAGAAGAAAGCTCCATCCCTCTCCTCTCAAGCAGTGTCTCCTGCAAGGCTCAGCTCTGCAGAGTCCTGATGATAGTAATGCTGAAACAGTCTCTCTTGGCAGCAGATGCGCATGGCATGGTAGGTGTGCAGGAGCAGGTGAGGGAAACGAGAGGTAAAGTAACACACAAAATCGTCTGGGATGGAGCCCAGGGTCTCCTGCACTTCAGGAGGCAGTTCCCTATAATGGTGCTTCTGTAAAGGGAAAAAAGGGGGGAAAGCTCAGTCAGGGAGTGTGGTCAAGGACCCTCTGTTAATAGAGCAGTCTCTTTTATAGACAAGTGTCTACTTTGTCTTGAAGGTCAAGGTCAGACAGACACAGACTGGCAACAAACACCCAAAGGAGGCAGAGCCCCAGCATGTGTGTTGCTCGGAAAGAAAACCCTCTACCTTATTTCTCATTGCCCTCAGAAGATCCCGGACTGAGCCTCCCTTATACGATCTGAATTTTCGAAGATCTGCAAAAGAAATTACAAGATATCTTTGTGTTTTGATGCAGGTTTAGTTCCTGGCCTCAACAGTGAGGGGTGTGCCCACAGTCCCATACCCATGGGGGTGTGGTTCGATATATTGACTTGTCAGTAAAGTGTTTATTCAAATTGAAGCTGAGTGAGCCAGAACTGAGCCAGTGGTACCCTGGCTTTCCTGTCCTGCCACGCTGCGAACAGCAGCACACACCGGCTTTGATGGCGCGGATGCTGTACTGTCCCTTACCTGTCTGAAGAGGAACAGTGATGTGCTCTCTCCAGTCCATCTTCACCACCTCTCTTCCGCCTCTTTCTAATTGCTTGACGATGGGACCATCTAAAGACTCTTTCTCTATCCGGTCACTAACATCCTGCCAGAAAGATTTTTGGTTAGTGCTAGGTTTATTTCCACGCTTTATCCCAGCAATTTAAAATTGCTGCTTCTAACCACTTACAGCCTGTCCCAATAGTGGTGGTGTTATGATACTCCTTCCATCCGTGACAGTGCAAGGCAGTGGGTTGTGCTTGGGCCTGGGATGCAGAAGTTGCCCAGATGGTGAATTGTTTCACCATCTGTCAAAGCCTTTTCATCACAGAGTAGAAGATAAGGCTGGAGAGAACCTCTCGTGCTCAGCCCCGTCCCTGTCCCTATCAGGACTAAGCACAGTCACTGAAAACCTGCCTGGCACCCTGTTCTCCTGCACTGCTACTGTAGCAACTGGAGACCTTCCTCGCCCCTATTTCAGTTGGTAACATCACACTAGACCTGCTACAAAACATCTTCTGTAAGACTAAGCCAGTTTCTTAAGGACACCACTTTGGCATTACAACTTTGCTTCTTCATTCCTCCCAGTAAGAGTGGGGATTCTGTCACCTCAATCACTGACAAAACTAGGAGGGGCTGAATTCAAGACAGGAAGAATGGCTACGGGGACCCTTAGAACTGAAAGGACAGAAAAGGTCAACACAAACCTGAAAAAACTGGAGCTGTTTTTCTAAACTCCAAAAGAATGGGTGTTGTAGCACACAGCTGGCAGAGGGACGTTTCTGAGGGTCCATGCTTATCATTTGCTCTATTAAATCACGAGCAACTATGTCTTCTGCAAAGAAAAGGGTGATAATTCTTAGGCTGTAAGGAAATCTAATTTTGTACTTCTTTAGAAAATCATTGTGTTCTCTACTTCCTCCACGGCAATCCTGAACAGTAACCCCTTGCTCAAGTACTGCCCTCAGAGATACGCTGGGCAACCACCAGAAAGACATGTTGACTCAGTGTTATTATGAAGATCACAGTTCCACACTTTCCTACCCTTTGAATAGATTTAATAACTCTATAATCAAACTTGCAGGGTTCCCAGAGATGCTGTGGGGTGCTAACTCTAAGAACTTTAGGAGCTTTACTTCAGGAGCACGTTAGGAGTACAACTCTTACCACCGTCAGGCTCGAAGCCACTAGGGTCATAGTTCTGTCACTTTTGTTGGCATTTTAACACCCATGGAACAGTCACTGAATTCTGCAGCTTCACATTTCCCTTGCAGTTCTTACCATGCCTCCCTGCATTTAAAGACTCCAGGCTGTAAGCACCCAGCAGAATGTTGGCTTGTCGCTGGAGAGATTTGCCGAAGGGATGGCTGCCTTCAGAGACCACGTAGTAGAAGACACAGCCAGCTGAAAAGATGTCCACGGTATATGTCTGCAAATAAACATCCTTTAATAGCAGTAACACTTGCCCCTTGCTCCCTCCTCCCCCAATACTTTGATCATCACATGCTGGTGATTTTGCATCTAAAAGGGGAAGACATCATTTCAGAGTAGCACCTTCAGCTGCAAGCCAGCATGAAAGGCCAGGCACCAAGTGCTGTGGGTCTGACTGCAACACCCAGGGGAAAGTTGGACACTTACAGGGTTCTCCTTGCAGTCCTCACTGAGCATCTCCGGGGCAATCCACCCTTCGGTGCCTGGCACACCCGACCGCCGGCTAAAGCTGTGCCTGCCCACTGCCAGCTTCTTGCACAGGCCAAAGTCTGAAATCATTGCTTTGACTTTCCCGTGGGCGTTGGGCATTGAGATGAGGATGTTATGGGGCTTCAGGTCCCTGTGGACTATTAAAAACGCACATTTATCCACTCCAGGCAATCCCAACAATCACAGACTCTTCCATGCATTTCTGTTGTAAACCTTTCACAAGGCTGAACCAACAGCCTAACCACAGAATACTGTAGAGACTCATCACGTTTTTATTCCACCACCACTACTCACCACGTTTTAGACTTGTATCTGAAAATGCAGTGCCCCGAACAAACAGCAACGCCCCACTTTACTGAGCCAGGGCAGCAGAATGTTACAGGTGTCAAAGGACAGCCACTCTTGCTGCCAGCATTAGTTGACATTTCTACAACTCTCTATCAGATAACCAAGTTCCCAGCACCAGACCAGTTTCTCTTGGTTTTGTAGTCATGAAAATGTAGCACTCCCCATCCAATACTGAAACAAGAGGCATTCTTACCAATACTAAGGGAGTGCAGGTAGGCCAGGCCAGACGTCGTCTGTTGCAGGAGCATGATGGGTTGTAAGCCATGGTGACTGAAGGCCTTCTGCTCAACATACTATAAATCACAACATTAAAACAGAAGATTCAGCCACAACTTTGCTTATCACTCTGCATAAATAATAAGAATTCCTTAACACACCCCCCCCCATGTCCCCTCCAGCCCCCCCCCAAAAAAGTTTAGACTGGGTAAATTGCAGGTAAATGCTAGTTGGTAACACACACAAAAAAAACCTGTTTGGGCTTGATCTGTTGGGTTTTTTTCCCTGAAGGTGATGATCTCTAAAATGTTCACTATAGCTACAGAGGCAAGAGTAGAGAGTGTTCAAAGTCCAGATGGTGGGAGGGTGACTAGAAGGGAGTCCTTTGCAAGAAGGAAAATCAAAGGACAACAGTTCCCATCCTGGAATCAGTACAGGGTTAGGGGTGTCTCGCTAAAGCTCTGAAAACACCCCTGTTGTAGGGATGTGTAACTGTCACAGAGGTGGGGGGCAGAGGAACTACGGCAACTTTAGATAAAGGAAACCGAAGGCCTTCCAGGGAGAAGACTTTCACAATCACTTTCCCATCACCTCCTGCAAAGTGGCAGCGCACAGCTCAATGGCTATGTACTGAAACTGCCGGTCCTTCTCCGTGCAGAAGTAGCGGATCACGTTGGGGTGCTCGTCTGACTCTCGCAGCAGCTGCACCTCCCGGTCTGCAAAGCTGAAGCACTCGGGGAGAATTCTTTTCACTGCGACATCCCGGTTATCAAATGTCCCCCTATGGACAGGAAGGAAAGGCACGTCACCCTTCTAAATGCGCTGCAGACAAAGCGCGTACAACGTGAGTGACAACAGAGGATGCTTTACAGAGGCATACTGATGAGTTTTGCATGCTGCAAACAGGCTTGGCCAGGAAACATTTCTAAGGGGAGTAAAGTAGTTTTTGCTAGTGAAGAAACAACGCATGAAAATAGTCCAAACACACAGAGAATTATATTTTTCCAAAGTTTCGTTTCTGTTCATATCAGATATGGGGGGATTTATTTAAAAACCGAAAAACCCAAAAAACTGTTCACTGGTCTCTGGAATGCTGAATGCATATTGTCTTCTACCTGTAAACGATTGTCCCTTCAGCTCCATGTCCCAGTACATCTTTTGGGCTAAAGGAAATCTTGCCAACTATCACTCTGTTTGCATCTTCATCTGGAGAAAAAAAAAAAAAAAAAAAGCAGGAAACAAGGACTGGTTTAGGATGGGTTAAGTCAGCCTTTTAGAACAGGTCTGGGCGAGTATGTAATGGTCTCTTTGCTCATGTTTAAATGAACACCACAGATCCTTAACAACACAAATGAACATTTTGGTGCTCACACTGAGAAAGCAAACACTCCCTGGTGCTCAAATGAACCAACATACAAACACATTCTGTAGACAACCCCTGACATAAGGTCCGGAGGGATCATGTCTCAGGACAGCCTAAGAGGCTAGTGGTCTCAGTAGACTCTTTCTAGAAAGTTTTACAGCCGTTGCTGAGTTTGGGCAACGCTGACTGACAGCTGCAGAAGAGGGTTTTTAGCAGTTCCCCTGAACAGCCTGTGAAGGGACAGAAGCGTGCACTGCAGGATCAGGCAGGAGGGCCAGGCCATGCTGCACAATCCTCATGCCTTGCTTCCAGTTAATGGTTTTATTTAAACCCACCTCTCCCCAGAATGGCTACAGGCAGGCTCTAAGAATATATCACCATGGACAACATAATGCCCCTGGTGGCAGTTCGGAACTGGATGTTTTTCTGAAGCAACTAATCCTGCTGGCAGTCAGGCATGGCACACCCGCGCCATGCTCTGCAAAGGGTCAGACCAAATGCAACCGATGGTCCTTCTCAGCTGCCTGCTCTACAGAGCATTAACAGGGATTCTGCTGGCTGGGCTGTATCCCTGTCCAGACTGGGGAAATACAGAGACTCTGTTGTAATGCTGGATCAACTTTACCTCCCTCTTCTTGCTCAGTAGAGAGACAGCTCCCGACATCAGATGTGGAGATGGTGGAATACGCAGAATGGTTTGATGCTCTGGGGGACATATTTGGTGTGCTGGTAGCTGAGCTCTCTGTCCGTCCGAAGGAGGTGTCCAAGAAATCTGCCTCTGGGTGTAGCTCACTGGGAGCACGGAAGGGCAGCTTCTGTTGCTGCAAGAGCTGTATCTTCTCTTCCAGCTGATGCTGCCTCTGTTGCTGCTGATGCACGCTCTGTGAGAAAGGACCCCAGTTCTGTAAGTGGAGCGAAGGTTTTACAGACACGTCACAAAAGGGAGCTCTACAGATACCGGGGTAGCAACACCCAGAAGGTGGGAGGAAAACCCTCTCGTTAGGACACTGCCAGCCAAACAGGCTGGGGAACTTTCATTCACAGGCTTTCCATTTCATTCTAAGCTTCCTTTGCAAAGCTGAGAAATCACTGAGGTGGTTGACATGGCAAAAGCCGTTCCCAGGTGGACTAAACCACAGAAGGATAAAGGCTTTGATCCAAAAGCTGGAAAAGCTGACAGGTTCAGGTGAAGAAGAGAGTAAAGCCAATGCTGTTAAGAGTGTGTCCATGAAAAAGAGTAAGACATACACAAACCAGAATTGGTGGGAGGTAAAAGAAACCCAAGCCCTCCCAGAGCTGGCACATATGCCCAGAGAAATCACCGTTGTGCCAAGTGTGCAGCCTTTGCTGCCCACTGCACATCTGCAAGGAGGGGATAAAACCCGCTAGTGCATTACTTCCCAACTCCTGCGTCATTTCCTGGGCTGCGAAATGTTACTGACTCTCACAAAGCTCAAAAGCACATCAAGCCAAGTCAGCATTACCATGGGATAGGTGATGATAAAAGCCACCCAGCCCACAAGCAGGAAGGTGCTGAGAATGATGGTGGCCATGTCTTTCAACATGGAGTCCACAGGAGCCTCTGGCCGAGGGACAGGCCGAACGGGTTTCTCCTCGATATCTTTTGGAACAGCAGGAGGCACTTCTGTTGAGGAACTTTCAACGATGTCAATAACCTAAGAGGCAAAGAGAGCTCTGTTAGCTCAGTACCTTCACGGGTAATGGAGCATTTACATGCTAGCTTTTCTGACAAATCATTTTTCATAATTTCCAGCCCTAACAAAGTCAAGAAATATTTTGCACATGGGAAAAAAAAAACCACAACTGAAAGCCCTTACTCTGAACTAAGGAATCATCATATCAGTGATTCCATGTGCTAAGTACATGAAAATCTGCCACAAAATACAAAGTAATTCCATATAGTTTGCCTTCCAAGTCCCTCCCCAACTCCTTTACATTCTGCTATCATCTGGTAAGCTCACTGTTCTCATCACAAACCTCTTCAATAGTGGCTTTATCGGAGTCAGCCGGAATCACGTTCTCGGGCCTCTTAGGTAAGTTGCTTGGGAATTCCTCCAGGATTTTTGTAGGGGCAGATAATGGTGTTTCATGGTGCCCTTTGAATAAAACACATTTGCTGAAATAAAAGATGAAGTGTAGCCGCTTGACGTACTGCAAGAGCGGGACGGGATCAACAAAGAAAGGGATCACAGGAGGGGAAAGGCAGCAGTTAAAGAAGATGAAAGTTACACCCCGTTCCTGCCACAGAAATCCCATGGCATTTGTCACTTATAAACTGGCATCACTGAAAATCCATCTTTAGGCAGTTCTTAATTTTTGAAGCAAAACTGTAAATGCCCTGAAAAGTCAAATCCAAAATGTTGGGATTTGGGATACACAGGACAGGCTGACACTTTATTCAGCCTCTGTGCCTTAATCCTCCAGCTGTAAACTGGGGAAAACACCACCCTCTGATCACTATGATGAGAACTAAAGGAACATTACACACAATAAAAATACCCAGAGTAACCAGAATACAATATTTTCAGTAAATAATAAATTATCTACACTCCTCTCTGAGGGAGGGGGCAAATAAACACCACGACTTTCCACATACTGAGCTAAGCACTCTCCATCCCACGCACTGAATACAGCAGAGGCCTCGGGGCAGCCAGTGGGCAGTCCTGCACTTGACATTAGTTCATATGCAAAGGACGGATTAGCAACAATTACTAGAATTCAGTAATCGCTGCCCAAGTTTAGGAAGTCACGGTGACCGATGTAGAGCCCTCTGAGGTTTGGATGAGAAGTGTCCTTCAGCTGGCACTGTGGCCCCCACAGCCACCGGCCAGGGGGCACACGGCGGGTACCTATTAGAAGCCAGTCGTTCCAATAGTTGAGTTTGTGCTTTTCTTTCAGTCTGCCCGAGAACTTCACATCCGTGCTGGGGGTGATAACACACTCGCCGTTGTCTTCGATTGTGACTCCGTCTGTTTTGGGGCCTTCTAGTAAGGGGATGGCACTGCCACGGGGCTAGAAAAAGACATTTTTGTTACCATTAAGGAAGAGCTCTGTCCCTGAAATATTTAAATAGGCAACTAAATAAAACAGTGAAGGTCAAAATTGGTGGGCAAGCAAAAATTACTGGCAGCAAAGTCACCGTTAAGTAAACACTGCCATTATGCCCTCGGCAACTGCTTCAACAACCTTGGACGTTAGACCTTCTGAGCTACGTGTTGCCTGGCAGTTAAGAGTACTCTTTTTTTTTTAGAAAAGTTAAACAGGATCTTTATTTCCTGACGCGACAGCCATGGTGTGAGCAAAACAAAACCATGATGCAATTTCCTACTTACGGGGAGTTGCTTTGATGAACAAACCAGCAACTTTAACCACAACACACCAACAATACCGCGCGGCAGCCTCTGGTCCACTCCTGCTAACTGTGCCTGGCACAACTCCTGAGGGGCTACAGTTACTCCTCTGCAGTATTTAAATAATTCCTGAAATACTGTCATGCATTCTAAGCTTTACTGTTAGTTGTTTCATAAAATACTTATTTTGCTATGCATTGCTTAATAGCAATCTGCAATTTTAAGCCAAATTTCTGTAGAGTTACAGCCTTCAGTATTCTATTTTCTATTTTCATTGGATCCTTCTGCCACTTTACTATGGCCAGGTTGTCTTTTTTAAATATATTTTTATGAATGTTTCCATTTCAACTTCTTCTAAACCCAGGACTGTACTAATTCTACAAAGGTTCTTTTCAGCAGGCTTCATTCAGTTCGTGCAGCTCCCAACTTACCACAACAGTTACTCCTTCATGCACCATTGATGGCGACGCATACAAACTTGTGGAGTATTTCCCTACGTACAAAGTTGGTCTGGAAAAAAACCAATGACGTGTTAGAAACAAGGAGACAAACGTATGTTTCACCATCTTTGCTAAAACCTTGGTAACACTGCCCTGCAGAACTAATCATAGAACCATAGAATTGTCAGGGTTGGAAGGGGCCTTAAAGCTCATCCAGTTCCAACCCCCCTGCCATGGGCAGGGACACCTCCCACTAGAGCAGGTTGCTCACAGCCCCATCCAGCCTGGGCTTAAACACTTCCAAGGACGGGGCTTCCACCACCTCTCTGGGTAACCTGTGCCAGTGTCTCACCAACCTGTGCCAGTGTCTCACCAACCTGTGCCAGTGTCTCACCACCCTCATGGGGAAGAACTTCTTCCTGTGTGAGTTTCTTAAATCATCAATATTTATGTCTTGAAAAGCCTACATCTGCAAAACTGTGTCAAGTACTGCTGTACTATGAAGCCATTCTTCTTCATTACAGAAGCATTATTAGTTGATTATTCACATCACAATTACTCATTTGACATCATTCATGTCCTATTTCTGCATGACTCAGTAACCGGTATCTGCCAAAATGCTATGCACCTTTTTTATAATGTGAAAGGCTTCACATCATAAAAACCAACTCCATTCCACATTGTAAGAAACTACTCAACACAGAACATCTGATAAAAATCACGAGTAGACATTTCCTAAGTTTATAGATACGGCTTTTTTTGGTCTGTGTCTTTAGATAGTAAATGGTCAAATATGATACCAAATATGATCAAAATAACAGCTGGCAAATTACAACTGCTTTATGTATTCCTTCCACCATCCTGAAACTTTCAGAACAATCATATACAATTCAGTGTATATAAGTAAGGTTTTAATGACAAAGGTCTGTCCGATACACAGTGAGAAAAACAGGAGTACTGATGCTCACGTCAGTTTGCTCTTGGTCTCCGTTTCCTTTGGGAAAGGATATTTCCACTTGGTAATGTGTCCAACCTCCCCAGACATGAACGTCAAGTATCGCAGTGTTTCTATCCCCACGTTCGTGTGCAGAACTTTCCGCAGTCCCTCGCGTTGCCAGATGTAAAACGCTACCACAGGAGAAGCGTAATTCTGAATCCACAGCACGTCCCCAGACTCGCTGTCTACAGTCACCACCAGGCCGTCCCCGTTAGACACAAAATGGGACATTTCTGCAGTATACAAAGAGAGGAGATTACTTGGCTTGCTGCGGCCGTGCGGTTGCAGTAACGCCCATTAACAGCTCAGGGCCTGTGGTAGCTGTGGGCCCATGACACCTTACACCGCAAAACAACAACTGCTCAGCGAATCGGTTGTCGGGTTCGGCTGGCGATTGCGATGTTGCGATGCAATAGCGGTGCAGCCGCTTTTTCTGAGCGGGCACCACAGTTTAGGGTCACTTCCTCTCCTGCCATTTTTCACTACATTTTAGAGACGTCTTTTCAAGAGCTGTACCTCCTCGGATTCAATTTACCTGGGGCTCTAGATACTACAGCATGTAAAGGATAAAAACTGGCAGAGAGGTAACAACTGCACAAAAATCAGAGACATAGCTTGGCCTGTTAATTATAGAAAAAAATAATATCTATTTTTGACTGTAGGAAAAAATAACGGACAATACATGGGGGAAAAAGAACTAACAAAGGAAGATGACAGTGATTAAATTCTTACTGTATTTTATGTCTTTATCAGGCAGAGTAGCTGCATAATCAAAATAGGTGGCATTCCATCGCAGCTCCTTCTTCTTGGTGTCATACATTGTGATCGTGTATTCTGTTAAAAAATATACAGTCTGTGAAGCAAAAAAACCTATGAGAGAATAGAATCAATCATCTCACACCTGAGACACTTCCAAACACCACTTCCTGCTCTGCATTTGATTTCCCCAGCCCTCCTGATACACAAACACTTGAGGGCTGTGACAGGTGGGACCCATCAACCCATACACTGATGCAGGGGAACCCTGGAACACGCCCTGCGGGTACCACCTGTGTTACCAGCACCTGGGCTGTCTGCACAGCTGCTTCTGATCTACTTTGCTTTACTTACAAGTTTCAAACCCTGCCTTCTAAAATTCACCATAACGTGTTCCCTAACTGAACTGTCACACCTAAAAGAAGACATTACTATAGAGGTTATAGAGCAAGTCTGTAACGCCTCTTCCTTCTTGCTAGTCCACATGTATATAGTGTTGAACAGTTCTCCAGGACACTGCATGTGTCATTTCACTGGATAGGTTCTATCTCCATGTTCTTTAGACAGTTTTTATAAGAGCTGTATGGTACAGAGAAAGCTTGGGTTCCCAGCTGCTACTTAAAAACAATGACAGCAAATTTTCTTCTAAGCTGCAGAAAAAAAAAGCATATGACCTGTTCTCCCAAGATACAGAAGGGATGTCGACGGGCAAAGACTTTCTGCAAACGAGGAAGTCAAGGTTTGCTGTTTCTCCCCAGTCATGAGGTCAACCACGTACCAAATATCCTGCTTTTTACCTGAAATCACAATGTAAGCCACATTACCATACAGTTGGAAAAACTGCATTTCCATCAAGCTTTTCAGTCTTTTTTCTTTATCAGGCTCATGAGCTCAGTATGAATAAAGCATTTTTAGTAAAAGAGTTCCTCATCATTTCACACTGACAGCCAGTCACTAACATTGTCACAACCAACCAAATACAATATTTAGAACAGTAAGTACTATTAGCTGAATTGTTTTTTCACATTGATAAAATCTAACAGAGTTCCAAGTGTAGAGGATTCTGTGAGCTAGCAGAAGAGAAGAAAGTGCTAACGTTGAAGGACAGTAGGTGGAAAAAATTACAAGGGTCTACACATTTTAAATCGATTAAGGGTTGTAATCCTAACATCCCACTCAAGACTACATGAGTCACGACCTTAAATATTTCTTTGGTGCTAACACAAATGTGTTCTGTTTAGAAGCTTCAAATACTTTTCACTGCTGTAGAGAGGCCAAGTGGTGAAGCAGGAGGAGGTACTGGCCCTTCAGGAGATGAAAGAAACAATTCTGAATTCACCCTGATCCTTCACAAATCTTACTGCTGTGATAAGTAATAACTGTCCTTTCTTCTCCTCTCCTCCCGAATCCATCTGCAATTAGAATGAGTTAAGACAATGCCCCATAACCCGTTTGTTATTATCTGTAGAATAAATGAACTGACTGTTTCTCAGATAATGGAGGATGTCTAATCATGTTGCAAAGGGATTTCTACTTTAATCTTAACCGTCAGGCAGTCAATGACATCTACAAGAGTAAGAAGATTTTAAGTATAAGTCACATTTTGTTGAGAGATAGCATCTTAAAAAAACAAACTCCAGACAGGCTATCCACTGCTTTGAAAAGTGATTTTTCTCCTTCAGGAAAAGCAGTTTGTTCTTAATCTTCAAACAGTAATTGAATTCTCTACTAATCAGATTTTTCTGTCATCAGAAAGGCTAACAAAACAGCATAGTTAATACCCAAAATAAGGCATATTTCCATGCACTCTGGGAGGGAGTCTCTACGTTCTGTAGTTGCTAAACATCTTCCAGTCCAAAAGAGAATATTTGAGCTCACCCATGTACAGGATCCCATCTGAACTGCGACAGGGAGATGCCTGCACCAGCTCCGGGATAGTAAATGGAAGTTTCTAGGGGAAAAAAAAAAAACAAACAATAAAATCTCATTCACGTTGGTGTGATAGTCTTCACATTTGTTCACAAAAAGGGGTGGTCAGAAAACTTCAGAAATCTCAAATGCCAGGTTTTTATTGTTTGTTTCTATTACTGCAGTGCCGGAGAACTCAAAATTTCAAGTCAAGGCCCCGCTCTGCAAAGCCAGAACTGAGAGCAGTCTGTCTTGGAGCTTAGGACAGAAGTGTCTGCAGAATAGAAGAACTACTTGCAGCTAAAAGGTCTGGATGCCAAGATTCTGTGGTTTTAAGGTCTAGCATCATCACTTATAAACTGTCTGGGCTTCAACATGCCGTGGTTTAACTGCCTCACCAATAACGAGTATGAAGTGTTGCTCCACAGGATGGTACAGTAACATTTCTAAAGGCTGGATATCTTCATACAAGCCAAACTGTTGAGAGGGTGAAGCATCAATCTCCAACTGAGGAGCTGTTGAGATACTGCCAAGCCTGCACTGCACTTACAGAACGGGGCACAAGCTTTACCAAGTTTTAAGAGACTTTTACTGGGATGAGGTCACTGCAGTAACAGACAAGATGCACCAACAATCAGGATCAGTGTACTTAAACATGCTAAAATTACTCCACTCTTGCTTAAAATTCTTAGAATAACGACTCTAAACAGAAATTAAATGTCTTTAATGCAGAAAGGGAGGAAATTATCAGACTACAGGAATAGATTAAAATAGATTGCTGCTTCCCGGATTCACCCAGGAAAAGAACCCAGAATCATTCTGCAAGTTAATGATCTGGGTGTACTGCGGGGCAGTGAGAGGGGCGCGTAGATACTGAAGTAGTTAACAATATTAAAGTTCTTAAGTGAAATCACAGCAGCAGCCAGAGAAAAGAAATCTGAGGGAAGATAAACATTTTAACTGAGTATCACCACACAGGCTGAAAATAAAAGCCAAATGTTGGCTAGTATCTGTGGGTTGCCGGGATTGGTGACTGTTTTGGAAAGGCTCGGCATTTTTGTCTGCTTACTCCATCTTACAAAGCCATCTCCTCCAGGTGCTGGCACAGAACACATACTCAGCTTTGCTCTTGGCAGATGCTTTCAGAAAACGTAAGCGTTTGGGGGCAGTGACGTATCTGATTTGTATTATTCTGGGTACACCCTTCACAGCAAATTGTGAAGAGATTATTCAGTATCTGGATAATACAACATGAATTTTATTCGCCCTCATCGTTATCTCAGCAAGTTACAGAACAACAGCACAAGTGGACAAAACATTTGCTGGTTTTTGGCTAGTCTGATCAAGCTTTTCCAAGGAACTTCCACTGAACAGTACAACAGTTTGCAAAACTTTACAGTGCTGTTAAGAAAGCAGAAAGTTCCCCGGGGGACTTACTCTGTGTGTGAGGCTGATTAGGATGCTTTTCTAAAAGTTATCAGGGGAGGGAATTTAAAAATGATACTTACAGTCAAGCCTTCACTATTCTTGCCTCCAAGGGTATACAAACTGCCATCATTTGGGTCCGGAAGAAACGCTGGTCTAGGATTTAAGCAGCAATTATAAATGATTAAAAAACGTACTGTGTTTCTGAGAGAACAGGAAAGCAACTAGGGCCAGTACCGGCTTTATCTGGTTAATCTGACACTAAAGTTTTATGCTGTATTGTCTATTTTTTTAACTTGCATTTATTAAATGTGAAAATGAAAAAATAAAAAAAAATCTCAGAACTGATGTAAGTTTACTAATACATTTGAAAATTCAGAGATCCAAATGTGGCAGGCAATGACTTGGTGAAAGCTTTTAAACAAGACCTATATGCTTTTAAAATGCCACAGAATTAAAAACAAATCAACCAAACAAAACCAGAGAGCATAAGGAAGGCAAGGAATGATAAAAGAGTTGCCAGAGCTAAGTAAATTTGAGAGGTAAAGGCAACCCCCTTACCCAAACTACAAAAAACCCAACCAAACCTCAACATCAAAAACAAACCACAGAAAAAAGAAAGGATGCTGCCCCTGACTTTAGAGACATAATGTTGAAGCCCCAGATTTTCTAGTTAAAGGTGAGACTGCTAAGCTGGAGGAACCACTCTGAAGTAACAGCCTGAGGGTTTCATTTGAAAATTCTGGTAGTGGTGGTGGTTGCAGTTTTCTACGCTCCGCTGGTTTCAGTCTTTTATACGAAGAGGGTAAGGACAGCCCCAGCAATCACTGCCCAGCTCTTTCTGCCATTTTCAGCCCTGCTCAGAGCTGTGGCAGAGCTGGCACACTTCACCTCTAAACCTCAGCTTCAGAGAACAGTTTGCTGACAGGATGCTGCTTCTCAGTGATAGAAAGACGAGAATTCTACACAGCTAATTATATCCTTTCTGTGTCTGCTCTCTAAACCACCTTAAATTGTCTTATGCAAGGTATGCAACTTTTCGAGAACGCAGATCATTTTGGTTCAAATTAACCCAAATTTCAAGATATCAGTGAAAATCAAACAAGCAGTCAATGAGATAAAGGAAACAGACTTACTCTTCCACGTGTATTGGCACCTGGAGTACAGGATCTGCATGAACAGGAAAGAAAAAGGCATGATACTGGCAGTTCAATTGCTTGAACTCACTAGATATGGGATTAAGTCAGGCCTGCAATAACTTGCTCTTTTTTGAAAGGCTGATGCATGAAGTTTGAAAGGAGCCATTTCAGCAGCCTCAACGACCTCCTGTTTGGCAAGAACAATGCCAGAGTCTCTCTCCACGTTGCCACCAATTCCCTCTGTTGCAGGGACCTTGCAGAGCTGTATGCCAGCTCCGGGAGGAAATCCACTGGAGGGCACAGACACAGCCCATGTTATCTTATACTTGAAGCCTCATGTGTAGGCCAGCAAAACCACCGAGATAATTTAGCTGGTACTCCTAACAGTCCTAGGCACTGGAACGTACTCTTAGATGTAGAGCAAGAGCAGTTTTTCCTTTAATGATGAACTGTCACCATTACCACTGTCCATTGGTGTATGATGGGAATGCTGCGCAAGCATATATCTCCATATTGTATCATAAACTCCATTTAATTCATCAAGAGTACACATCGAAAGGCCCTACGAATAAGTAACATTCACACAAAGGAGCTGAGTGATTCATCATTATGTATCTGTCTCTACAGACCACGCTGCTTAGTCAGACCTGTATCCCATTAACTGCATCTAGCAATTCATTTCTGTCCCTTGTGTGAAGAAAGTGGTTTCAGGATATTTTGGGAGGGACTCTCACACTCCAGACTTGCAGCTGATTATATGCCAGTTGTGTTTGCTTCAAGTATTCCTTAAGTTTACTCTAGCTAATGCAACACAACGTGACTTACAACATTATCTCTCCATTACTAAGAAAGGCAAGCAAGAAAAAAGCATTAGATGACCATTATAGACGGTGGTTCAACTCTGGAGTTGAACTACTAAAAGCAACCAGACATCAAGTTTATATGCTCAGTGTATCCATAACTCCAGGTGAAAAGAACTAAAAGAAGAGAGACATTAAAGAGCACCGGCTGGAGTTTTTACAATCATAAATGCTTCATGGGAAAGGAAACTCAGAGTTTTGGGAAAGAAACAGCAGCATAAATCAGTGGAAAAGGAGCCTGCCTCAGCTGAAGTAGGATTTACTGCAGATGCTACAAATACTGTGAAAGGGAAAAGCCAAATAAACTTTGCAAGTCTCTTGACAAACCGGTTACACCGAGAGAGTGCCACTGGGTAACAAACAAACTGTCACCTGTGGTGATGAAGGCTATCGACAACAGCAATCTTCACCAGCAGCTCTGATGCAAACATCTCCTCAAATGATATCAGTGATAACAAAGCTGCACAACTTGGTTTTGTTGTGGTAACTGACTCTGTCGGTGTTCTTTCAGTATCATAATGCAGATTTCCTATAAAAACCACTTTCTAGCCAGCCTAGGCAAAGCGTAAGGAAATAGAAACTTCTGAATTTGGTTTTAACAAAAGGATTGGTTAGTCCCTGAATGAAATGGAGGTATGACGTTGCTACATGGAACTGCAGTATAAAACTGGCAATATCTGACACGAGTTTCAGATTTTCTCAGTGCACTGTCACTGGTGTCACACACCGTGCGCCCTGCAGCAGCACAGGGCAGGATGCCACTTCCTCAGAACATGTCAGTATTTCAGGGGTTTTTCAAAGCAAGCTCAGGAAAACCTGAACAATCACAGGAAATTTCAAAAGGTAGATTGTTTTCTAGCATCTGATCCTGGTTTGCACGTGACCTTTGCAGGAGACTCTGGTTAGTAATGTTTTCCTATAGCTCCCTCTCTGCCCCCAAAATACAGTGAATAATAGTAATACAGTACAGCATTTTTTGACTAATAAATTGGTTTCACTTGATTTTTTAAGTCTGGGCAATCTACTTTTACCAAGGGGGGGGAAAAAAAATTAAAAAAGCTCCACTCTGCTCCTGCTATCTCAAAGGTCTGAGAAGTGTTGCATGATTTTCTCACCACCTAGAACCAGAACAGTGAAAGAACACACACACGTACATGTGTGATTATTTGCATTAAGCTTTTACCCCCAAGTTTCTATTTTTGAAAGCTGTTGGAAAAACGTCACTTATAAACAATTTAATCAACAAATGTACCCTGCACTATAATAAACAATGCCAGAAATCCAATGACTGTCTCTTCAGCTTCTGTAGTGAGTTTTCCTGAAGCACTCTTGCAGAGGAGAGGACATGAATGAAAGCCATCTGACAGATTCCAAGCTGTTCAGTGTGTTCTGTACAGAAGCATCACGCTCACAAGAAAGTCCTTAAAATTCATTAACTATCATATCTTCAGTATCAAGAACAGTGCTTCATTAGAAGTGAAAAAAACCTCAAACCTGCTTTTGTTTTCTCAGTAACTGAAATTTGATTTACAAACAATGATAAAAAAGAGGTAAATGGAACAGATTAAGATGTTATTACAAAGCAGCTGGAATTTTTTTTTAGCACTTACTGGCACATGAACAAAAATGCTGATTATTCTGATGGCCTCCTGCAACATTTAAGTGTTGTAAGTGAACTGTTAGGAAGTATTTAGTATCAATATTTCATTCATTTCCACGCATGAGGCTATTCACACAGCGAGTGAACACAAACTGACGGAGTAGATTATTTTCTGAAGTGAAAGGAATTCTCCTTTCACTGCTAGCACCATCCTCCTGGAAAGATGGGCTGGGGAGAGACATTCCTCTACATTTTTAGGTACTCAAATGATGCAAGTTTTCTCATTTTCCTAACACTTTCATGATCTTGAACTAAGGTTGTAGCTCTGTGAAGATACTTTGAAGCCAGACAATGAACTCTTCACATTTGCTTTCATGTGGTTTGGGACATATTCCAACTTCATTTCAAAGTTTGTTTGAAATAAGAACTCGCTCTGAGATAAAAGGAGAGTCTTGGGTTTAATTTATTGTTGTCAGGTCTTACAGCAGTTTTCATATGCTTGAATACAGACCAGTAAAAGAATGAGTCATAACTTTCTGCTCCAGAATGGGTCAAATGGAAAAAGTTCTTGCAAAAGTCAGAGAACTGAGGCCTTATCTTCTCTTCAGCAGCTCAGCACTCCAGTGTTAGAGACTGGAATCACGTCACTCTGTTTTCAAAATTTCCCTGAACTGCAGCTCCCTGTAATTAGTTAAGTCATTCTAACAGGCTTGATCTGTTCCAGTACCAACAACAGTGATAATAACCACTGAAGAAAGCAGTAAGTATTCTGTATCAGAACAAAAACTTCACAGAGAAAGTGTAATAAAAATACATCTGCTTCTCCCTTAAGCTTCCACTCCCTGTAGCATAGGAAAAGCCAATTTCTTGCAATGACCTACATAAAGCTTTTGG
Organism: Todiramphus chloris collaris; assembly: GCA_025345505.1. Lineage (NCBI taxonomy): Eukaryota > Metazoa > Chordata > Aves > Coraciiformes > Alcedinidae > Todiramphus > Todiramphus chloris. The sequence continues at coordinate 4,247,960 of JANVCC010000127.1, read as the reverse complement.
CATGATATCCTATCAAAAGGTTTTCCAATTTCCAAACTATGGAGCAGGGGGTGAAGGGGCTGAGTTAGGAAGCTGAACACCATCCTGGAGATATCTCCAGCACTGGAGGGAAGATCAAGTTTTCTATTATAGATATTTCCCTGGGGTTCCAATTTGGTTTTCCCTGCAGCCTCCACTAAGGCAGAATACGTTAACAATTCCTACATTAAAATCCTGTAATTCACTACACACCAGCTTTAGCTTCCTGCTCTGGTAATACAGACCTGTGTGTAAACAAGCACATGCACACCCTATTAGTAAGATTATCGCCACTGATACTCTTCATTAAATTAATTCAGCAAAGCACATTCATGCTCACAAGCACAGAGTTCAAGGGCATCAGTAGAACAGAAATGCCATTGAAAAGGCTACTGATAATTCTCCTTGTCATTGGGGGGCTTCAAAAATGTTATCCTCCAAGAATTAAAAAGCTTTCATCTACAGAAGTTAATAAAAACATTTGCAAAATAACTGTGTCAAGAGAAAAAACACAACATTAAAAGGACACTGGTTCTAGATTTATTCTAGAATTCTAAGTTTATTCACAAGTACAGCAGTTAAAAATAATGACTGCCCGGTGATTTAGTGAGTTCTTTGGCTCAGTTACGCTTCCCTGAAGCTAACACTGTGACCTGGCAGCAGCAGATGTCCCAGTGCAGTTTTGGTTGCATCATGGCCAGAAAATACATGTGCCCGTATCACTTCCTCGTGAGTGGGCAGAAGCATACAACACGTTTCAGATTATTCTGAAACAACTCTAAACTATATTTTGCACATACATATGGAAAAAAGGCATATATGTGATTTTTGAAACTATAACCATAATGCTAAATAGAGCACATTTGACTTTTCTCCGTATTTCACAAACAAGATGATAAGATAAAATTTGTCCTTTGACCAAAACCCAAGTCCTTTTTAAGTTGCAGATTGTCAGCACTGTAACGTGCCGTTAGGTAGAACCAACGACTGAAAAGGAGAAGTGGGAGATTCTGAAACAGCAAATGAGTAAGTTGCTGCCCCCCTGGAATGAGCTGGAAAAACGGTTTCCTGACCTGAGGCCCTACCATAAGATCTGGGCTAACGGGCCAGTTTGAAAATCATCCTCGCCTGCTGCTGCAATTACACAAAGGAGGTTAGAGATACTGACAAACTAGCCCCAGGAACTTGCTGAAAAGCGTTCTACAATTGTTTTGTTTTGACAATCCTTATTAATTTACAGTTATGCACAGAGAGATTTCTTCTTGCCTGGGAATAACCACTGCTATCAGACCTACAGATCCCAGCATTGCCCTTTAAAAATCAACAAAGAGCATACCACTGGCAGGTACCAGTTTTCACACCGTTATCTTATCATGACTAGCCCACTGAACTCCACAGGTTATGAGTAAGGTATCAGAAATCAACACCTTTTAAATTGATTGTGGCCCATTGTTTTCTTGATTGCTACAGAGAACTGAAGATCATAACAAAATTTCTGCAGGCTCTAAATCTAGATCCAGATCTGCATTTATTATATGTTCTTCCAAAAAAAAATATTTTGAATTAGTTCTTAGGGGAAAAGCTTTTAAGGAACTGGTGAGTGAAAAGGAAGAAGTTGCTTTGAACCCTACAGAAGGACACACAGAAGTGACTATCAGAAGAACAAACTCTGTCCAAGAGCACACTTTGAAACACTACATTCAGCATCTCAAAGTTCCATGTTCTGACCATTAACCTAAGCTCTTGAGTTAAAAAGATGTACAGGGTGATTTTTACAATGTGAGGAAACAGGACAGTCTTCAAATCATATTCTTAAAGCTCACACTGAAATCAGAATGGTGAATATAAAGCCTGACATATGGATAAAAGCATTCTCCAGGTTCTGTCTTGTTAACAGGTTTCTCATCACCACTTCTCTCACAGTCTGCTTTCTTACCTGCATGTAAAAGCAAACCTGAAGTCCTGTACCTTTCACAGAGATCTACAGGAAACGACATCAGTTTCATTTCTAGCAGTTTTGGGGAAGAGATTTCATCCTAAGTAATCTCTCTATGTATCTTGCTAGTGGCAAGCACAGAAAACATGGGAGCCTACCACAGTGTCACTAAGAGCTGACAGCTCCTTTTATTGATCAGAGATGGCACTAAGAGCCTTATTTAATCTCCGCTCTTCGATGCGTGCCACACCCTTTCAACACCTTTTCAAACCCCTGCCTTTCACCACAGTGTGCTTTTGTGGGACTGCAGCGGGAGCAAAGGTGCATCTCAGACTTAGGGGGAGGAGGAGTACGGGTTCTTTCTGTAAATTTTCCAACCATACTCCAGCTTCCCAAGGCAGAGGAAACAAGGAGTATTGCTCACCTGGCTGCTGACAAAGCCTGAGAGCTGTCAGATAGTAGGACCCATAGAAGCCAAAAGGAAATGAATGTATTTAGCACCTTCAGCAGTAAGTCCACAATCTCACTGCAGGGAACACGGCTTTATTTCGGAATTACTGTAGAGCCCAATTACTGACTGGCCCATTTTTTGCCTGTTTTATGGGGAGCACAAGTACTCAGACTGCCTTTCTTGCCAGAACTACATGAAGGCAGGAAACCCAAACATATTACTGTGGTGATAACCACTGGCTTATTTACCCTGCATACCTAAGATAAGCTGCAGTGCTAAACTGAAACAAACCACACATGGCAAGATTTTCGTGTTTGTTTAAGTACTGCCTGATAGTGAACACTGTCTTGGGTTGGGTTTTTTTTCCCCAATGAAAATAAAATGTATATGAATTGTCCTTTGTTAAATACCTTGCTGCATAAGTGCAGTACTAAAGCATTCCCTTCCTGGTGAATGCTGCTGCAGCACTTCAGGTGACCTTCACAACTTCTCCAAGCACATGAACTACAACACGCAGTTCACTGTTTGATCACCAGGGTAAAACGGCACCTGCAAGAACACTGCTTGCAGTTCTCTGTAACAAGGCAAGCACGCTGCTGACAGAGAGAGTGCACCCAACAACTGCTTTTATGCACTAATATTAACACTGAGTTCTGCACTGTTAAACCTCTGCAGGGATTTAGCACAGCCTGATGGTGAGGACTTTCATGGGCTATTGGTTGCCAACACTGCTGCGTCTCTGTTAGGCTTTCCACCCACAATGTGACCACAAGTGCAGTTTTGCAAAAAGAAATACAACCCCTCTGATTACAAATTAATTCACCAATTTATACGTACAGGCCCTTGTTTCATGGACACCTAAGTTAACTCATGAAGCACCTTGTAACAATGAAAACTACCACTAATTATTTTTTTTTTAGATTGACCCCGGTGTGCTGATTTCTTAGAAATAAAGTAACGGGCAGTAAGTGTTTTGCAAAAAGCAAGTGAACATACCTCACGTACGTAAAATGCAGACTAAACCATAGTTAGCAACAGAGGGAAAAGAAGAAATCCTATAAAACTAGATTTTCCAGTCTGGCAGTTCTACTGTACCAACAATAGTTTTGCAAACTATTTTTTCTAACAAGGGAAGTTGAGCAATGCACTCTGACCGAGGTCCCTCTCGTTAGCCAAGTGTGTTCATTTCTTCCTCAGAAAACCTCCTGCCGCTTACTAAACCTGTCTGCAAACAAATGCCAACTATGGCATCCTCCTAGGATAGGACTCTGTTTAATGAGCAGCAAAAACCAGCAAGCTTCTCTTAACACAGCAGCAGTCTATAGCAACAATAAAGGAGGAGGCTGGTAACTTTTTTTATTCACGCTATTCAGGACAGGAGAGGTCTGAATTTAAAAAGGAGACTAGCAGGAATATGTAGTCACACCCAGATCCTTCATGAAAATACTTGCTCACCCCCTTTTACTCCAAGAGGAGCTATAAAAGCATTCTTTGATCATTTTTGCCTTCAAATATGAATGGTTTCACAAATTAAGAACAACTGTTTTGCACTGCAGATGAGAGATATGTATAATCCATCTCCTGCCATTTCAGCTCACCTACTAAACTGACATCAGGTTAAAAATAGGGGATAAAATGATGCAACCACTGTGACTCCTTTCCATTTGATCTGCTTTCTAATTTACTTCCAGAAGTGAAGAGAAAGTGCTACCATCTCTTCTACCACACATAATCAGAGTCCCACTAAAACAAACCTGTATTAAATATTGGCTTTTTCATGAGGACAGAAAGAGCTCTCTGCTCAGTAATTAAAATTACAAAATCACTTCCAGTTACCAAGCAATGTTAAATTTCTTTACACAAGTGCAGTTCTTTTATTTAAAAAACGTGCTGTTCCTAAACATCTACTACGAAAAAAAGACCAGAGGTTTGCACAATATCCACTGCACCAGTGAAAGAAGGGTATTCCAGAGGCAGACCAGGCAAGCCCTCTGCCACCAGTTCCACCAGCTGACACTCTCATTTGACACCTATTCTTTTCTGGGCTTGCTTATATTACACTCATTCCCATAAACCATGGTACCTATCAATGATACCACAACAGCTTAAATACTCTGGGGGAAAAAAACCAAACAAACAAACAACCAACAACAACAACAAAAAACCCTAAACCATACACTGGAAAAGATCTGCAAGTGAAATATAAACATGAGTCCAAAAACTCTGTAGCTTAATTCTGAAGCAAGAGCAAAATTAAGAAAGAAAAGAAAGTTTTTACCAGGCCCAAAACCAGTCTGAATTATCAACTGATCTGACTGTTATTACTGCTACTGAGTAGAGGGCATCAGAACACATCCTGCTCACCTTCTTTTAAAGTCCATTTGATTGCTCCCGTCCTCTTGCTGACAGCATGCAAACTTCCATCAAGGGTTGAAACAAACAGCAGAGTTTCTGGCACAGTTACTGAGCTGGTGTTCTGGAAAAGAAAAACCCATGTGCTGAATGTATTTATTTACCACAGAGTTTACTCATAACTGTTGTACAGTATGTCACTTCTTTTTAATCACACAGACTAAGCAACTTTCTTGTTCCCTTGAATGCAGTGATTTTTATTAATTTTTTTTTTGTTTTGGTTTGGTTTTGCTGTCAACATTACCAAACTGCTTACTGTGCTATGGTCCTCTAGAGACAAACTGGGAGCTGCTTTAACTCAAACTTTATTTTCAATTTTCTATCAAAGCCTTCTAGGAGAAACCAGAGATAGGGCTGATCTAGGAAAGAACTGCTAGAAAGACTACGCAGTGTTAGCTAGAGTAAGGAATTTCAAAGCAGCTCAGAGAACCAATGTGTTAATGTCAAAACCATGCTACTACCAAGTAAACAGCATATACCTTTGCCAACGTTTAATGCTCCAGAGATGAAAAAACATTGGCTGGGTGGATCATGGATAAATAAAACTGAAAGGTGATCAATATTCTACAGGGCTGACTGGCCGAGACAGGATGGAGTTGCAAGCATGTAGGCCATCTCTGAGCAAGGGCAAAATATTTAGGATAGATACAGCCTAAAGGCTGGAGCAGATCCATACTGTTCAGCCTCTTAATCATGTTTTTATGCCTCATGTCTTCCAATACTGTATCTCTGCAGTAGATAGCAAACAAAACTGTTTAAGAAAGTCCATATGCGTTAACACATCTAGAAAGCAGTAAGCTGCAGGATTCAAACCTCAGTTTGACATCCTAATCACTGTGCCACTGGGGACATATACACATACAGGTATAAAGCTATTTGGTGCCTGCTGTCATTCCTATAGCACAAGCAGCTTTTGAGCCTGGCTACTGCAAAACATTGAATTTTATTAAAAGGGCATCGTGCAAACATCAAGGACTCAGAATCACGTAGTCATCGTGGGAACACTGAGGCTAAGTCCAAGGTGTTTCACTGCATCAAGCAGAAAAAACATGTTAATTTAGTGCTTTCTCTTCCTGCCTAAAGATGATCCCATACACCCCAAGACCGACCCATTTCCATTTACCAAGCCTCAGGTTATCACTCAACATGTCATTTGTAGACTCTATCTGCACTGCTCATCTGCACACCACCTGCTGCTACCGGGAAGTTTCACAGTTAAATATAATTCTTAACCTACCACAGCTCACGAAATGAAAGTGTATGCATTTTACATAATTAATAATGCCTTCAAAGACTTGAATTGTAAGCAACAATTATCAGTCATGTTAGAAGACTTTCAGATAAGGCACAAAGCTAAAAGGATAATATAATGAAGTAATAACTAGTCAACTCTCGGGTCACACGTACAAATATTACACAGGCTTCTTTCCAGTCACAATGAAAACAGCTGGAGCAGACAACAGAAAAAGTTCAAATCAACAGCACTCAAACTATAGCTCAGAAATAACTGCTGGAAATCCAGGGGGGGAAAAAAAAAAAAAAAAAAAAGGAGATGTAGCTTGACATAAAAATACACTTTTTGTGATCTGCCAGGGTTAAATTACGCAGGCTGCACAGACATCTGCACTTAAACTATTTACAGCTGCACCTGGAATCAAACTTGGCAATGTTTGTTCAAACGGGGACATTCAATAACAGCTCCTGTCATGCTGGCCTATGAAACACACAGCTCAAAATGTTACTAATCAGAACTGAACTTAAAGTATCTTTCTAGCCTAATGACCTGGTTTGTATGTAAGAGCAAAGAGAAGTTTACTGTAGAGTTATGAGTTCTCATTCTTTTGTTAAAGCAAACTGTTGTTGCCACTATATCAAAGTAATTCATGAAACTCTTGCCCTTTAGTTCTTTTTGTACATAAACTCACAAAACAACTCAGGATGCTGCAGTTAATTTATAATCATCTAGTCCAGTCTTCCCACCTTCCTTAAAAAGCATTTAACAAGCCAGTACCACTGATTCTGCAACCAGAAGGGAAACACACAACCCACACTCCATTATCTCGTCCTTTGAAAGCCATACAAGTGTGAGGCTCCATCTGCCTTCCCAAGATTTACTTTTCAAATCCATCACTGCCCAGCCGTCTGCACAGAACTACCCTTGGACAAAAACACAAAGAGGGGAAGCTTGGGGTTGCATTCTAGATATCAACGCTACTTAGAGATCTGTAGATTTAATATTTTCATATAGACCATTTGCACATTTGTTTTGGCATCAAGGCTACAGAAATTAGGGTAATAAGTGTGTGCTCTGAAACTCTCATCAAAACATCAGCAACCAGTATTGCCTTCCAGATTACTGACATTTTAGGTCACTAGTACTTGGGACCAAAGAGAAATACTAATGTGCAGAGAGATCCTCTGCACATTCTGAAGTCATAGGAATATGAGAAGTTTTCTGTGCATCCATCCTTCAGATCACTTACAAGCTGAACGACGAAGAAAGAAAACCAAAGCTGAAGAAGCCATTCACACAAGTTTCTGTGGAAAACCAGATGAACACCTCAAGGTTCCCCCCAGGCAGAACGGCCTAGAACCTCTCAGTTATGATGAAGATCATGAAATTACAATAGCTTTTTTAAAGCTTTTCAGTGTAGTATCCTTGGTATGAGGGAAAAAGTGCTACTCCAATCTACCACTCCTATGGTGGCCACCTTCACTTGGTGGTTACCAGGGAGACATGAATTCCTCCTGGGATGGCAAGTGCTTATGGAGCTCACAAGCACCAAGGGAACAGGAGGGAAGGGTCCTCTGGAAGAGGCTTAGGTCTATCGAGCCAGAGAAATCACCACCTCTTCAGAGGGCTCTGGGCCCAGTTCTGCTCACAGCCCTAGGAGATTCACTGGGTGTAAAATCAGCACAGAGGTACCCAGACCTCTCTGACAAAAGGATTCTGCCACATGCATGCATCTTTTCCCTTCCAAATACAGCTGGGCAGTGTCCTTCTGCTAAGCTCACACTCACCACTCTAACTGGCTTTGTCTTTATACCACTTCTTTCTAATGCTTTCCTTCACCTTCCCCACAAGCCTGTGTTCAAGTTTTATTGCTTTTGAAGGGCTTTCTTAGATTCAACCATCAAAGTCACATTGATGTGGTCATTGCAAACCTGTGTGTCAAAGACACCGTCTTCTCTGGGTGAAAGACTAAATACAGGGCAAATTTAATTGGCTATTTCTTCATGTCTAAAGTTGTATTTGGCCACAGATAAAATACATAAAATACCATACATTAAAAATCTTCCATTCATTGATACTTTTCAAAGCCTATGCTATCATGCAGTTGAGCTTAACTAGCTGAGTAATACCCTGACAGTGCTGAAGCTTATGACGTAAATCAAAAAAACCCCACCTGATGCAATACAATATTGCAAATTTATTTTGCCTGACATCTACAGCAGTCACTTGGAGAAAAGCCTAAGGAGTAGCATAATAGTATGAAAACAAGACTTAATTCTTTCAAATTGCATAGAGAAGTAGACATAAGAATGAACATATTACTTAAATAATTACCTATCTTTCATTCAGAAGTAAAAAGCTTTCTCTTGATTTTATTAGTGAGCTCTATCAGTGGCTAGAGACCGCAGTATCAAGGTTGTAAATACTCAATACACTTGATTCAGAACATAAAGCTTTATAATTAATTGACTAATGGAGTGATTAAAGCCTGGAGTTAGCACTGTTATGAAAAGCTATGAAATTTTTAAGCCCCTGTATGTACAAGCCAAACTTGTTTTCATTTTTGTGTGGTAAGAACATTCTCCACCACAGACAAAAAAACCCCACCACCATGTAGTAATACCCTCAGCCCTGAGACACTCTGACAAATACTGGCACACACAGATACTGTGCAGGGGTGGGGTCTCAGCTCTTGCAATGCAATGCAGATTCTTGAAATAGATTTTTATTTCATAATGCAGTTTTATTTCTGAGGAGATACAACAATTGAACACAAGAAAAATATATCAGGATGTGAAAGGGATAAGCAAAATAAGATTCGGTGAACAGATAAAATGAGACAGAAGGAAAACCTGCTTTGGGTCTTCTATCTGGAACTGCAATAATGTATGTTTTAACAACTACCCTCTTTGGAATTCAGGGAGAGCTTCTACTGCCTTCACAGTCTGTACTCAAAATAATCTTCCACATCACCAGTGATGTTAAGTAAAGGATTTACACTATTTTGAACTCACCTGGGCACTCCTTTAGAATTAATTTTTAAATCATTTAATTCAAAATACATGTTTTCAAGATCTCACTGAGTTCAACTTTGACAAATACTCTAAAGTACTGACTGCTAATAATCCATAACAGCCTAAAATTTGGGACTAATTTGAAAATAGCATTCGAAGCTAGAATAAAAATATACTATATAATAGAAATAACATTTTAGAAGTAGAAATGCACTTTATAAACAGCAGTTAACCCTTGCATAAGAGTCTTCCCCTCAGTCCAGACCTACCATATCTTTAGATAAAATGTTCTAGAAATCAAAGTAAGAAACTTACTCAAAACAATTCTGAAGGACTCACGGAGTCGAACAAAGGTCAGCGAAAGCTCTAAGAAAAAGTTCAGGTGTGTTTGTGTATGGCTCTGGCACAGTTCAGTGTCAAAGACAATATTATCTTCCCTCACTGCAACATTTTACATTCTTTAAAGGTTAGCAGGGCGATGCCCTGGTTTGTTTTATTGTGTCAGAAGAAAACAGATCCCCACAGGAATAATTTCTTCATTATTTTATCTGCTTACAAACAATACTTTCGAAACGCAGGTCACCAAGTATGCAAACCCCACTAAAGTCAGTGGAAACAGCAGGCAAAAAGAAAACCAGGCCACTCAGTTCCTTGAGGTTATCGTTCTATAACCCAGAAATATGTTTTGCTCTGGGGGTGATACCACAAAAGGTTCTTCAGGTATGAATAAAGAACAGGAAAACACCTCATAGTGACACTGGCTGTGTGATGGTTTGCTGCTGACTCTGAGAAGTGTTACTGGTTTCATAGAAATACTTAACTCCTCATGAGTAAACAAATCACAGTGCCATGAGTTACCAGGTAATAATTTTCTATATTCTGACTTTTAAGCAAAATGCATATGCACCAAACTTCATTTATAAGGTCTGATAGATGATAAAGGTTGGATGGCTTGCTAACTGTAATTTACACCCCTATAGTTTCTTTGGTAGCACCCATCTTATCAAACAAAAACACTGTCAAGATACATAATTACTCAAGGAACAAAACAAAACAAAACAATCTGTATTTCTCACTCCATAACTAGCTTAATATATATCAGGCTGTACAGTTGCATTTTACTAAAAAAATATTTAAAACCAACTTCAGCATTAACAGCACCTGACACGTTCCTCACAATAAGAAAAAGGCCTATACCATAATTTATGGCACTGGAACCACAACTGGTAAACCAATAAGGATGCAAAGCAAAATATTTTTAGACAGTAACACACACTGCGGGCACTTGACGAATTCACCACAGCCAGTCCATGATTCACTCCCTTGGTTTTGACAGCAATTCTCCAACATTGCCAGGCTGGAGGCTAAAACTCACTACACGTAATAAAACCACACCAGGAAGAAACCCTTTGTAAAATTCAGTAAACTACTGAGGGGAGTTTTTCAGTACAACTGATAACCAATTTAATACATGAAAGAGAGCTGACAAAAAATAAACTCCATGTTCTTTAGAAAGGGATATCAAATCTATAGATCTTCTAATCTTAAACTAAATTCCAACATGTCTTTGTTAGCTATTTCACACTGCCATTGCAACCCAACTCCGGTGACTTTTCACTCGTATGCTCGTTTGTACTGCAATGGGAAAAGTTGAAAACCACGGGAGGTTCACTCCCGCTGTCTGCTGACTTCACTGAGCTTTGTGTGGTGCTCTACACCATAAACTCTCAGCTACATTTCCAGACTTGATTCTCTCTGTAAAACTAAAACTTACTTCGATATTCACATGAACCCCAGTAACCAAAATGAGGACAGAGTTAAAAACACATGAATTTACACTCCAGGGCTGCGCTGTCCACGATAATTTTAGGTGCACAGGACAAATTTGCATTCTTCCCCCCCCCCCCCCAAAAAAACCTATCCTATCCCCCAATACACTTTTTTTTTTTTTTGAGCAACCAAAGAGATCTGCAACTCCAATAAAGCCCATAAATGTTAGCTAACATAGTGATTGAAGACATCCTCTTTAAAACCTCCTGCCATCTCACAGAGGTGTTCATGCCTATCAGTTAACTGGCCAAACACCTCACACGGAGATAAAGAACACATCAGCAGAGGAGACATCTGGCTAAGGCTGGTGTTTTCCCAGCCAGGTCAGGTGCAGCCCACATGTGCTGCCTGCACACACCATGTAACAGAGCACTGCACCCAGCCCCACGGGCTGCGGGAGGGAACAGACCCATGTCCTCAGTGCCAGTTTAACCTCAGCCAGGTTGTTATTTTTGAGTTGCACCGACTTCGTGTTAAGAGAGAAACAGGTACAGTTTGGAATGTCCATGGCTCACAAAAACATACATATTTTTTTCAAACTAGAGAGAGCTCTAAGTCATTACTGTGTAATATTTACACTGACTGCTTATTTACTGACAGCTCTACTGCATTTCTCATTGCTCCATCTGAGATGTCACCCTTTTATAATGTGTTGCCATACATCGCCAGGGCAATTTCAAGAGCTATACAATGTGTCACTTCAATAACAAAAGGCAGCAGCATTGCATCTTATAAAGAAAAGACAGGAAAGGAAGCCCTTGTATGAACAATTAATATAAGCTGTAGGAAAATAATATTAAAGTTGGAATATAAAGAAACAGAGTACATTTATCAGACAAAGAAAATACAGAGCAGATCAGCACCGATACTCATAAAAGAAATCTTTAGAAAACACAATCTGCAGAATCTTTAGGCAATTGTATGTTTTTCAAGCTACCTCAAAACCAAGAACTGTACATCTTTTTCACAGGAACTTACTGCTCAGGTGACACTAACAGTTCTAAACAAGCCCTCCCAGTCAAATGGGTTAATCCCAGATGAGAGGACTGGGACTAAGATCAAGAAATTAAAACTAGTTCTGAAAAGGGACTGAAGTACAGAATAGCTTTCAACTTGGAAGCCACAGTGAGGACTACAGCTGCCAGAGCAAAATGATCAGGGTAAGAGCTGAGAAAAGAAACAGAGAAATGGAGAACCTGAGATCAGATCCTGATCTAAGATAAAATGGCAGGGCAGGGAGACCAAAGAGAGACACAAATCTCGAGGGGAAAAAAAGGGGCTGAATTCTACCAGTGCCTGACTTTAGGTTCTGGTGACTACAAAAGTAAAATCACACAATATTTAGTAATAATCTGTTGATTTAAAAAATATTTTTTGTGCTTAAAAATACTTAGTATTCTTATTGAGTACTACTTTTAAAACTTCCTGAGTTACAAGTAAGTGTTCTACTTGTAAAATCCAAACCCCATGTTAAAATCTTTTTTGTAGAGTGCTAAAGTCATTATTGTTGACAGCCTGAATTACATTTTTTCTTGTTTCCTAATGAAGTAACAACATGTTACACTGCTTCACTACTAATTGTGTTTAGTTTTAATGGAGAGTGGAGCTATTATATCCCACACAAAAAAAAAAAACCCAAAGCCTTCAGCTTTGCTTAACCTGAACTGTAACCCCAATTATTACCCCAGCATTTTCAGGTAACAATGAACAATCCATCAAAGAACATAACCTGAAACTTTCCTCTGCTGCACTTCACTGTAATGGAAACAGTAAATGCCAGCTGGCCTTTTCATTCTCCCCTGAATCTGAGAGTTTACAAAGATGAGCACCTTTCAGAACTGGATTTTTGAAGACTCAGTTTTCCACCTCAGTACTCACACAGGAGACAGCACCCATTTCAAAGTACATTGTTTGAAATTATTACCTCCGTACAAATAATCTGGTCAGCATTCCACCTGCTTTGCACCAGATTCACTATCTCCTGTGCTTTTTTTGTTCCACACAATACCTTACAACCGACCTGGTTATTTCTTAAGAGTTTTTGTAGGGCAGTGACTTGTGCACTTAGTTTTTCAACTTTGAATTTACTCTAGTCTCCTTTGGATATCAACCAATTGTATGCACCTAGTGCACTTTGCTCTGGAAACAGAATGATCGAAATGCCTTAAGACAACACAGAGGGCATGCACCAAGTCATTTGTATCTGGGTATCAACACATATACAATGTTTGTGGTTTGGTTTGTTGGTTTGGGGTTTTTTTCCAGAAAGAAAACAAGCACCTCCAACTACGAGGTTTTAAAGGGACAGAGCAAGTATCCTCCAGCGTGTTTCACTGTTTTCTCTATCTACCGACCCAGTTTCAGCTTCCAAAAGTTTCTTTGTCCAACTTCCATCGGTGACTTTACAGGAAATAAACTGTATTTTTCATGGCAAGGGTTATTACACGTGCTACGCGTTCAGGTGTTCGGTGCAAGGCAGGGCACAGAGGCGGGTAGGCAGCTGCTGAGCCAGCCAGGCTGGTACACTGCAGCCCTGCGCACACAGACGGGCACACCGCACTACCGACAGGGTAACGGGCAGCGCGGTGGCTTCCCGCATACCGCCGATGCGACATGCTGCCGGCACCCACGGAAAACTTTCGGCACAGCCCCGGGCCGTCCCTGCGCCCCCCGACTCCCCGCTCCGCTGGCGAGGGCGCCCGGCCTGCACGGGGAGAGGCCTCCCCCGGCCCTCGGCGACTCGGGCGCCGGCGCTCCGCGGCGGAGCCGTGCCCAACCTCCCCCGCCACGGCCCCTGCCCTCCCAACCGGCCCCGGCGCCGCGCAGCTCGGCGTCACGTCCCCCCTGCAGCCAGGCCCAGCGGGCAGGCTCAGCGCGGGCCGCGCCTCGCTTACCCCGGGCCTCGGCGACAGCAGCCCCAGCAGCGCGCCCAGGCTGAGGAGGAGGAGGAGGCGGCGGCGGCGGAGCGGCTCCATGGCTGCCGGCGGCTGGGGCCCGGCTGGCTGCCCGGCGCGGCGTGTCCGGCGATCCCCGGGAGGCGCGGGGCGGGGCGGCCGTGCCCGGGCCACCGACGTCAGCCGCGGGCGGCCCCGGCCGCGCACAGGT